>JAUESO010000049.1:0-320499 GCA_030914385.1 Drosophila antonietae | reverse complement strand
GTTGTCGCGCCTTATCCGACTTTTCGCCTAGTTTGGAGCTCTTGCTGCCTTTGTAATGCCGCCAAATCGTCACCCCAATTTGTTGTAATAAACGCCAATATGTCATGTGGTTTACATTGTGTTTTATTTGTCTGCCACGAGTTGGGCGGCCGAGTAGATGTTGCAGCAGCAGTAGCAGCAGCTGCCAGAAACACACATGTGTATAGGTTTACATATATGTATGTATATATATACTCATGTATTTTTGTATGTTTATATCTATATCCGTTGCAAATAAATCAAATAGCAAGTTGCCAGTTTTGTGGGTTTTAATGCGGCCCGCGGGCTTATTTCTCACCAGCTCTGTTGGGCTTGTGGTTGAGACCTAAAATCAAAAAACAGATACGCACAAACACAAACACGCAGAAACGCAGTAATAACCACAATACATTTCTTTTTGCGAGGAGAGAGAGATAGAAAGAGATGTAGAGTGAGCGAGATCTTGACATGGGTTAGAATCTAACACATTTGCCGTTAAGCGAAGACTGGATTAATTTTCAAATGGCCATCTGTCATTTGGCTGTTGGGCAATACTTGGAAACGCTAAATTACTGAAATACTGAAAGGGACACTGTCAAAATATATTGTGAGATATTTGGGTTAATATTTTAGTCAAGGCTAACAGAGGAAATGAATAAATAAATGTTGGGAATATACTTAAGAATTCTTGAATTAGCTGGTTTCTAGGAAAATACTAATGGAAAGAGTTAAATAAAGTGAAGTATTGAAATAAAATTCATAGTAATTGGAAACTATTTATGAATTTCTCTATAAGTATCTACGTTTGAGGAAGTCGTAATTATCACAGAAGATATTCCCGTCTAATCATTCTATATAATTTATAGGCATAGGTATAGGCAAATGTTTATAGAAAGCTTAGTCATTAAAGAAAATTATTGGTAATTAAATATAATTCAATAATTTGTAGAAGAAATAACCTTAGCTTAGCTGTGAAAGAAACTGTTCACGAATTTTTTGATGAAAGTCCCATATTATAATTCAATTGAACTATGTGTACTTTAGGAAATAATATATTATTTTTCATATAGAATATACATAAAGCTAATTGTTTGATTAAATCTATATATTAATATTTAATTACATAGAAATTACTGTAGACAGCTTGGGCATTGAATATAATGATTGATTGACAATCAATTATATATGATATGTTTTAGTTTAAATATCATTCATATATTAAGTGCAACTGGAGCATTTATTTCCACTGCAACCTTATGTTGTTTTATTTTATTATCTCTCTATATAGGATATAGAAAAGTGAGTCCTTAAAGAAAGTTTTTGATTACTAAATATTATTCAGGAATTTCTCTTCAAAATACAATTATTGCCATTAATTTCAAGTATCCGTAAAAGAGCTGCTCTGCTCTGTCAAAAATAACAAATTGCGGTTTCTGCATTTGTGGAATCATTAACACAAAGTATAACTGCTCAATTTGGGGTTAATTTAATAAAGCTCGGCTGCCGTAATCACACACAAACATAGAATGAGCTGCATTCCTGATTCATACAAATCCAACTCCAAATGCAGCTCTTGTAATTTATAGTTATCTATTATTGCAAAATATATGTATAACTGATTTAACTAGAGAAATTCATATGTTGCCATAACATAACTGCATATTCCCGCATCATTACGTTTCATAATTTCATTATAGTATATACATACATATGTATATATTCGAATACAATTCTGCAAACTTTCTGATAATTTTATATTGTTTATGAACTTGCAACAGTAATGAGAATATTTTGAATTTGCTAAATTTAGTTTTACTTGTGCGAGGCTTAGTAGCTTATTATATCACATCCATATCTATAGAAATTATTGCATAAGCTGCTCTAATATCTAATTAAAAAGCATTTAATAAATTGTTGTTCTAGAGCTTTTATGCATATTTAATTTTATTTAAACAAATTGACTTTTTGATTTTACATATGAAAATAAGATATTAAAGCAAAGCTAATGCTTGATGAAGTGAATACGTAAAATAGTAAATTCTTTTGCCAAGCGAGGAAAGCAAGTTCAAAATTTTAAAAAGCAAATTTATAATATTAAACATTGAATGTATATTCAAAAATAGTTATTCAATTAATTGATAATATTTTATTTAATAAAATATAAATATAACATGTGACTTTTATTAATCAATGTAATTTTGAATAAACATTTACTGTTGCATATTTCTAATTATAAATGAAACGTCAATTTCACTCAAACCTCACACGTTATAAATATTTAATCAAACAAATAGTTCTGTACAAAAATTCTCTATATACATTTCTCTACTTATACCAATTAGCATGCGCTAACTAAGCTCAGTCGACGGCTTCCACTTGTCAAAGAACTTGAGCTAATCTAAACCAATTCCTTAAATAATATTCCTTTGGCAGCGAGTTCAATGCGCAGCCAGACAACTGTGTAGCAAGTGCCATGAGGCACCAGCTGCATATCAATCACAAATACATTGTAGCCGTATACAGTCATACATACTCACACACACACGCCCACACATATCTTGGCAAATACATCATAAGTAGATACAAGTGAGCCGTGTGTGTGTGTGTGTGTGTGTGTGTGTGCCTGCGCCTGGGCTTATGCAACGAATTCTCATTGATTTCCATATTTTATTTATTACTCTTGCTACAGTATGTGTGTGGGAGTGAGTGTGAGTGAATGTGCATGTGTGTGTGTGTTACTTTGTATGTATGTGTGTTCTTGTTTGCCAATAGGTTACGATATGATACCGCTAACAGTTGATTTACACTTATTTACGTAGCATTTTTTATTTGTTTTTCTATCGTTTGCATACACTTCCATAAGGTAGTTGGCTTTTGGCAATACTTGTGTGACGTCTTAAAGAAAATCAGTTTTGTATTGAGAAAGTAAAATATTATGACTATTAAAAGTAGTATTTACAGAGATAGATAGTTAGATTATTTGAAGACTATCTTCATAAATTCTACTATGTTGTTTATTAGATATACAATAAATATTTGATTAAATTTATAAGTTCAAAATTTAAAAAAAAAAAAAATACAAGAAAACAGTGTAATTTTAATTCTTTATATTATATATAATTTACCTTATAATTTATAATTATAAGAGAATATAATATTTAATCCTTTTATTATATTATTTTATATATTATGTAAAACATTCTCTTATATTAAAAAAAAAATTTTAAGAAAATTATATTGTATTTTTAATTATTTCTATTATATAATATAATATATTTTACAATTTATAATTATAATAAAGTATAATATTTAATTGTTTATAATATTTTTTATATGATACAAAATATTTTCCAAGATAAAAAAAAATTTTTTTAAATAATATATTTTATAATTAAAAATTTTAGAAAATTAAAATTGATATTTAATTGTATACATTTTATATATATTTTTTTTAATACAGCAAGAATTAATATCTAAAGGGCATTTAGGTTCCTTCAATACTAAGCCAACTATTTCGTCACATTTTCGACTGCTCGTTTTATCAAACTGCTCGCTTTAATACATATACAAATGTACACATATATACACACATATATATTATACATATTTATTTGGTTTTGTGCTTCTCTTTTCAGCGCGTTGGCTGCGATTTGAAAATAGGCTCAACGAAGAAAATTGACGGCTGCGGCGTTTGCGGAGGCGATGGCAACTCCTGTTCGCAACCGCTCTATTATTGGGAGATGTCGGCGATGTCGCAATGTTCTGTCACCTGCGGCGGCGGTAAGTCCTTAGTCCTCAATGCTCAATCCTCAATCCACAATCCACAGTCGTCAGTCCTTATGTCTTTAGGTCCTTATGCATGTACTTATGTAGTTGTGCGACTGGTTCGGGAGCTGCTGCCAGCAGTCGGCTAGTCTCTAGTGTAAATAAACAAGTGGAATATGTCAAGAACATTGCCGCAGGCATTGGCGTGCCTCGCTGCCGTTTGTAATCTTTTCCCTTACGCGAAAAATGCTGTCAAATTTTTTACGTGCCTCCAATTGTGCCCCAGCCCTTGCCAATGCTCTCTACATATATATATGTGTGTGTTTGCTATTTGTCGTGCTCATTTATTTTCATTGAATTGGAATTTGTTTCGATTGAATGTTTGCATGGTAATCGAGTGGCAGTTGCGCGCTGCCTTCGTGCCTCTTGTTGAGCATAAAAAAAAAAAAACTGTTCAACAAATTTCCTGGCTAAATGCTTAAAGTTTCTGCTCTCTTTTTAGTACATTTTTTGCTCCTTTTTCTGCTGCTGGCATTATATTTTTGCTCTACTATCATACTTACTAACTATATATATATGTTTAAGGGTATGATTAATAGTGCTGTCGAAATAATATATTTGCAACTAAAGTTTGTCGATTAGCCTGCGATCCAAGTTTGTTGTTAGCCAAAGCCTAAGGTTAACTTCTGTTTTCTGCCTTCTGTGCAGGTTCATAAATTGCTTTGCATGCATGCAGCCGTGGCAGCAACAGCAGCAATGGCAGCAGCAGCAGCAGCTGAAAGCTAAAGCCAGAAGTTTTCCGATTCAATTCACAAAAGTTCACAAGTGTGCGTGCATGTAACATGATGAGAGACATGAGGTAATAAAGTTTGGTGTCCTCTTACCAAATAGCATAGTTACCTATCTCTGATGAGAGTTCATTGGGTTGAAGTAGACCAACAACAACAACAATCAATTTCTATGGTAACAAGCATTTAATTAGTATAGAAATGTATGAATTGTATTATATTTTAGCTTAAACTGTGACTAGAGTTTGCATTAGTTGCAGACGTTGCAATTTAATTTAAATTAAATTTGTAACTAATTTGATTTGATTAGCTATTGTTATTAAACAAATTGAGATATATATTCATATGCATTTAATTAAGCAAATATATTTATTGATGTAGAAAATGAAACTTGGCTTTGGCTGTCTTTAATACATGTTTAATTTCGTTAATATTTGAATAGCTTGAAATATGAATTTTCTGAACTTAATGGAAATTAATTAAACTACAAGTTTAGGCTTATATTGTTGCTTAAGGCTACATTAGGCAAATTTAGGAATATGAGAAATATTTGTAATCAATTAGTAAATATTTGTTGTGTAAAATATATAATAGATTGTAGAGCAAAATAATTGAAAACCCATTGTAAAAGTGTACTCAGTGTATATTGTTTTTGTGTAAATGTTTGATATCTGTATCAAGTTCTCTATTTAAGTTTTATGACTTAACTGCTCAGCTGAGGTGAGCGTAATAGAATAATATAAAACTCTACAAATATTAAAATAAATAATAGAAAAATATAATAGTAAAATAAAATATACAAAAATAATAATAATAATAATGTATAATAATAATGATGAAATATAATACTATTAATAACAATAATCAAATTTAATAATACAATAATTGTATATAATAAAAACAATTTTTAAATTCTCATACAATCCACGTATACTCTATTCGTATATATCGTTAGTGAGTATATTTTCAAAATCGAACGAAAAATAGAAACAAATTGTCACCTAAACGAAATATGAATAGTAATTAATCTTGGAAGAGAAATCGATTGAAACCAAATTTCAAATGCACACACACACACACAAAATTTGGGGACACGCAAAAGCTGATGATAATGGCGTTAAACCAAAACAATTATTTCCCGTCAATTTTCTGGGTTAGAGCACAAACTTTGAGCTACACTTATTTTTTTTGTATTTACCTTTTTTTCGGTTTACTTTTTTTTTTTTTTTGGTGTGGCCTCATGAATTTTTAATCAACTATGCGCTAGCATTTTCGGCCATTAGGCTGTCAAAAATGCCGAACTAAAATAATCGGTTTGCCGCTTGATAAATGTCAATATGTATTTTTTCCATTGAAGGTGGGGGCGAGGTACGGGCCTTGAGACCCCCAACGACAACAACAACAACAACAACAAGTGGGACTTGTTAATTTCCGACAATAGAAGAACGCACCGAACGTCAGTTTACTTAGTCATTATCCTGACCGTCTCTTGCAAATGGCAAAATCAATTTGTTTTTCAATTTTAATTGCAATATCGTTTAGCTACCTTACAAGTAGGCGTTGCCCCGCCCCCATGCCACTATGGTGCGCTGTGCAGCGCCTTAATTACATTTCAGCGTCTGTCCGCCTCACATGTCAGTTAAATGTCAAGTGCAGTCATTGCTTGTCGTCGTTGCCCAGCGTCGTATCCACAGGGGGGCACCCAAATAAACGCATAACCGACATACCCAGCACACACAAACACACACACATATGGCACTTGCCTCCCCCCACTCACACAAACTAACTATGAGAATAAAAACTACTTTCGTCTATCATCCAACTGTGAACTCTGCGTTTCGAAGTCCGTTTGTCGTATGTTATTATTTCTGCTGTGACTTGTTATTTGTTTTACTCACTTATCGACGTCAGCGACAAACATAATTGTCTACATTACAGGTAATCAATTATGCCAAATTATACATATTTGCTGCTCACCTTTAGCCATGTGGCTTGCTTCAAATTGATGCTCAACTTATTTCATATTCTTTATTCGCTCGAAGACCAAATTAAGGGCACTACATCGCATACATATGGACATATATATACATATATATACACACATATATATTCATGTATGTGTGTGTGTGTGCGTCTGTGCGTGTGCAAGCACAAAGGTTAAACAGTTGAGGTTGAGTTGAAAGCGCTCACCTGAAATTCCTTTGCACTCGTTGTAATTGAGGTTCAAGCAGTTGGGATACCAAAGGCATTTAGTGTAAGCGGCTTAAAGCTATGCACAAGATTTCGACCAACTTTAACGCTGAGCAGCAATTGAAAATGTTTTCAGTTGAAAGCAGAGCTAAAATATATTTTTTTAAGGCGTAAGCCAGCTCATATGTGTGTGTTTATATTGTATTAAATTTGCCTTTTTAATTTTGTGTATATTTTATTTTATGAATTTTTATTTAGATTTTAGGCATTTTGAAAAAGTCGAGAATTTTGGCAAACAAATGTTGTAGTCGGTTTAAATAGATAGATGATATTTTTTCAAATAAATAATATTACATATTTTATTTATTTTAAAGTAATTAAGTTACTTGAATTGATGCCTTTCAATATTTAATAATTAATAAACAACGCAAAATTTCTTTTGATAAATAGACTATAAATGTTCAGTCATCATTTGAATAGGTTTGAAAGTATATATATATATTTAAATATATGACACAGAGTTACTTAATACACAATTATTGAAGTGATTTTAAAATCAAATTTGGTTTACAGGATGCATATTTACAAGACAAAATCAATTTGAAATAAATGAATTCGGTTTTCAATAAAAAATAATTTTTTTTTTATTATTATTTATTATTTATTATTTATTATTATTATTATTTTTTTTTATGTACAATATTATATTAAAAGATTCTTTTATTATTTAAAATTGTGAAATGTTGTACTCAAATACACATTTGACTAAGTAAATAAAATAAAAAGCACTGCATTTTTAGTAGTAATTTTTAATTTTATTTAATAAGATGCCGCGCTGCAATTTAATGCTATTTAAATTTCTGAAACTCGTTACTATTCATTAAATAAATCACAACAACTTATCATTTACTTTTTAAAATATTAGCTTTATTTAAAAAGTCTTTGCTTTTGCTTTGAAACCTTATCTAATTTGCTATGCTGCAGCTCAATCTTTATTAAATAAATCAACATGAAGATTGCAATTTTGTTTGTGCAGCTAGCTCATAATAACAAAACAAAAAAGAAATATCAGTTGTCTCATGTTTGAGTCACTTGAGAAAAAACGAAGAGAAAAAAGCAAAGAAATCTGCAGTAACATTAACATTTCCGCTGCTCTATAAATTATGATCAATATTAATGACAGGAAGGAGCCCCTTTTGTTGCTCGTAACTTAATATGGACAACATGCTGGGTGCAGTGAGCTTTATAAATCCACTCATCGGACCCCATGATGCTGCATGCCATGCCATGGCATGCCATTCCATTACATTCCATGCTAACTGGCCATGCCCCGAGCAACATGCTGAGCCAAAAGCTATGCAACACATGCCACACACATTCGCATTTCTTGCACCAGCCCCACTCTCCATCTCTCCCTATCCCTAACTCTCTTTCTATCGCTCTTTATCATTGCCGTGAACATGAAGTCGACTTTTTGCGTTACAACTATTGACATAAATGCCAAGAGAGGATATTACCAATTGCCTTAAGCCAATTGTGTCATGAATACGCAGCAGTAGCAGCGACAGCGACAGCAGCAGCGGCGCCAGCTGACGTCTATGACGTTGTTTAGAGGGTAAGGTGTTGGGATGGGGGCCAGTCACCGTCTCAGTGTAAGGCTAGGGATAAGGATAACGATGACGTTGCCTGAACGCACACAATGAAGCTTATAAACGAAATTCAATAGCTGAAAATCGGCGTCCCATCTGTGCTCTTTTGGAATTGGGTAGAGAGAGAACTATTCACTATCAAATGCGAGACCAGCTTCCAACTATTTTTCAAACTGACAGATCGTTATGGCATTATGCATTGTGCGACTATTTTTGCTGAAGCACCGTCAACCAAAAAAAAAAAAAAAAAAGCTCTCACGCTCTCCCTGCTACTCTCTCTCTCTCTCTCTCTCTCTCTCTCAACCTGTCTCCCTTTCGCACTCTGTGTTTCTGCCTGCAGCAGGCGCTTTGGCTGGCTCTGTGTTTGCTCTGCCAATTTCCGGTCGTACAACAAGATGAAAATAGAATTTGAAAACGCCCAGCCCATTTGCTGCAGCCATTTGGCTTAGCTGTAAACTCACATCTGTTTGTTAACGTTAACCCATTGAGTCCGATGCGTTAAGAGAATATGAAGAAAGCTTAAAATTTTTTGAAAATATGCAATGAATTCTAAAGAAGAATTTGAAGTATTTTATGTAGAATATAAATTAATATTAATTTATGAAAATTTAAAAGAAATAATTAAATATTTTTCTGAATTTAAATTAATATATATAAATAAATAAATAAAAAAATAATCAACAAATAAAAAAATATATAAAAAAATAAATAAAAATATATAAAATAAAAATATATTTAAAAAATATATATACATATACTATATATATATATAATAGAGATAACATTCGTTAATATATACAATATAAATAAATATATATTATTATAAATTTATAAAAATTTAAATGAAATAATTTAAATTTAAATAAAAATTTATAAATTTCAATTAATATAAACATATATAACTAAATGAAAATTAATAATTGCTCTATAAATTATAATCTACTATAAATGAAAATAAATCTATATGAACAAAAAAAAAAAATGTATAAAAAATAAGAAATATAATAATTATATTTAGAATTAATATTAGATAGAACTATTTTTTTTATAAAAAAAATAGATTTTTATATTATCTAATATGATATTTTTATTATATATAAGGCAAAGCAGTATTTGAGCCAAAATTTGATAATATTATAATAATTAATATTAAATAATTAATATAATACTAATTAAGTCAGTTCACCTAAATATTAGCTATAAGAGTATGAGAAACCTTTTCTAAAAGATCCTGAAAATAAATCCCTTAAATTAATCTTTTAAATAATTTCTTTCCTTTCTTATTTATATATATTTGAGGAGTGTTTGTAAGAATAGAACTTCGATATCTGAAGCTTTAAGTCATGTATCTTGACTGAACATATTTTTAAGTATTCTCAGCAGCATTTCATGATTTGGGTTAAGCTTTTCTGTTTCGTCGCTTCGCTGCGTGTCCGTGACTGTCTTAAGTGGCTAAGTGACATTAAAGTTGCAATGCACAGAGCGAAAGCTAACCAACCCACTGAAAGCCATTTCAGGCTTTTATTGATTTTAAAATGCAGCAAATGCACGTCGTCTGCCAGTTCCAATTTTTAGCCTTTACCCATTTACTTATATTCAACCATTTTTTTCTCTCTCTCTCTTACTTTCTCTATCTCAAACTATTTCTGTTTCGTTTTTGCCGTAGGTTACAAAATGTCTCGTCCTGCGTGCAAGAATCGCCTAACTGGCGCTGATGTCGATACGATGCTCTGCAATGCTGCTAATCGCCCGGAGAATTCGGTGGTGCCATGTAATACACATAGCTGTCCGCCGCGGTAAGTACAGCTCTGACAGTTGCCTCCAAACTCCCCAGACAGACAGACAGTCCACCTGCCTACCCAACACACACACACACCTTTGTTTCTCTCCGTAGCCATCGCCATCTGTATGTCTATGTGCTCCGTCCACCTGGTGAGCTATCAATTTAAATGGCGTTTGGTTATCGTGCGCACGTTTTGATTGCCTACTCGGGCTCTATTATCGCCCAACACAGCGACGACTCTGTCTCTGACTTGTCCTTGTTTTGGCGTCTTCTCTGTCTGCCCAGCCTGTGTATAGGCTATATATACAAGCATATATACACATATATATGTATGTACATAAGACCACACCGATGGTCCCCCACACACTTTATTTATCGTTCTGTGACATTTTCCAAAAACCGAACTGAAAGTTTACGCCAATTTTCCGAGTATCTCGCGCGAAGCGCCTCAAATTCTAATCTCCGTTCTGTGCGGTTTTCTATTGTTGTTGCTGCTCTTCGATTGTTGGCATACCCTGTAAAATTGTGATTTGTTAAGCAGAAGCTTTGAATATTTAAGAGAAAAGTTCATATCACATAAAAAAAAATAAAATAAAATAAAAAAAATAAAAATTAGTAAAAATATTATATAAATTTGTTAAGTATTCCCATATTATGCGATTATATTTAACTTAAAGTTTCATAGATTTCATTGTTTATTCTCTTGGAAAAATATTATTATCTAATATATATAATATTGTATGAAAGAGGAGTGGCTGTACATAAGATAAGATAAGATATGAACTTTGGCTGTAGCAATTAAATTTGATATGCCAAATTTCTGTTCATATTCATTCAACCATTCTATAATCCCAACTATGAGTAAATTCCTAGAGTAACTTATAGTCCATATCTCTTGCTTCCTCTCTGTTTTTTGCTCTTTGCTGTTGCTTTCTGGCGTTCGGTCTGTTTATTGCTGTTCGCGGCTTTGGGCCGCCGTCGGTTGGGGACATCAATTATTGCCTGTGATTTTGGCTGTCTTGAGGTTTTCAGTTTTTGGCAACGCTTACAGCAGCATTGGGGACTTGTCTAATAGCTGGTTTGGGCTAAAACGTCTGGGCTGGAGTATCATTTTGTTTGCCAAAGACTTATGATAGTTGTTAGTTTCGTAGTGCAATTGAGTTGTATCGTCTAAGGGAAATCGACAGAGGGAGACAGGATATTTAAGCTGGATATTGATGATAAAGTCTAGACACATACATGACTATTTCGTTGTTAGAGTGAGCTGAGTGCAGAGTTTGTAAATTACAATTAAGATGGAGTGGTGTAGAGTAGTAGGATTTAAAGGCTGGATAACACTATTGTAGAGCGAGTGTAAATTTATGTGAGAGGTGTGGATTATTTTGTTCTTGAGAACTTTAATGGATTTTATACTAAATACTGCGGTTCTTTTGTGGAAAAAAGCTCTCTAAGCCTGTTGGAGAAATATTTGAATTTGTATATCATCTACTGCATTGATTAGTATTGAATAAGTTGAATGTCCGAAGTTCTTTAAAATATACTCCATCACTAAAATAAAAGATATGTCTATCTGTAGCAAAAATACATGATATCTAGTATTTTCTTTTATCTATATTACTTTTGAATTAATCGGAAATCCCAACTGCTTAGCCTTATTATCCATTTAGTTATGCACTCCTTTTACATACAGCCTTTCCATATTGCCTGACAGCTCAATTCTTGATTTGACCCTCGTTTTTTTGGTCCCAACACATGCACAAAGTGATTCATTCAGCTATATAATCTGTCTGCATAAAATGCCATGCTCTTTAGTGTCCGACACCATTTTAAAAGGGGGGCGTGGACTTTTCCTTTTGCCTTTTTTGTTTATTTTTTTTTATTTATTTTTTTTTTTTTTTGGAAGTTGTAACCGCAGAGGCGGTCAACTTGTTTTTGAAACAATTTAGCTGAACTAATTCAGCAAAACGCCCGCGCAAGTGGCCTCTATATTATAGTTGGGGACTATACACTAACCACTTGTCCGCCTCTTCCGCAGTTGGATAACCGACGATTGGAGCACTTGCAGCCGGCTATGTGGGCACGGCTACCGTGAACGGATGGTTGTCTGTGCCGAGGAGACCAACGGCATCAAAACGAGGGTAAGTGCAATGCTGCTAGTGGCCAAAATAGTTGAACGAAAGTGGCCATTACCCGAGTGCCGCCCACTTTTAAACGCCGCTAATTTTGCATACAAAGTAGCAGCTCGACACACACACACACGAGCACATTATTACCATGTATTCTCACACTCTTTATATATATTTTTCTTTCTCATCTTCTTCTTTTTTTCTGCTCTTGGGTTTCATGCTTGGACCTTTTGGTAACAGGTTGCTGATATTATGTGCCGCACTCCAAAGCCGCCAACACAGGAGACCTGCATTATCGAGGAGTGCCCACACTGGGAGGTGGAGGATTGGACTGGTGTAAGTACTACAACAACAACAACATTAACATTAAGAACAACTGCAACAACAACATGAAGCAGAACAGCAACAAATCGTGTAATAATCATGCACTTTTTGCCAGCCACGCAGACATGACGAAGACCAAGACGTAGACATGGCTTAAAAAACGAGACGGCGAGAGGGTTGGGTGAAGTGGACAGAGACGTAGACGTTGATGAGAGGCCAAGTCTGGCCGTAGTGTATACTTAGCTAAATGTGTAGACGGCTACTTGTTAGACATACTCTGACAGAGAGTCATTCAAATAAGAGAAGAGACTTTGAATAGAATATATTTTTTATAGAGAAAAAATAGCAAATACTTAAAAAATTGTTAAAAATTTAAGTTTAGTATTCGTTATACATTTTTTTTTTATAAAACTTCATCAAAATGAAAATAAAAATAAAAACACTTAGATTTAATAAAATTTATTGAAAAAATAGTAATAATATTAATTTAAAAGTAAATAACATTAATAATAATAAATAATAAAAGTCTCTCTTAGACTACCTATTAGATGTTTCATAAAAATCTCACGCAATCCTAATTAATTTTAATTTATTAAGAAATCTAGTGTATCTAACTATCGGCGTGTTAGTTTTTCTGTTCGTTTTTTTTCTCGTGTTATTTTTTGCAATTTACTTTGCTTGCTGGCTCGTAATAAGCCGCTAGACTTGAGACTGAAGCCTCTTCCCGGTTATAGCCATACAACTTAATCAACTTGGCGGTTCGTTCTCTGCTATTGCTGTTGCTGCTTAAGTTTGTCTGGCCGCAAGTAACGTGCACCTACTGACGCCCATCTCGCCCCAACCTCGGCCAGTCTTATCGAGTTCGCTGCTGTTCATTTAAAGTGCAAGTTTATTAATGTGCGACGTCGATTTCTATATGTGTTAGGGGTATGCGTCGGTTTGGTCTGCGCTGTGCAGTCTTGCCAGGGGTGTCAAGTTTATGTGTTGCTTAATTGAATTGTCTTGAGCTGAGTTTGGCTGAGTATTTATTTGGCTTTCACTGAAAGTGTTGTTGTCAGCCACCAACCCTCGCATTGTGCGGTAGGTTAAGTTCATATGGAATAGTGTTTGCCGTTTGCTTGGCTGATTTTATGTGTGCTCCCCTTCAGTCCCTCCCTCCCTTTTGCACTTGACGACGCGCAACAAAGTCACTTTTATAGCTTTTAATACAAAGTGGATTACAGTGTTTGAAAATAATGAGCTCCAACTTCAGCCTATTAAGAACTTTATGAACTAAAAAACAAGAGAGAGAAAAAAATTAACTTTGGCCAAAAAAAAAAATTCGAAAAACAAACACACATTTTAACGGCTTGCATGTTAATGGCAAAGGCTGAGTGGATTCTGCAGATGAAATTAAATGTGAATGGTTCGAGCTCAAATAACCGAATGCCAAATGAACTAACACTGCGTGCTTTATGGATTAAAAAGTTGTTTTTTTTTTAATATATATATAAAAAAAAAAAGAATTAATAAAAAAAATAAATAATAAAAAAAATTTTAATAGTTCGAATAGGTTTTTCTACAATTTGTATGAGCAGAGTCTTACATATATCTTTTCAGTTACTAAAAAAATATTTTAAAATGTTATAAATTCTTTAATATATTTCTACATATTTTATTTATTTTTTTAAATAATTTTTTTAAATATTTTAATTTTTGTATTATTATTTTAAAAATTTGCTTTAGCCAAAAAAATATATATTAAAGTTTTTAAATAAATTTTAAAATGAAAGATATTTTATATTTAGTTTTTTTTTATGTTCTTTTTTATTTTTGCTTTTAAATATTATAATATTTTTTTTTGTAAATTTTTTCCTTTAAAATATAATTAATATTTTTGATTAATATTTTTCTTAAAATAATAACATTTTCTTTATATTATCATATATTTTTTTATATACGCATTTTTATACATGTTGTGAAAAACGTCCATTTAGAATCAATATGTTAATGTGATCGTAGCTCACAAGTCATTTTTATTAGCCAACTTACAAAATATCTTTCGCAAGAGTATAAGAACTCAACTCAGCTGAACTCAGTCCGACCTCGAGAGTCAATAAAAAAACACATTTAATGTTTTTTGCACATTAATAAAATAAGTATGGCCAAACACACATGCACATATATGCATATACCTATATACATGTCTGTATGTCTGAATGAATGTGTGGCACCAAAATTAAGCGCCATTAAAATGAGCTGAAAAGTGGCTAAAAGTTGCGGAAAGCTAAAGTAAGAGTAAGAGAGGAGTAGAGTAAAGACGGAGCAGTAATACGCATGAAATGCATAAAAGCAATGACTGGTAAGGGGAATGGGAATGGAAGTGGGAACGGGAGTGGGAATAAGCTTGGGGCGCAGATAAACAATGGGGTAAGCCACTTGAAAAGGACGTTACGCATACGCCGCGTGGCAGCGCCAACTGACAAAACGCAAACAATATGAAAAATTTGCATTTGTATGCGTGGGCGCGTGCACGTGCCGCACCGCTCTGATGGGATAGGGTATATAAAGGATGCCTGACCATGCCCGCACCGCACTCGTCTCTCCCACATCCTATACAGTTTCCATTTAGCAGTTGTTTTCAGCAAGCGTCGTCCACTTTTACTTTCACTTCTCTCACTTTTCATGACAGCACTTCGTCAACGCTGCGCTGGAGCATCGTCATCTTTTGCGCAAACAAATGAATTTTTATTGCGCCCTCCGTAAAACATATTGCAATAATTTATAATGCTTATGGATCCCTAACAACTCTCTCTCTCTCTCACTTTCTCTTGTAGTGCTCCGTTTCGTGTGGCCAGGGCATTCAGATGCGCGGCGTCGAGTGCAAATCGACGGATGGCAGTCTGAGTGCCAAATGTGATCCCTTAACGAAGCCCGGCAGCATGCAGCAGTGTGCGACTGGTATCCATTGCGATGGTGGCCCAAATAAGGGCGGCGGCACCATCATTGTCGGCAGCAGTCGTGCCCTGAATGAGGTGAGCTCGTGGCATTTGCCGCCACTTGTGTGTGTGTGTGTGTGTGTGTGTGGCTTAAGCACAAAAGCTAACGTTAATCGGTCTTTACAGCGCACCGAAAGGCATATGGATAGCTCTGAACTGGATGAGGACGATGATGATGAGGATGAAGAAGTTGAAGATATGGATGATATGGAATCAGACCAAGACACAGACGACGGCGAAGGCCTCTCTTATGCCGATCAACCGATGCGCTATGCGCATCACACACAAAGTCGACTGCATCATGAAACGCCCGAGGAACCACGCACCATGCGTCTCATGAGTG
The DNA here is from genome assembly GCA_030914385.1 of Drosophila antonietae. NCBI lineage: Eukaryota > Metazoa > Arthropoda > Insecta > Diptera > Drosophilidae > Drosophila > Drosophila antonietae. The sequence goes on along the minus strand of JAUESO010000049.1, from coordinate 304,535 downwards.
GCAGCTCGAACAAGAATCACAATAATGCGCGCACTGGTGCTAGCGGTGGAACGGATGTGCCCTCACTGGATCCAAGGTGAGTGCGAAATAACGGAAATATTTTCATGAATTTAAGCCAAATATTTAGCTCAAATTGTTGGTAAGCAAAGATAAACGAAGGGAGAGGGAAGGGAGGGAGTTATGCTTGGGTTAATGTATGAGAATCATTTAGGGAAATGTTTTATAAGCTTTGATTATTTTTAATTTATAAATCTTATGGGATTTCAAATGTTAAGCTGTAGCAAGTGAAGCAAAAAAAAAAAAAAAATCTATTAGATAGGTAAAATATACGTTTTTATATAGCTTCAAATATTTGTTTAACTGTTTCTCAATGTCTGCAAATAAATTTCTGCCACTTACGCTTAGAGAAAAAACTCTGAGAGCAAGCGATAGCGTCAGTTCTGGAATGAGTTCGTTTGCGATCGGAGAGAAACTTTTTTTTGTGGATTTTTCTCTCTTATTTTTTACCCACCGATTGCAAAAAGTCGTTTGTGTATGTATTGGTATATATGCGAGGGTGGGCTATGCTCAACACATGAACAGCGTGCATGAGTGTGATATTCACTCATGCATGTGTATGTGCAAGTGAAGAGCGTAGACTCATTTAATTATCTGCTCACTTACTCTCACTATACAAACGTCAATCGTATTGCCCACGAAGCAATATTCGTGAGAGAAGCATCACACGAATAGTTCGACCCAAGACACTCAACCAAAAATCAAAACTCAAAAAGAACCGAAGTCACTCTCTCAGAGAGAAAGCGAATGAGTATAAGTATGATTCTCTTTCGCTCTAAGCAAGTGACTTTGGTTCTTTTCGTTTTGGTTTTATACTTACTTCACTGAGGCATGTGCTTTAGAGGCTCAGTTATGTTTAATTTATAAATTATCAATTATAAAATGTATGTAAATATATATTGAGGAAGTTTTTTAGTTTTTCTTTTGAAGAAGTATACAAATCAGTTAAGATTTATTTTTAATAATAAACAAATGTATCTATAATTGTCTAGATCATGGGTAGTTAATTTAAAAAATTTTTAATATCATTAAGAATTTTTGTATTTCCATAAAAACTGTTCCTAGTATTTTCGACTTTTCTGGAATCTTTAAACTGCTTCACAGTTTTGTAGTCAAAGTGAGTTTATTTTTTTTTTTTTAACTCATCCAAGACGTTGGCTTGCATCATTATTCAGACTTGGAGTCAGACCTAGACTCCAACTCAGACAGCAGACCTCCAGCCAGGACGTACTTGACATATTTGAACTGTGGCTCAAGTACGAGTACTATGCGCTTCTTCTCTGCAACTCTCACCGCTGGCACTCCTTCTGCTCACGACTTTAGCTAAGTACTTGGCTTACAAGAACTTACAAGCTGTATACATTCGCACTCACACTCACACACACATGCAGAGCAATAAGATTGAGTGTGGCCACGTAGTATGCCTTCTCATAATGTCCTTGAGCCGTGTCGACACCTAAAATTAAGGCTATCGACAACGACATCATCATCAACATGAAACTGTTCGTTCGAGTTGCCTGTAAGTACAGTAAAGTACGCCTAATGACAATTAAAGTGCCGTCATGTGCTGCGGCTGTTGTCGTTGTTGTTGTTGATGTTTATTGGAAAGCGATAAAGTAGCCGCGATAAGCTGTCGAATTGACTATTGGGGAGGCGGCGGCAGGCTTTTGGGGTCGAAATAGTGCATATAAGCCAACACTTTAATTAGGCTTCGATACGGTGAATGGCGAACATCTAATGAAATCGTTTGGAGCTAGCTAAATCAAATGCTTTTAACTGTTAATTGGTATGTGGGGAATAGTCGTAGACCAAATAATAAATTATAGCTCTGATTGGGTCGTGCGCTCACTGCGGCGAGACTCCAGAGAGGCTCAACGAGGCTCAGCTAAGCCCTAATGCTGTCCTCGTCATACCCTAACGTAGGCAAATGCAGATTAGTTAAGGACATTGGAATGTCTTGATCAGAAATGTACGTTATTTGTAAGGAATTTGAGAGGATTTTCGTGTATAAATGTGAAATTTGGTATTCCATTCATTTTAGGATTATCTATAGAGTTCTTAGTTATCAGACATCGAGTTGTGAGTATTCTAAGTACTCTGAATATTTTGAGCATAAATTACTGTAAGCTTATTAAATTAATATAATAATTTTATATATTAATTTCAGTAAAATTTATTTAAATATTGAAAATTAAATTAAATTAAATATACTACAATATAAATACATTAAATTAAATATAAATAAAAATTAATATAAATTAATTTATAGAAAAGTTTCTAAGTATTTTCAGATCAGTATTCTAAAATCTTATCTACAGCATATATTATATATTTAGAAATCTATGTAGAAAGGTTACTTGATATGCGTTACATTAAATATATGCCCAATTATAGAAAAGTTTCTACAAAATATTCCAAGTACTACCTAGTAGTAGTAGCTCATGAATCTAAAATCTTAATTGCTGCATACATTATACTAAGAAATGTATATAGAAAGTGCATTTATTAGTCGTTATATTAATACACTCAATTACTCATGTAATTTATATGGATTCCATTTCCTTTTCACTAATTTGTATGGCTATAATATTCAAGAAAATAAAATCAAAGCGACAGTGTTGGAAGACGCTTGGCAATATAAGTGCTCAATCGTCTGGCATAGATTTCCGCTAATATACTCTATTCTTTTTTTTTGCTGTGCAGCAAATTACTAATACTAAATCATATAATTTCGTTGGAAACGACAGGCTCAAAGTTCTTATCAGCCAAGTGTAATCAATATGCGTAGTTCGATGAAGAGGCACAGAAATTAATAGTAATTGGTCGGTAAATGTTTGCATTTGTAGGAAATCGGATATAGCAAGTACATTGAACTTTTACTTTTAACGTTCACTGATTACCTTAATATGTTATATATATTACTGAGTATATCAAATAAATATAAAGGTCCCAAGAATATTAAGGACATACTCAGTAGTAAACTGTTAAAATTGAGTTGAGCTCATAATGTTTAGATGAAGCTGAAAAAAAAAATTCAAATATAAAAAAAAACTCTGATTTTACAATTGTTAGGATATGTTCATAATGTACTCGAAAAAATCGAAAAATTTTACTGAATAAACAGCTAAGATCGCACTTTCATATCTCAGCCATTATGATAGACTTGGAAACCTTGAAATTTAAAGAAAGATCCCTCTGTATACGTTTTTTAAGATTCCAACAATTCTAATCAACTTGAAACCTAAACAACAACAAAAAATATATATTTCATTAAGAAGATAAATTATATTTATGACTATTTGAACTGTAGTATTTAGTGAAATATAGTTCATGAAATATTTCAAAAGTATTTATGAACTACTTGTTCATTTTATATAATCAGTTGAATCATACAGTTTACTTACTCTGAATGACTTTAATTCATCTGAACCTTACCTTACCTTACCTTACCTTACCTTAACAGTTTATAGCAACATTTTCTGCCTAGTTGACGTTCGCAATAGTTCGTGCATTGACCCAAGCTCCAGACACGTATGCCTCAAAGACTTAATGGTGCAATGTTGAAAAAAAAAAACAAACAAACTGCCGCTTTTTATATTTTCGCTGAGTGGGCAATTTAACTTATATTGTATTATATAGTGTATATGTATGCATGGAGTAGAGATACTATCATCTATGTTGGCCTCGGCACCAAACTGAAACTATTGGCGGCCTGTCGCCTGACGCCTGCCGCCATAAAGTCGCGTCTTGATGCCGCCGAAAAACCTTGGCCTCTGTGTTCGGCGCAAGGCGCAAGGCGATGTGCTGGCGACGAGCCAGACAAACAAACCAAACCAAAAAAAAAAAAAAAACACACACACACAAACAAAGAAAGCAAACCCAACCAGCAACAACAACAATTGATAATAAAGCGCAAACAAAAGTTTCAAACGTTTTTTCGGTTGGCACTTGGCCTACGCGACGTATGAGCAACGGGCGCCGGTTATGAAATCAACGAAAAGCGACCCGACCTACTTAGCCATGTCCTTTCTGCAGATGCTGTAACATTGGCGCCACTCTTAATGCGCATGATGTGGTCCCACTGTCATTGGCGGTGGCAACAATTTGACTACAAATCAATAAGCTGACGCGGGCGGGGAAGTGGTAAAGCGAAGGGGGTGGGCGGAACACGCGAACACCAATTGGCCTCGAGGCCGGAGCGGGAGAGGGAGTTGGAGCGGGTGCGGGAGCGGCAGCGTTTGTCCAGCGTCGGTCAGAAAACTATGCGCTGTGTCAAGCTCTTCTATTGACTGTCAATGTGGTCATAAAAACCACTCCGGCCAACAAACAATGCCCAGGCAACAATAACAACAATAATAGCTGTAAAATAATTCAGCTGTTGGCAGAGATGAGACATGAGAGTGATTGACTGAGCGAATACCCTGTATCATTTGTTATATGGGGACATATGCTAAGATTTATAAGAGGATCTAAATTGAAAAAAGACTAGATTACATTTGTTATATGTGCAGCTTAATCAATATGCTAGGATTTATACGAGAGTCAATTACCAATATTATCTATGGCAGATTCCATATAATCCAATCTTATAGCTCTCCCTTTTATTCTCTAAGACTGGGCTTCTCGAGTCTTTGCTTGTTTATGCTATTCACGGATATGCACGTCTATGAGTATTTATGCTCTATATTATTATAATAAGTAAATCTCTCTTTATTGAGAATCTTTGAGAATCCTCCCATCTGAAAGCTATTCATAAATATGATCTATGAGTATATTTGTTATCCAAAGACTAAGTAGCCAATGATCTCTCTTTGAGTATTTTCCCTTAGACTTTTTAAATATCTTCGCTTCTAAATATATCTATATAGTTATCTTTTCTTCTCTATGCTGTATCTCTCTAAGCATTTTCATTTATTCTATATCTAACCATGCTCATTCTCATTTAACATTCATATCTGTGCATGCTACCCATTCTAATCACATTTATGTCTACAGGGTATTACGATTGGGCATACAGTGATGGCAATACATGTCATATAGCACAATTTTTGGGGCCCTGCCAGCGGTGCAGGCTTAATAAATGCGACTCGGATGCTGCGTAGCATGAAATGAAATACAATGTGTAAAACGTGGCGTTGACTATTGTCGCATGGCATTTGTTTAGCACTCGAATGTCACACGACATAATAGTAGAGTGTTAGCAGGCGGGGGGACAATGCTGCGGCAGCTGGGCACACACAGAGGGGAGTCGTAGTGTTTTAGATAGTTGTAGCAATGGCGTTTTATGTGCTGTGCTCATCTGTTTGTTAGCTGAATATAAAGCTCAGCTTTATAGTTGTATTTTGTTTCAATAAGTTTAAGCATTTGCATCTTAAATTTGAATATGGAATAACTGTAATAGAGGTGAAGTACTTAAAGACTTATGCGTGGAAGTTAGTTTAAAAGTTAAAGAAGAATGATTTTTTGATATCTAAAATAATTTTTAATTTTTCTCATTTTATTTTTAAATAAATGTAAATTATAATAAAATAAATAAAAAATGGCTTCAGGGTATAATGAATAAAACAAAATCTAATTAAATAAAATAAAAAAAAGGTCTTTAATTTTCTTATATAATTAGATTTATTTTTATTTAAAAAAAATTGTTTTTATATTTTAAATTTAATTTTAAAAAATAATAAAAATTTAATTTGATTAAATAAAAAAAATTGTTTTTTGTTCAATTGTTTTATTTAATTAAGTTTATTTTATAATAAAATTATTTTTATATTTTTAATTTAATTTAAAAAAAAAATAAAAATTTAAATTAAATTTAATTAAATACAAAATATTTTTTTGTTAAATTTTTTTATTCAACTAGATTTATTTTTATATACATAAAATTTTATTTATTTTTTTTATTTAGATTTTATTTTTCTTTATATGTATCTATTATTTATTTATATTTTTTATTTTATTTCAAATATTATTTAAAAATTAAAAAACAAACTTTTTAAAGTATTTTAAATTTTTAAGACATTTCTATTTTATTATTTACTTAACATCATTTTTAAATTTATTTATTTTTATATACTTTTTTTTGGCACAGTTCCTAATGTTTCTTTTCCTCGTATTTTTTCTTGCAGCTTCATCAAGGACACCGAATGGTCGCCCTGCAGCGTTACCTGTGGCGAGGGCATACGTCGACGCGCATATAAATGCAAAATCTTTTTGGAATATTCACGTACTGTGGCGACGGTGAATGATAGCCTCTGCGAGGGCACCAAGCCACACGACGAGGTGGAGCGGTGTGTGGAGGAAGTGTGCTCCCTGCCGGTTGGCTATGATGATCAATATCCGCGTGACTCCATCAAGGTGGGCGTGTCGGAGCCGGGCAAGACTTATGTGTGGCGCGAACAGGGTTACACCTCGTGCAGCGCGTCGTGCTTGGGCGGTGTCGAGGAGTTAATCATCAATTGTGTGAGGGAGGATAATGGACGCGTTGTCTCACCATTCCTCTGCTCGCCGGAAACTAAACCGGAGGCGCGTGTGCGCACCTGCAATGATCGTCCATGTCCGCCGCGCTGGAACTATTCAGATTATACGCCCTGCTCGAAGAGCTGCGGCATTGGCATCAAGACACGTGAGGTGCAGTGCATCCATGAGGTGACACGTGGTGGCGAGAACACCATGGTCGTGCCCAATAGCATGTGCCCCCAGCCGCCGCCTGCAGATCGACAGTACTGCAATGTCCTCGATTGTCCGGTGCGCTGGGAGGTGGGTGAGTGGTCAAAGTGTTCGCACACCTGCGGCTACGGCATCAAGGATCGCAAAGTGGAGTGCAAGCAGATTATGGCACAGGAGCATAAAATCGAACGACCCGAATCGATGTGCCCCAGTGTCAAGCCACCGGACAAAAAGCCCTGCAATGTGAAACCCTGTCCGCCCGAGGATCCCAAGCCCGTCATACAAATCAGCAACTCGACCCACATCCAGCACGATCCCAAGAAGACGAAGATAACACTGAAGGTTGGCGGCGCCGGTGTCGTCTTCTTTGGCACTCAAGTCAAGATCAAGTGCCCGGTGAAGCGTTACAATCGCACCAAAATCAAGTGGAGTAAGGATCACAAACCTTTGGCGCGTTCACGCAAATTCAAGGTGTCCAAGAAGGGAGCATTACGCATACTGGACATCACCTTCCGAGATGCGGGCATCTATTCGTGTCATGCCGGACTCAGCTCGGCCGAGATTAATATTGAGGTAAAAGCTAAGCCCGGCCAGCAAGCTGAGGAGCTGGAACGCCAGGAAGCCGGTGAGTGAAAGACTTTGGCTTTCAATTAATATTCAAGAGATTATCTAAACTTGTGTTGTTTTTTTTCCCTGCATTCAGATCGCTTGGTGCGTGAGCGCAGCGGCACTGAGGCGCTTACCTCAGCGGACATGACGTCGTTGACGAATGGCGCCCAGGCCGGCGGAGCAACGGGCGTGGCTGGCACTGATGGCACCACTAATGGGTAAGTAACGAGGGTCACTCGCCTGACCTTTTGCGCAAACTTGCCAAAACTTTGCTGCTTTTAACTTTCTGCTTGCCGCCGAGTGGGCGCTAATTAAGCCATGGCGCGGCCTAAACGTTGAACAATTTTTTTTTTCTTTACCTACAATTAAAAGTGGCTCCCGAGTGGAAACTATTTAATAAGTATGCATTAAAAAAAAAATATATATATATATTGAGTCAATATTATTGGCTAAAAATATTTCATTTAAACTCTGCCAAAGATTTGCAACACTTTACAAAAATTTCTTTAGTCTCAGTCAAATTTAATCAAGTCTATCTCCTTAGCTGCTATTTGACTACTTTAATAGTCATCTTCGCCTCGACTGTTGCCCATGGTTATGACTGGGCCATGTCTTGCTTATCTGTCTGTTGCTACGTCCTTTTGGCCAACCAAGTCGTATGCTATATCCTTCTTGGCTAAATGCTGTCTGGCAGCCTGGTCAGTTATGCGCTTGTTTCCTGTCTTGTCTTTATCTAGCGCTGTTCTTCCCTCCCGCTTCTGTGCCCCGACTGCCAAACACTTCGCTTCACTTGCCGCCAGCAACGCTGCGTATGCGTGTTATCGCCTTTTAAGTGTTGTATACCACACACCTCAGCACATTTATTTGTATTTGCCTCGCACTCGAATTGCGCCAGCTTTAAGCAGCAACAAGAACTTAAATGAAAGGGTAACCAGAAGTAGCAGCAAGAACGAAACTCTAAGTAAATTTCATGGTTACTTAAATGTGTTTTACCTCTGCTTTGCTCACTTTTCTTTTGCTCAAGCCTTTGTCTCTCTCTCTGCCCTGGCCCAGCTTCTATCTCTACCCCATTAGCCTCTCCCTCGTTTTCAAAACTTGTAATGTGTTCAGCTCATGAAAGAATAGGGTAATTGCTGAATAGAGCATATTTAGTAGATGTTCATGGAGAAGAGCTATAGAATAATTTGGGTAGAAATGGAGTAAAGTTAAGTAAATATGAAATTAGGGAAGATCTGAGGCGACATCATGGAATTTAAGTTGGAATATAAATATATTATAAAACTTTTATAGAAAAATTATAAAAAAAAAATTATATATAAAACAATGGAGATAATTAAATTAAGCATTGAAATATTTTGAAAAGTTACTAAGCAACATTTTAATTATATTAATTATATTTATATTAATATTGAAAGTTCAAACTTATTTCAATTGAAGAGAAAAATGTTATAGTAATTAAGATAAATTTTACATATATATTATAAAATAATTTATTAATAATATATTTATCTAAAGAAAAACAAAAATAATTTTGTCAAAATTATTTTGTAACATTTAATAATAATAGTGTTTTTAATATTTTTCTACATTTAACATATTATTAAATTAAACATCCATTTTTTGTGTTTATTTGTTTCTTTATTTATTTATTTAAGCAAATTAGAATATTTTATATGGCGTTGGTAGAACAAAACTTAATGACTTAGAATCAATTTAAATGTTAATTATTATAGAATAGAAATTATATTAATTTAATATATATTGCTACAGATTATATTCGATAGACTTTACAGCAACTAGTTAAACAATACCTCCCTCTCTTCCTCTCTCCCTTTCTATCTTTCTCCCTCTCACGTTCTATGTTTGCTATGCAAACGTTTCAGCTCGCTTGCATTGCAGTTGCAATTGTAAATATGATTCAGAGCATTGCAAAGTCGATTAGAGACCACAAATTTGAAGTTTGCCTCCATTTGTTTTAGTATCGAGTGCTCGCTCGTACTATTCAGACTCGAACTGCTGCTTATATATTGGGTAGGAGCTATTGAGTTTGTTCGCTGCTGCGGCGGCTCCTGCTGCAGCTGGTTGCTGTGCAACTATCCCTCTCTCTTTCACTACTCTCTAAGCTACTTGAACCCTTAAGTCTATTCAGTTGTTGGCCCCATGCTCCACCTGGTCGCCCTCTTGTTGCGCGTGTGTGGTTTATTTAGCAATTTGGGTTACGTGTTCGGTTGGGCCACGAGTTTAAATATACCAAAAATTGCAAACACACAACAATTCCATATGTTTGAGCCATGGCCAAACGGCAGCGGCAACGGCTGGCAGCGGGATCCACGCACGACCTGCTTAATGGTTAAAAGCAAACAGCCAACAGCAAAATGCATTTTGGCCAAAGCCACAAGCTCCAATACACACACGCACACCCACACACACACAGAGACAAACTCCCTCTCACACACACAACCAGAATTGCAAAGAGCGGCTTACAAATGCATCATCAACATGCTCACAAAGTGTTGCCCAACTTTTGGGGGAGGCGGTTAAAATAAATATCACATATATACACACATACATATATATATAGATGTATATATATTGACATGTAACACTTGATAGCTGTTGTGCATGTGGGGGCTACATTTGATCGCATTTTAAATGTTTACACCCAAAAATATTATTTGTCCCCTTGCCCGACGGTGGCAAATTTTTCTGCCTACTTTTGTATGAAAGGAGCACAAATTTTTGGTGTCATCTACGAAATATGCAAAATACGTGTTGCAGCAGCTCGCAAAGCGAGACAGAGAGGGAGAGAGAGATAAAGTGAGAGAGAGGGGCACAGGGAGGCAGTGAAAGAAAGCTGGGCTTTTGGTCGCATATTTGCATCGTTTTTGGTCTTTTGACCAATATTTTGTATGTTTTTAGGCTGCATTAAATGCCATTTTGATATACCGTTTTTGTTTATTATTCAACATTTATTATTTATTATTTGTCTGTTCAGCAAAGAGCAATACCAGAGCAATAATATTGATATTATTGGCCAGCTTGGGTGGATGCATATATATATATTATGGGATTGCTTACCTGCTCTAAAACCTGTTCAGGGAACGACCTCTGTGCGTGTGTGTGTATTCATGTCGTAAATAACTGTTATCTGAGACGCTCGTATACAGTATGTTAATTTAAATGGCTGATTTTTACTTGTTTTCACAATATTTATACAAAATTTTGTAGAATTCTTACTTAGCCCGAAAGGAAGTACAAATATTTTACAACACGCCTGAGTGAGCATCAGAAATATTAATGTGCAAAAATAGCAGCAAGTTGATAAAATAAACAAAAACTTTGCACAGAAGATACCCTGTATTTATTGTTTAAATTGCCTGGAAATAAAAATAATATTTAAGCTAAAGTGATAAAGTAATAAAGTGAACATAGTTAGCATAGACTCTTATAACTCAAGGTAGATAATGGAGTAAAGAAGATGCTCTGGCGATTGCTAATAAAAAAAAATAGACTCTTAGAATATCTGCTCACTTACTGAGCCTCATTGTACGAACGTCATTCGTATCGCTCTCTCAATGATGTTCGTAAAATGAGCTTCACACGACTCTCAACTGAAACCCAAAACGAAAAGAGCCGAAGTCTGTTGCTCAGAGAGAGACGGAATGCGTATGATTTTATTCGATAGATCTCACGGACTGAGCGAAAATTAAACAGTTAACTGTTATTTGCGAGATATGCCGTTACTTTTAAGGCGTGTAGTTTAGAGCGAATATATTTTTCTCTTCTCCCAACGCTCAATCATTTTGTACTATAAAATGAACTCTGCAATCTGAATTAGATGCTGGTTAAAATGCTCTCGCTTGATCAGCATTAATTTCTCTCATTTATGAATTTATATTCTTTGAATTTAATTGCTATACTCTCCATATAAATAAATGCCTCTATGTGATATGAATTTATTATTATTTACTTTATTTAGTATTTATTTGATTTAATGTCATTTTAGCTTCAAGCTATTATTAACAGTTCAACTCATTTCAAACTCTCTCAAAACATAGAACTCTATTATCGTAAATTCCAAGTTCATGCTTGAACAGGGTATACATAAATATATATAAAATACTCTATTAAATACTCGCCTTGGCTACTTTTATGTGGTATACATTTTTGAAATTATTTTGCGATTTTATTTGGCACTAGCAGCCAAGAGAATTGATATGAATTTCAAATGAAACTAAAAGCACTCAGAAGATGCTGAAAAAAAATTCTTCTAGGCATAAGCTACCTGCTATAATGCATTCACAGTAATTTTAAGTTTTTATATGAATATATATATGTATGTACATATTTATATCTATCTATACACAATGGAAAGCAATAGCCAGGCAATTTACTTATCAATTTAACTCTTAAAAATTGGCAGCCCACAAAATATATTTATACATACATATCTGCATACAGAAAATGCCAAATATAACAAAGCTAAAAATTTGTAGAGGGGCAGAGAAGTGCTCCTGGGGCGTTGACCAACATATAAAATTCCACTCGAAGCTTTTGTGTTGGCTGCAGTTGAACACGTGGCACAGGAATTTGAATTTGCTATGCGTTTGACATTTTCTACCAACAACAACAACAATTGCAACAACAACTGCAACAACAACTTCAAGAAATCCAAATATCGAATTTCCGGTTTCAGTAAACTTTTTTTGTGGCCTCAGCTTGAGGGCTTTTGTTGAATTAAGTGCTTTTTCGGTCAAAAATTGTTTGCTCTTATAGTTTTGCTCTTGTTTTGATAATTTTAATCATAAATTTAGGATACCATAAAACACACAAATTATTTTATTAAAGTCAACTATTACAGGGCATTCGTTAGTCGAGCTGGCTGCCCTGACTTGCACTCAGTTTTCTTATGTTTCTTGTTCTTATTGGATTTAGTTGGCTTTAATTCGTTTTTCATTGCAATATTTGCTCTTTTACAGTTCTCAGCAGCAGCAACAGCAGCAGTCCACACGTCGCAGACAGAACCAGTCGGAAAGGATGCAGAATGGACGTGAACGCAATCGTCGCCCCAAATCAGATGGTGTGCAGCATGCGGACAGCAGCATTATGGAGGATGAGGTAAGTGAGAGTTGAACCACTCTGTTGACTCTTGTTGTTTATTATGAGAGTCGTCGTTGTCGTCGTCGTCCATCCAATGTATCATCATCATATGTTTACATTTTAGATATGTTTCTCATTTCGAGTTGCCTTAATCGGGCACATATTGTTAGCATTTGGTGCCTTGCTCAACATGTCGCCTTTACGTTTTTGGTATTTTGAGTGTTGTGCCAAATCCGCAGTAAGATTTCGTCATGTCCTCCTTTTGCTGTCAACTGCCACGTAATTTGATAGTTTTTCTACTTTTCTCTCTATGTCAACTATACAAATATAACTAGATAACTCTGTGTGCATATAGAAACATATATGTATCTATATATGCATATATGTCTTTCTTTGCCACTACATTTTGGGCTATGGATTTGTGAAAACTAAATCTTTTTCTCTTTATCTGCCAAACTGGCCAAACATGCATACGTATACATAATGCGCTTTGCAATGAAATTACGTATACGTAACGTTTGCTGGCAGCTGCAGCAACAACAGCACACAGGCAGAGCCAAGCATTTCACAACAACTGAGCACAGCTGGATAGCAAAGAGCTGCATAAAGAAAACTCATGTGCGCTGCTCTTGTATTGATAGAGAGATAGAAGCAGCAGGCTAGCTGTTTGAGCATTCGCTGCCTTCTTCAGGTTGACTAGCTCAAATCGAAGCTGCAGTAAAATTGTTGCCTTCTTTTCCCATTTCATTTTTCCTTTTTTTTCTGTTTTCAGTTTTCTGCTTGTTTGCCAGCTCAGGTCAAGTTGTATAAACAGAGAAATTAGCGTAAATGCTTTGATTGAGTTCCAAAGCTGTGGGAATTGTATTTTTGTTTTCTCTTCCTCATTGTCTGTGGCTCTGGCTGGGCATCAAATTGAAATGCAGATTTATAGCTAAAAGCTACAGTAGATATATGCTAGCTGCTTTTCAGTTGAGGTAGAGAACGATAAGAGAAGACCAATTTTGTACAGGGCTTGGCACACATTTCATATTTATGCGGTGATTGAACTTAAGCGGTTTAAGTCATTAGCAAAATGTTACAGATTCGAATATTTAATGAAATTTAAAGTGGGAAAATTTAAAAATATTGTTTTATAAATTATTAAAATATTTTTGGTAACATAATTTGAACATTTATAATTGAGAACAAATTGTGTAAAAATTTAATGTGAATAATTTGAAATTGTTTTCCCTTTTTAATTTACTCAATGCGGTTTAAAAGCGATTTTGCTAGTTTCTTTCGAATCAAAAATAATAATAATTGGTAGATATTTAAACAAAAAATTTTCTTTTTTTAAACATTAATTAGAAAATTTTTATAAACAAAAATTCACTATGAATATTTAAATTATTTATTTAATGTGGTTTATAATTTTAATATGAGAATTTTATAGCATTTTCTGCTTCATCTCTAAACATAGGGGAGAAAAAAAATTTAAAAAAAGCTGCTGGTTAAATAATTTAAATATTTTTAATCAGAATAAAAAATATTTGAGAAAAAAACAATACAAATTTCAACTATTTCTGTTTTATTTTATTTTTATTTTATTTATATATTTTTACTTTTTATAAGGTTTGCATTTTCAATAGGGGGGATTTGGAATTTGCATTCGGTGCATTCAGTTTTTTTCACTCGACATCGAAAAAAGACCCAGATAAAATGCTAGTGAAATTCTATATTAAATCTATATTAGAGAAAAAAAAGTATACAACATTTAATATGAATATTTATATTCATTATATTTTTAAGTAGGTTTAAAACGTTTCATAAATGACAATTTGTTTGCTTTCCCCGTATAAGTATTTTTACACTCTACATCGCAATTCATCTATAGATCTATATATATATAATATACATTTATATTCATCGATTCATACTCTATTTACGATTCGTATATTAAAATCATAATTAATAAATGTTTTGTCAAATTTTTCTTTTTCCCAAACTTCGTCGCGTTCATTTATTGCGATTGCGATTGCGAAATGGTATATTTATATTTATGTGTGTGTGTGTGTTTATGTGTATGTGTGTGTGTGTGTGTGTGTGTGTGTGTGTGTGTGTGTGTGTGTGTGTGTGTGTAGCATTCGCAATTAGTGCAATCGCAGGACCGAATTCCACAACCAGCGAGCGCCAGCAGCGGCAGCAGCCGCACCAAAACTCTTCTGGCCATGCCCTATTTCCAGACGTTGCTCAGCAACCTGCAGGTGAGCCCATCCTTTGGATTGGTTTCGTTTCGTTTCGTTCCATTTCGTTTCGTTTCATTCTTTTTTTTGTTTTTATTTTGTTTCTCTTCTTGTTGTGCGCATTAATTCTTTTATTTGAGATTGTTTTTGATTTAAATGCATTCATTTTTTTCGCTGCTTCTTCGTTTGCAATTTTCGAGTTTCTTCTTCTTCCTTAAATCGTTAAATTTTTGTGCAGCCCCAAGGCCCGCTCTACATATCACATATATATATATATATATATATATGTACATATATGCAGTGTAGGTTTGTAATTGTAATTGTTAGCCCCAAGGTAGGCACAGCAACGAAATGCATGTGTGTAATTAGTGCACTTGCTGTGCGTGAGCGTGGGCGTGGGCGTGGGCGGGGGTGGGGGTGGGGGCTGAAACGTGTGTGCGAGAGCAAATTGCCAAAGTTCTGCATATAAATTTACAGTCTGCGCATATTTGTCTTTCAGCCTGATTGAAACTCCTTGCTCCCCGCGCTAGACACCACACCAATTGCAGCAATTTGTCAATGAGAAGACCATACAAAATTCTAACTTCAAATTACCTAGAATTTTGCGTTTAGAGAATATTCAGTTGCAGTGTTTTGTTAGTCTTTAGCCCTAATTGAGTTATTGTTAGCTCTAAACGTTTCGTTGTCTATCAAAGATTATTGTTCAGGTGGCAAATTCAAATGCATTTCAAGATTAGTTTAATAGTTTTATTAGCTTTTGTGTAGGTTTACCAGATGGTAATTAAAGGTAGTTAGGCTGCCATTAGAACTTGTAACACTTTTCTATATGAGTAAGAGAGTTTATCTAAAGACTCTCTAGAGTCTTGATATTAAAAGAAGAGCTAAACTATTTGCTAGAAATATGTTTCAATAGCTATTTGAATTGATCAATGCTACAGTGAGGGATTAGACGTCACATATGTATCTTCTGGCAAGTGTTTACCAATCGACTGTCGATATTATTTGGACACCTTTAAAACAGAGATATCTAGATATAGTTTTTAATAAGCGTAACAACGGGATAATAGCTGCATTTCATTGAATGAATTTCCACATACCCAAGACATTTTGTTGCCCAAGTTTCAATAACATTTCGTACCTGATGCAAAGTACCAGGAAGCGCTGCATACCCCAATGATCGGCAGTAAAATGGGGAAAACAAGTGAATTCCATTAGCTTTTCAATTTACTTTGGTTACTTCAAGGCCACAAAGGGAGCTCATTTAAACATGAATTAATGTGCTCTTATTTTTCGCAGCTTATTTTCGTTCTTCGTATTTTTCAAGGTTTTTGCATGCATTTCTCATTTCCGTTTACTTAGTTAGCACTTCGTTGCATGCGATTTTGGACAACGTTCTCACCTGTTGACTTTTTCACTTCTTTTCAACACTATTTAATGTTTCTTTTTTTTTATTTTCAACGTATACGTAAACTGGAAACAATTAATTTTCTGTTTCGTGCTCGCTTTTTCGATGGGGTTGATGTTGCGATGCTTAATGTCAAAAACAAAACCCCATTTAAAACACAATAAAAAATTAAAAAAAAAAAACAAATACCAAATTACAACAATGGAAACACACAAATACAATTGTTAACTGAATAATGTGCAATGTAGGTAAAATATATCAAATATTACTCAAATACTAAAAGCTATGCTACTCCATTCCATTTTAACTAAGATATATGCATATACATCTCTCTGTCTCTCTCTCTCTCTCTAAGATTTTCACTCTCTCTCTCACACTCTGACTATCTCTTTGGGTCAGTGAGCGCCCAAAACAGTTAAGCTCTCGAGACAAAAACAAATTTCTTTTTGTTTAATAATAGATAACGATTTTTTAAACAGTTTATTTTCCACACTTCTTTTTTGTAATTTTTCAATTACAAATTGGTCAAAGGTCGTGCTCGAGGCGAACTTTTTGAGCGCTTCGCTCAGCCACTCGCCATTTGCTATCAAAGACATTTTCCGCTGACTTTTATTTGGATTTTGTGCATTTTGTTGAAATGGGCAAACAATTGGCATAATGGTTCAGCAAAACAAACAAAAGCTCCAACCCAAAGCCCCAAAGTGCACAAGCCAAATGCTAAAAGTCTAAAGCATGCACAAAGCATAAAAAAAATTATTTCATATATTTATTGCATCAAGTGCAAACAGCAAATTAAGCAAAGTATGCATTAAAAAACCAACCAAACTCATTTAATCAAAGTAAAACGAATTAAATATTTAAGAAAAAACAAACAAAGCTAATAAAAGTCCTATATGAATATATATTTAATCTTAAATTAGCATGAAATTCCGCTGGCTAATGCTTATTATTATTGAGCGGATTGCAGTGTGCAGTCAACTGAATGCATGAATGACTGACTGAATGAATGATTGAATAAGTAACTGAATGAATTGTGATGGCCAATTGCATTTGAGTGAAAGCCTTGATTCTGCATACTTAATCAGCTATCACGTTTTATATAATTGCATATTTGATATGTGGCACAAGCGTGCTGCAACTTTTATGACATTTAACTCCATTTAATGGAAATCAGCTGTGAGTCGCCTCTAATTTGGGTTAATATTTGGGTCAAAGTTTTGTAAATATTTTGCACATTTGAATGCTTCATTAATTGACAGCTGTTGCCTATAATAGCCTGGGAATATACCAACAAATTTATAGCCACTCTAAATGGATAAATGTGCATATGCGCTTATAATTTACCTAAATCGATTTATATATTTGTTATAATTGTAGATAAATGTAAAGTTTTTTTTAATCTGTCAATATTTTTGTATAACAAAATTATTGAATTTAAAAACTGAGAAAATTAAAAAAAATACAAAATAATGCAACAAAAAATTATTATTTTATTAATTTCATTAGAAATTCATTTCAAAATAAAGTTGTTTGTTCTCGATTAAATAATACTAATAATAATAACACTACAATAATAATTGTGTTTAAAAGTTAAAAAAAATATAAATAAATATATAGATTACATAAAAAATATATAAAAATTATAAAATAAAAATTAAATAAATTTAAACAGCGTAAATATATGTTTTCGAAGGCAAAGCAAATTATTCAAAATAAATTATATGCCCATAATATTTTACTTATGTATCTTAAACAGGCAAATAAAAAACCTTTTCATACACTTAAAGAATAATGAATCAATATTACAAATTAGTTACAACTTCATTTAGTCTATTTTATTATTGAGCCATTAATTTAAATTTCTATAGAAACAATTTCCACTATTTAGACATTTAGGAATTGAATATTTAGCATTTGAATTTATTATAATATTTCTCGCCAAATATTTAAGCATAAAAAATAAAGTTTAACAAAATTAAATTCCAAAACTGCAATTAGTTGCGTTAAAAAAAAATTATGGCAGCAATGCAATTAAAATGCCATTGAATGTAAAGCATAAATTGTGAGCTACAAAATATGCTGCAGAGTTGCAGCATCCGACTATAAACATAAACAATAACAACAACAACAGCTAGAGAAGAGCAGCCAAACAAAGCACTTAATTAAATTTTAATTTGTATAAATAAAATTTGTGCATTATTGTTGGTGAACCGATATGCACGACAATTTAATTTAATTATTTTAATACACACACATGCCCACCCGCCGAGAAAGAGAGAGAGAGAGATAGAGAGACAACAATTATATATATTTGATTATATACTGCGAAAGTTGGGCAAACATTTCACATTATTTTTGTCATTATTGTGGTCATGACTGGGATTCACGTAAATCTGTTAACAAAATTTTAAAACAAACAATATGCGAACATTCTTTGAAAAAGGCGAAAGATTTCAATTAAATTGAGAGTAGGTTGGGAACGAAGTGAAAATACCCTGTAAGCAGAAAAATTAAGGAAATTAAGATTTTGTGAGAGCTAACCTTTTGATGGGAATGAATTAATGTGTAAGGTAGTTTATATAAGATTTGGAGTATATAATTAAATAAGGTATGGAATTTGAGTATATTTACTTATTAGTATATTAGTATATTAGTATATACTGCATAGGTATATAGTTGACTCTATAGAGTTTCTGATATAAATTTAAAATTGGATTAAGTTTTCTCAATCTTGGCTCGGGAGAATTATCTTTCTTTATCTACACTGGACAGACACTCCAAGAAAGCAAATTGCTTTTAGTTGTAGTAGTAATAAACGATGATCGTCTCGGCTTGCCATTTCTAAGCATTATTCTCTCAATTTATGACATAAATTAAGTGTAATGATGTGAGTGAAGAATGCGGCATTTCAGCTATTTAATTTACTCAAATGTTAATGCCGCTCCTATTGATAATTCACTCAAATGTTCATAGACTCTACAGAATCTGCAAAATTTTCGGCAACTTCAAATATTTCTAATGGAGATTTGCTTAAGCTGTTCAGTTAGATTTTCAAAAACAGAATTATTTAGTATAATTTATAAAATATGTATTTATTTCATACATATTTTCGTATACTTATGTTTTATATCAAGCACTCAAAGTGAGTGTAACCTGTTCAAAGTGCCATTAATTCCGTTTCGAAATTAATTCTAATTTTCTTCAAAGTAAACAATGCGTGAATATATATAAAAAAAAATAATAAATAAATAAAAATGTAAAATAAATTCATATAAACTCTATATACAGACATATGTATATATGGAAAATATGCGATTGAAAATGGCATTTTTTTAAATAACGATTTTACATTTAATTGAATTTCTCTTCTCAACTCTACTAAAATCATTTAAAATAATTTATTAAAAAAGAAAAAAAAAAAAAAACATGAAAACCTTATTAAACTTTTCAATAATAATAATAATAAACAAATCAATATTAAAATAATAATAATATTGAATTTTTCAATATTTTATAGTTGCTGAAATTCACATTAAAGTCTTAGCATTTTCTTTCAAATGCTCTTTGAGGTTTAAGACTTTGCCTTTGATGCATGACAGTCAGCGCTTATAATATAAACAATATATTTATATATATAACATATATATAATTCTATATTGGTCTCTCACAATGAGTAAAGGCTTTCACTGCACTCTCAACGCAAATACCAATTGCTTAAATTAATTGAAATCTTTTTTTAGAATGCATGGTAAACAGTTTTAATTTAATTCAAATTTACTTTAATATTTGCATGTCATAATTTTAATCAATGCATATAAAATGCTGCCATCTATATATACAAACATACATTCATATGAATATATCTATACATACATATATAAATTTAGTACATGTGAAATATTTAACTTATTCATTTATGCATTTCAAAAAGTTTTTAATGAGCTGTTCTCGCTGGCATTCAATGCCAGCAGCAGAAGCAGCAGCAGCAGCAGCAGTAGCAGCTGAAGCTGTAGCAATAGCAGCAGCAGCATTGGCAGCAACGTGGCAGCTAAATAGAACTTGCCACAAGTTTTTGTTGGTATGCTGGCTTGGTAAGTGCCGCGCCCTCGACGTCAAGCATTTCCTCAATATACGTACGCGCGCGTGTGTGTGTGTGTGTGTGTGCACAAGCCAACAAACAATTAGCAACAAAAATTTTTTTTCGCCACAAACTTAATTTATTAATTGAAAAGTTTTTTGCCGCGCGAGTTCATTGCAATGTTTACCTCTGGTTGCTATTGCCACTCCACAGTCCCCACCCACACGCCTCAGCTCCATGCCAACAGCTCCATCCACAGCCCCTCGGCCAGCTCCAGCTTCAATCACAGCGCTGCTCATAAAAGTTATATAAAGCGCAAACAAATTTTTGGCATAGAAAATTAGCTTTCAGTCAACGTTGTCGACGCGCCATCGCACAAAAGTTGCCTTTTACACCTGCCGACGCTGGGCCAACTTAATGCTATGTGTGTGTGTATGTGTGTGTGTGTGTGATATAGTGTCGCGGTTTTTGGTTATGAAAATATACCAAATATAGCCGCCGAGACTTAAGCATACCAGCTGCTTTCCACTGACTGCTTAAACAGACTCTAGCCGAAAATTGCACTGCCAGCAACCAGCAGGAGCAGGAGGAGCCGATTTTCCATATCCCTTTGCCATATGCAGATTAGGCAAAAATAATTTATGATGCACAGCCAAGCGCAACGCAGTCTCGGCCTGAACCGAGGCCAACCACAACTCCACCTCCAACCCCACCTCAACCTCAACCCGCTTTAAGTGCTGCTTTGGTCCACATTTATCTCAGCTAGTTAGCGTTAAATTGTAAGCCACAGTCGTACGCAGCAACCCACCAAAACACACACTTAAATAGTTTGGAAAACGATTTTTATCTAATTTCCAAACATTTTTGTTGCTCTGCATTTCCTGAACCGCAAATGTATATGTATATAATGTATATGTATATTATTGCAATAAATATACGTGCATTGGAATATGTAGACAGCCATTTTGTATATTGGCCAGCAGCTTTTCGCTGTCTGCATTTAAGCCACATACAAACACATATATATATATATATATTTGTGTATGTGCGATTGGCGGAATGATAACTGTTATTTTGGGTCGAGCGCTTGCGGCGCATTGATTAACTCTTTGCGGCAACATCGCTCGACTGTTCACAATATAATAACTATTTTCCATTATTGTTAGAAATAAAATATATTTGCATTTCATTTAGTTGTCAGTCACTGGCACTGTGGTGAATTTTCAAGTAGTATTGGTTAAATTATTTATTAATTTTTGTATGGTCAGAATATTTTATGGCAAAAGCTTATGCCCAAACATTTGAAATTTTGTAGATTTATTGCATATAAACAGAATGCATATCTACAAAATTTGAATAGCTAGAGGTAAATGCAATGCACAGATTCATTTGTAGAAATTTATTCGTAAAATAACAATCTTCTTTAAAATAAAACCTTCTGTAAATACTTAATTGCATAACTCCCAAGCAGATCCATCTATTCACTTAAAGATACTTTTGCATTGGGAAAATATTTGATTTTATCATACAGATATCTTACAGTATCTTACAGATACTTGAACAGCGTACATATATTTATATGTTTTCAGATACTTATGTATCTCAAATATACAAAAATAAAGAAAATTGTGAATCTTTTAGATATTTTTATACTTTCAGATACTTTCGTATTTGCATATACTTTTTATAGATCTACCTTAGCTATGTATCTTACAGATACTTTTTTAGTATGCAGATAGTTTTATATCTTTTTATCTTACAGATATACTCTTTTGTAACCTACACAACTATTTTTGTATCTTACATATAATTATGTGTCTTTCAACTATTTGCTGTGTATATTAAAAATATCTGTGCAGCTATCAAATTTAAAAATACTTCGAATTTTTCAGATGCTTTTGCAGATAGCTTGTATCTTTGTGGCTGCAGACAGCTTATGACAGCTTCATATACTAATGTATCTTAAATATACGTTCATGTCTTATAGATGAGAGAAAATTTGTTATCTAACTGACTTCTGTATCTTATAGATACTTTTTTATTTTAGCGATACCATTACAATTCACAGATTCTTTTGTATTCCATAAAACTCACAGATACTTTTGTATATTTTATATATACTATTTTTAATCAACACATTTTTTCTGACGCCTATATATTTCTATATCGTATAGATAATTTTTGTAACTAGCACATAATGTATCTTACATCTCAGCTTTTTATATATTTAACAAATGCTCTTGTTTGATATAAATACTTTTGAATATTGCAGAATTATTTTTCTGCTAAAAATAGTTTCCAATCAATTTATTTATCTCTCTCTACTATTATGAATATTCATATATATGAGTTATAAAATAAAATTCTCTCCCACTATGCGATCTCTATCATGTTTATGCAGGCATGCTATTTGTTCGCTTACTAATTTCTGTCGCAGCCAACGTGTCATATAAGACTATTTGACATATGTTAATGTTTCACAATTAGCGCAATGTTTTATCACATTATAATACAGTGTGAATAATGGAAAATCAATGCATAACAACAAATGGAAATCGAATTTAACCAATGTATGGTAATTTGATATGAAATTGAATGCAAATGCATTCCAGCATTAAATTACTCCAGTTTACGAAAAACAACAAAAATCAATTTCATAAAATAAATAATTTATATTAAATTCATTTCGTTGTAATAAAATATATATAAAGATACGCTTCATTTATGTATATAGTGAAGTAATTATTTTAATAGAATTCTGTGCAATGCCAACTATTTAGCGCCATTTGACAATCGTAAACAGCAGCTCGTCTTAGTTAACGGCCGAGAGTTGCCTCAAGGTATGCTTCACTCAGCTTAAAACATTGAACGCGAACGCCTGGCGCAGGTAGCTAATTAAATGCTAATGAAATGCCGCAGCTGATATCATTGTCTTTTAAGCCAAGCCAGCCGAGCTGCATTAAATACTCTGTTCAAGTGTATTAGGATGGGGTAGATGTGAAGATGCTTTGCCACTTCCTGCAGTCTAGTGAATTCGATGAGTTTAAGACTTCATAAGATAGTTGAATATATGCTGTATATAGGGCTTTAGATGTTTGTCATTGAAGGGGAGTAGACGAAGCCTTTAGCTTTGCTTAGTCTACTCTTACTTAGGGTATCTTCAAGTCAGTCAATATTCTTGACTCTACTTTGTAATGTCATTCAATATTTTGCTGCTTTTATGAGCGCTTGTTTTATGGCCAGCTTAAGCCCTCTAGCTCTTTACTTATATCTGTACTCGAATACACATTTTATATATATGTATATATACCTGAGTAAATCCAGGTAATTTAATTTTTAATTACATTGTTGTACTGCACTGAGAGTGCTGCTCATTAGCAGGCAGTTTGTCTTTGGTTAAAACAGTTAATTTCATTGATTCGTAATTGGCTCTCTTTTGGCTTTTATGCGCATTATTATGCAATTGGCTATGGGCCAGACTAATGCATTTTGGCCATTTTGCATGTAATTGAACTGCTTACATTGCGATTGCCAATTAGCCAAGAACAGCAGCTGGCAGCACCATGGCATAACAGTCGAGGCACAGTCTCGACTTCATCAATGCCCCTTCCCTGCCTGCTCAAAAATTTATTGCTCAGCATTTTTGGTCTATTAATTATGCGAGTAGCGTAGGCTTCGGACATGCCAGACAAATTTATATATACATATCTATATGTATATAGCTGGAGACCAAAAATCATATTTTAGCTAAAGCTTCACCGAAGCGCGTTAATAAATTTCCACAGACATGACCCTAGCTGTAGCTAGGCAATCCTATATCCTGCCAAATACTGCATCCTGCAGATGTTCCCTCTCACTCACACCCTCGCACTCACTCTCTCACACTCTCTGTCTCTGTTGCTGTGCAAAATGATTTAAAGAAGCGAAATGTTTGCACAGTTTTGCAGTCCTTTTAATTTTGATTGCGACTATTTATTAATGCTCCGCTCGCAGGATGTTGGCAGGCTCACAGGATAGCCACGCCCTCGGGGCAGCCAGCACCGGGCTCTGCGGCTCTGCGCTCCATTTAAGCTGCATTGCAATTTGCAGCATTCGTTGCGTTTGTTAAATGCAACATTTAAACTCAAATTAATTTAAGTTAAAGAATCAAATATAAATTTAAAAAATAAAATAAAATATATATATATAGAAAATATGTTGCACATTTTATGAGTTGACTTTTGTGCCCTATAAACTGTGTGTAACGGGTATGATGTATTAGTATAAATGAGAGATAAAAGTGAAGTTGATCTGCTCAGGGCTTCTTCTTATGCAGAAATCTATCATTTTTATTTAATTAACTTTAAAAAATTAAATTGAAAATAACAATTATGACTTGATTTTTATATAAAAATTGATGTGTAATAATTATTTTTGATTTTTGTGATATAAATAATTTTTTAATAATTAAAAATAAATAACTCAAAAGAGAATTATATTTTAGTATTTTTTTAAAATAAATATTCTATTACAAATTCAGCTTTAAAATTGAAGATCGAGCGCACATATTTCTGTAGCCAAATATACCATATCAAATATTCTATGACAGAGTATCTGCCAGTCGTTTCCTCACTGTTATCTCTTCATTTTTTTTTGTCTGATTGTTGGTTTACTGCTGTTTGGTTAACTGGTTGTCTCTGGCAACGTTTGCTCCGCTTGTCAGGCGTGAGAATTTAACGATGTGCGTGCCTCAAAGTATTTTCCTTTTGTGCGAATAAAAAATGAATATATATAGACATATATATGCATATACATATATATTAATTCGTATATATTTTAAATAAATGGTAGCATTCGCTAATGAGAGCGGAAAATGTGCTAAATGATAAAAAAAAAGAAGCTGATTTAATTATAGATTTATAATTAGTGCGAAATATGCTCAACGGCAGTTATGAGTACTTCAGATAATATTTTTAAATATAAATAAGAGAGTTTCTATGGGAAAAAGTATTTGGTTTTTTTTTTAGTGAAGTCATAAATCAACTCATGAACAGAAGCAAACCACTCTTAGACTTTTATTCGACAGCCAAATAGGCAAACTGTTGGGAATTAAAATGAAATCAAGTATAAAACAATAGCCATCAACTAAGCAGCAATATTTCTTATCAGGCTACTTCATAATAGATGAAGAATGAGTTTTCATTTAATAAAAAAAAGGGCGAAACATTTCGGCAAGAATCTACTTCCGTTTTCTAAAGAATCCTATCCAAGCATTCAACATGTGAACAACTCTACAACCCGAAAGAATATTTAGAGCTGTTCACGTGCTTGGACAATAGAAATCAGCCAATTTTATAATGGGTATAAGAATATTTACCGTAAAATCTGATAAAAAAAGGATTATATATAAAATTATAAAATTAATATTATTTAATTATATATATATAAATAAATAAAAAGCAATAAAGGAGCTAACAGAGTTAAAATAAATATATATGTATATGCAAAAATAATTAAAAAAATTAAAATTATTAACTGTATAAATATATAAAAATAAATATAAATAAAAATTTATAAATAATTTTATTTTGTTTTCGTATTTATATAAAAAAACATATATATAAAAATTAATATAAATAGCAATTAAAACAGTTGATGAATATTAAAATTGATTTATTTATTTTTATTTTTATTATATTTATTTGCTCGCTTGACATTAAACAGTAAAATGTTATATAAATATATTAATACGAATAATAAATGATATAATAAAAAATATTCATTAAGTAAATACGTATAGATTGAAATTTAAATTTCTTTACAAAATTAACCAAAAACATATAATTTAAAATTCAAACAAAATTTGAGCTAAATTTGCTGTTGTCTGTACCAAAACTAACCTACATAATTCAATTGTTAAACACATCATCAATGGGTAATAATGTGTTGTTATCTCATTACTATTCTATTTACCATAAATTGAAATTTACATTTATTTCAACAGAGATTTTCAATCTAAAAATTTGGTTTTCATAAATTACGTAAACTCGGAGCTTTAAAGCAGCCCAAAAATTGACAATGAGAAGAAGAGTAGAAAGAAATGCCGAAATTCTCGCTCAGTTTTTCCCTCCCTCTCTCTCTGTCTCTCTTGCTCTCTATTGCTACGGTACTAATTACCGTATTGGCATTAGCTTCCTGAGCTGCAAGAAACAAAAACAAAAAACAAAAAAAAAAAAAAAAACACTCAGAGCAGGCAAAAGTTTCGTTTAACGACTGCAATGTGGGTAGAGGAGAGTTTTGGGGCTGACTATACGGGCTGAGAGCTGTTGTAAATGGTTGCCAACAGTTTTGCCATGCTGCCTACGGTATACCTATTGACAGCAGCTCAGCAGAGTAGCAGCAGCAGCAACAACAACAACAAGAAGACCAATGCCGATTGCAATTGCGATTGCGGTGACAATAAAAGGCTATATGGAGGCGTTGGCGTTAGCTGTCGAGCTACAAATGACAACGGCACACACACACAACACAGAGAGAGAGAGAGAGAGATACAAGCCGTGCCTGGCAGCTGCACATAAAAGCGCAGCAGATGCAACAACAAAAACAACAACAACAACAGCAAACAGCGAAACGTATTTGTCGGTTTCAAGTGGCACTTGGGAAATCATCTTTTCGCTTGTGCAACGACCCAGAGGTGGAGTGAAGGCTGTGGGGGGAGTGAGGGGTTGGGAGTGGTCTCTACTGTAAATGAAAACGACCAGCGACGATGATGTTGACAGTGAGACAATGCTGGCCCACAGCAGCAACAACAACAGCAGCAGCATTAAGAGTGCTATGTGGAATGGGAAGCTTTACAAAAGTCAAAAACCAAATGCGTTGCATATGCACTAGAAAATTGTTGGCCAAAAATGCATTTGGTAGTCAAATTTTTAGCATGAAGCCTGGAGTGCCAAGCACTGTGGTATTGTGTGCGTGTGTGTGTGTGTGTGTGTGTGAGTGAGTGCTTTGAAGGGTGTGTAGTGGTCAGGGGGGGTGGGGTCAGTTTAAGGGTACCCTTACGGTAGGCGTTGGGTGAGTCAACTGTGGCAGCTGAGTTCAATGGCTAATCGGATTTTGCAGTACGTAGTCAGTCAACGTGAAGCAATTGATGAGGGCAATTCAAGTGTGCATGCATGAACAGCATATACAACACACACACACACATACACCTATATACCCTCACACACACACATATATGCATATACGAACTGATAGCGCACACGTTATGAAAGCGGAAACGGAAACGCGTTGACGGCCGTGCAAATTTACCGTAGCATAGCACAACAGAGCACCCAATTGATGCTGCCTGGATGCTGGATGCTGCTTTACCACTTTGCTGCCTGCTGCATGCTGCATGCCACATGTGCTGTGCATGCGGGCTCTATAGCAATCTATTTTTATGCCCAAAAAAAATACTATTTTTGCTTTTGCAGCTAACATTTCTCATACGTTAAATCCTTTGCTTTATGTTTCATTTCTTTCGTTCCCGCTCTCGCAGTTGCTTTGGCCGCTGCAGCGTTTTAAGGACTCACGCGGACAGCATCTGCTGCAACGCGAGGCGCTCAATTATGGCCTCGATTTAGAGCCGCCATCGCGCTACGAACAGGACGAACCGGCCCGTGTGCTGACCAAAGAGCTGCATCACACCGAAGCCGGTCGCATTGTCGCCGTGTCCAGCCAGCCAACCTTACAAGAGTCACATGCTGCACCCCTCGAACCTCAACAGCCCCTGGAGGAGGTGGACAATGTGACGCCGCATATGCCGCACGCACGCTGGGAAACGGCCACGACAATGACACTGCCGTCCACCAGCACGCCGAGAAGCAGCGCAGATTTGGCCGAGTCAGAGCAGCGCTACGTCTATAGCTGGCAGGTGGGCGAGTGGTCCAAGTGCTCGCAGGAATGTGGAGCTGCAGGAAGCGGATTGCAGGTGAGTGCAATGGGGCCGGTTGCGATTTGTAGTGCAAGAAAATGGATTTATTTATAAAAAGTACTTATTATTGTATAGGAATTATTATTATAGAACAGCTTAGCGCATGGTCGAGGTCTGTGTATGAGAAGATTACAGAGAATACTTTAACATTCCAGCTTTAGCAGAAATAGATTTCAGCTGGGAAAAATAAGTAGGTCTGAGGTCTAATGAGAGCATTACTGGAAATACTTTAACATAATGTTAGATTTGATAACATTGTGAATGAAATTAAATTTCTATAATAAGAAATTACAGAACTTTAGACGAACCTTAACAGTTTTATACAAAAATTGAACAAAATAACGAAAAACCAAGGCAAATTCTCGCTTGCTCAGATCAAAGACTTCAGTTGATAGGAAATCAAATTATCAAGCTTGCAATGATTACTCTGGTAATGCGGCTTCTGATTTTATATCAATATGATCTAGTTAAAATGTAGATTAAGATTCGTGAAGAGCATAGAGACGCCCAATAATTGAGAGCAGCGTAAAGTTAGGTCTCTGTGCGCACGGCGTGGAAAAAAAAAGAGGAAACCCATCTCCGAGACTGATTAATTTTCATTACTATCTCACTTCATGCTGCTACAAATCCAATATACTCTTCCCATTTCATAAGCGAGCATAGCTAATAAAGTTCTCTCATCTGTCAACACAAATAATTCTGCACACCCCAGGCGGCTTACGCGGCTTACTCTTTCATCTTTATATAACAAATTTGATTTTGAGTTATTTCTAATTCCTAAATGTCTTCAGTTAACTAAAGTCAAATATTTGCTACAACAATTCTCTAAAGTTTCCATTCAAACAAATTAGCTTTGTTAGGGGCTGGAAAAAAAGAAGAAAGAAAACAGAATAAGTAGAAGAAGCTGAAGCTGAAGCAGTAGTAGAACTCCCCAATCCACAGACAACACTTATATAATAATTAGCCGAATGCTTGGCTTTGCCTCTGCTGCACAGATTCAACTTTTTCCAAGCCCAAAACCCAAGTCAGGGTCCGTAAAAAAGAAGAAGCAGTAGTAGAAGTAGACGAGATTGAGGACGAGTTTAAATATTTTAGCAGGCAGTTGCTCGACAGGGTTGGGCTCGCTGCCGTCGTTCATTGTTTTATGTGTGGAGAAGAAGGGGGGAGAGAGAGAGAGAGAGAGAGTCAGAGACTGTGTGAAAGAGATGAAAATAACATAGCAAACATTGTTTCTTTTGCCACCTCCATAGCGGCGCACGCTGAGCTGCCAGCGTGTGGCAACAAAGAAGACGACGATGTCAAATGCCACCGATGGCAACATCGTCGTCGTCGACAACGTCGAGAATGCGCAATGCCGTGCCCAGGGGCTGGACATGCCCGACACGTTCCAGAGCTGTGGCAATGAGCCCTGTCCGCAATGGACCAAGGGCGACTGGACTCTCTGCCAGCAGTCGCGCTGCCATGGCCGCAACACGGCCATACAACGACGTGAGGTCCACTGCCGGTATCAGAATGGAACGGCGGGCACCGCCTGCGACGAGTACGAGAGGCCGGCGGCACGGCAAGAATGCTACAATGAGCGCTGCAAGGGCGTCTGGCGTGTGGAGCCCTGGTCCGAGGTAGGTGGCAATACAACGGCTACGACAATGGCTATAGCTATGGCTATGGCTATGGCTATGACTGTGGCTATGGCAGTGCATCTTTTATTAATGTCAATTGCATTGGCTTTCTGCTTTGCTCTCTCTCTCTGTTTCACACAGTGCAATGCGCCCTGCGGTCGTCAGGGCATCAAATTCCGCATTCTGCAGTGCGTCTGGTATGGCAGCCGTCGACCCGCGGGCAACGTGTGCAAACATCAGCCACGCCCAGCGGTCATGAAGGTATGCAAAAGTGCGCCATGCCAAACCAAGGGTAAGTTCTATGCTCCAATTCAATTTCCATTTCCATTTCCATAACCATAATCGAATCGAATCTTACACGCTGTGTATACAAACAGTGGGCAAAACTTCGGCTGGCTGTCGTGATAGCTCTCGCTATTGTCGCAATGCTCGCGCGATGGGCCTATGTCGACTGCATCGCTACAAGGAGAAATGCTGCAACTCCTGTCAGCCCCAATTCGAAGAGCTTCAATAGATCCAGCACATGGTAGACGTGGTGGCAAATCAAGCAAGCAATTACTATAAGTAACATTGAGAAAACACTCATAACTTCAAGATACGAATATGAATCCATGAATCAATGAATCAATGATTTAATGACTCAGTACATCAATGAATAAATGCGTATTTAAGTAATAAAATTAGTGAATCTATGAATCTATGAAACTATGAGTCAATGAATCATTGAATTATTGAATAATGATTAAATGAATCAATGAATCATTGCTTAATTGAATTATAAATCAATGAATCAATGAAAAATTAATTTCTAAATCATTGAATCATTTCATCTATGAAGCAATGAATCAATGAATCTATAAATTAACGAATCAATAAATTGTTGAGTATTTGAATCAGTGAAACATGGATCTACTATCTATTGAAACAATAAGTCATTGAATCTATGAATAATATATCAATGAGTCATTGACTAATTAAGTAACTGAATATATGAATGGCAAATTCATGAATCTATGAATCCTTTATTCTAGTCTATGAATGGCAAAATCATGCATCATTTATTCAATGAATCTGTTATTCAACTATACCATGATTCACTGACTCAATGATTCAATGAATCAATAATTCAATGAATCTTATATGACTAAGGACGAGTGCAATTTAGTTGACTTTGATATATAAGGCCTAGTTAAATATAATTGGAAAACGCAGATCAATTTGAGTAAAAAGAATGCACAGTAATTTCGTTTCAATTTTTGTCTACATTAATAAGCAGCAGATACACAGATGCATCTACATACATATATCTACAGATAAAGATAAGCATATACAAACATACATATATGATGTGAGCAAATATTTACAACTATTCGTAAACTAAGCGCAAATTAACATTAGATGGATGCCCACAGAGAAGCAAGCCAGGCTGGCCAATGCGAAAGAACGCTAAGATCCCCTAATATTATATAATAATAATATAATATTATATTATTATGATTATGATTATAGATAAATGTAATTTGTAACATTTGATTTGCCTGCATTTGAGTGGCGGCTTTGCTTTAAGCAATTCCACAATTAAATACTAAAAGTATGTAATAAATATTGCAAATACTAAACACAAATCATACGCAACCAAATCCCAAAATGTTGCTAACCAAACAAAAAATTAAATAAAATAATATAAACAATGACAGTTAATGAAGTGGGCGGCGCTACTTGGGAAACCGTGGAAAGTTAAGCAACAAATTACAGTTTAGATAACTTAACAATCGAAATAATGTTAGTGAGCTAATGGAAAATACGAATACGAATATGAAATAAATACTAATAAAAATAGATGGAAAAAACAAAAATGTTCCAAATGCCCCCAAAAAAACACTTGCCATTTGTAACTGTATCTCGAATAAAAACACAAAACTAACCCCAGCAAAATATTTAAAGAAAATAATGCACTGTTACCTAATGTGGAAAAACATATTATACAAATACATAAATATATATATAAATATATATATATATATATATATATATATATATATATATATATATATATATATATATCTATATATATATATATATATATTTGTATAAGTATACTAAATACTAAATACATTATGTAAATACTCTAGCAAATACTAAAAGCTAAGTTCAGCTCGTTTTGTTTATGAGATCCATTCTGATTAGGAAACTATGTTAATTCAATTATGCAAAAAGCAAAAAACAAAAAACAATTTTCCTCTTGCGCATTTAAAAACAAAAGAAAAGAAAAAACCAACCACAAAAGCTATTCAAAATTCAAGAGTCCAGTTATTGTAAATAAACATTTTATTTACACGCATAAATGTTATTAAATATAAATACATAAATATATTTATATAAATATAAAATATTTGTAATTAGTTTATATTTTGTAATTAAAAAAAAAAGAAAAAAAAACTTGTTTTATATAAATAAATTAAAATATATGTATCAACTAAATGCAAAGATAAAACGTAAACCCGTTAGCTGCTAACTAAAAATACTTATAAACAAAAAAAGGAAAAACAAATGTTAAAAGCAAACGAAAATCGAATATTTAACTGGTTAAGTAAAGATTATAAAAACAAAACAAACAAAAAATATTACGTATACAAACTAATTAAAATGCATACCATAACCAATGTTAAACATACACAAACACAAACAGAAACAAACAAACATACACAAATACATACACTTAACAATTTACATACACATTAAATAGCATTATATAAAGATAAATTAAATAAAACAAAAACGAAAAGAAAAATAAATGAATTAATTTAAGCAACAGCGAAAAC
Source organism: Drosophila antonietae (assembly GCA_030914385.1). Taxonomy (NCBI): domain Eukaryota; kingdom Metazoa; phylum Arthropoda; class Insecta; order Diptera; family Drosophilidae; genus Drosophila; species Drosophila antonietae. The sequence continues at coordinate 272,006 of JAUESO010000049.1, read as the reverse complement.
ATTGTAAAATGTAATACGAAAGCAACTGCTTAAATATTGTAAGAACCCGATAAAAAAAAAAACAAGCAAACTGAAGTAACAGAATAAATATTGTTTAAAAATCTTGCAAGACTAGAATAATATTTAATTTTGATAATAATACGATTTTGCAATCAGTACGCTAAACACTACCATGCAATTGAGTGCTTCATTCAAAGTTCAGTCTAAGAAGTCCTCAACAGAAAGAAAGAAGAAGAGAAAAGAAGCAGTTTGGATCACAATTGAAAGCCGAATTTCGTGGAAGTTTTGAGTAAGACATTCCACTCATGCATTTCACTCGCCACAGTGTAAAAGAGAAAATGAACTGAAACTATAAAAGGGCACAGTTTATGCCATAGAGCTTGGCTCGTAAGAGAGGCAGACTGCTGTTGAGTGCCTTTGTGGATATTCAACTGATGCGCTCTTTTCACACTCATACAATAACGGATCAATAGCGTGGTATGTGTGGACTGCAGTCTGCGACAATTTTGTGAGAGCCAAAATAGTAATGGCGTGAGCGCAAGGGCCAATGCATGCTTATACGCAAGCACTACTGCTTGTATTGGTTAAGTTCTTTGTGTTAGAGGTAAAGATATCGGTTGCTAGAAAAAGAGAGAAGAACAAAATCCACAAAATGGCGTAGGTAGATGTAGAATTTGAATCGTACAAGAGGCAGTGTGAGCCTTTCTGGATATTCTCTCTTCAACTCAATGCGCTCCCAATGGACACTCATAAAATAACGGATCAAAGGAGTGGAATGTGTGGACTGCAGTCTACGACAATTTTGTGAGAGCCAAAACAGTAATGGTATGAGAGGGCTTATGCATACATGAACGCCAATGTATGTGTTTAGGTTTATATGTGAGCAGGACATATCAATTTAATATTTTGTTTGCCTGCACTCAGTTGTTTACGAGCATTAGCTCAGCTCAGGTGGTTTGGGTTTTGTTGATGATCGATCAAGTGAGTATAATTTATTCTTTATTCTTTAAATTTAAAACTTGAATGTGTTTATTTTTTCTATATTTTCCATACTGTCCTACTATTAACAAGGAATATTCAATTAGCAAATGTATACAACTATGTAAACAGCAGAATTAATTATAATTTCCTTCTAAGTTTACTAACGATTCACATACATACATCGTGTAATCGTAAAAAAAAAACTGAAATTCATCCGCTCATCCCTAAATCTTCTTCTTCATTAAAAATCAATTTAGGTTGGTTTTATTTGATGTATTTTATTAATAATTATAAAAGGTGTTAGTAAGCAAATAATGTAAAATATTAATAGAAAAAAATCAAAGTTAAACGTTTTTTATTTAATCAAATATTTTTTATAATTGAAAAAAAAAATTCTATACAAATTTATTAAAAATTAAATCAAAATAAATAAAATAAAAATGAGCTCAAATGCAAATAAATAACAAAAACTTTTCCCAAAATTTTATTAAAAATTTCACAGAAGTTTTAGGAAATCGTAGCCTAGCCTCACGGGGCAGCCTCCTCTGATTCGATTTTGTGTCGATTTCGCTAGAAAATCTGGCTGAAATACCAGGCGAACAGAAATGAGCAGTAGGTTAAAAAATGTAAGTCTCTCAATAATGATAACTAACAGAGTGGAACGTAAGTTTTCTGTTAATTAAAACCACTCAATTACTGAGTGCTGTTAGGTTAAGTCAGCAGCGTAATCAGATCGGGCGCAAGCGCAGCTGTTAATTTAACTGCTGTAAGAAATAACATAACATAAAAGAAAGAACAGGAAATGGACTTGTTTGATTCGATTTATTTATTTATATTTAAAAAATGTTAGATCTAAATTTAAAAATGTAAGCAAAAATACTAAAATATTAATATAAATACAAAATAATAAGTTAAGAAATGATATTTTACTAAATTTAACTCAACCCCTTTCTACTTAACAGCTTTGGCAGTAGCCTAACGAGTATCAGCGAGTGCAGCGCATTGCGTATGAACTCATAGGCCAGAAATAGGAAGCGTCCATGCTGTTTGGGTGTACCAAGGCGCAGGATATAATTAAGTATCTCTATAATGGCAATGCCAACCAAGCGATGTGAACATTTCGAATCGTGCTTTCTACTGTAAACAAAAGTAAAGACAGTGAATTAATACATATTAACACTAAAATTCGAGACTTTATAGACTTACAGTTCATGTACAGGTAATGCAAGTGCAATTCCCATTAGATTGCCCAGATCTCGTACTAGCAGAAAGATGGGGCTGCTCTCGTGTCTCATATATGTGGGCTCGGAACACCACTTGAAGGCCTGTAAAAAAAGAAATATAAGAATAAGAATAATATAATAATATACCGTTTGTCAATGCCTGCAAATGAGTGCCTTTCAGTCTCAATAAATACTCAGAGCGCAACTGATTGTAACGGTTCTTAAACGAGCTCATTTGCTATTGGCTAACAACCGTTTGTTTTCGCTTTGTTTGTTCTCAGACCGTTTGCTTATGCTAAATGAAGCAAAAGGTTGCTTGTGGTATGTATTGGTATGTAGGAGAGAGTTCTCTTCGCTAAACACATACATACATAAGTATATTGCTTAGGTGTGTACATGAGTATGTGTTTGTAAATACCGTTTGAGTTATTTGCTTACTAACTTAGTCGCTCTCTGTCAATCCTGTCGCTCTCTTAACGATGTTCGTTAGAAGAGCGTTACACAATTAATTCAACTCAAGGCACTCAATAGAAAACCAAAATGAAAAGAGAAGTGTCTTGAGTAGAATTTTTGTTTTATCTTGACCTCGTGTACAGAGCGTGAAGAATCAAACGATCTGCAGTTAACAGCAAACTATATAAATTTAAAAATAAAATTAAAATAAATAAATAAAATATGTAAACAAATAACAGCTGCAATGCAGATGCAATGCGAAAGAAATAACATTTACAAACTTTGAATATAATAGTTAAAAAATTACTGGCTACAATTGAGTCTACTAATGCCACTCACCTGTCGCACCGACCAATGCGGATCAATGTCCAGGTGCAGCTTAATAAAATAAATGGCAATGGCCAGGCAGCCAAGCAGCAGAACCCAGAACACAGCCCAGCTACGTGGCTGGGCATAAAGGTACACCAAATGCCTTTGGCAGCTGGACAAGAGACTTATCGCAAGATATGTGGATATGAGGCACTGATGCAGATACTCGGTGGCCAGGTAGAGCCGGCTCAGCCACATGGCCAGCAGGCAGCAGGCAATGAGGCCATACATAGTTAGCCGACAGCCAAAGGAGCGACTACGCACGGGCAGATGCATGCTGACCACCATTAGCAGCGCCGTCCATGCCATGCTATGGGCACAGGGCAAACCGCCGCTCGTCTCGCAGCTGAGATCGTGGCTCTGCAAGGCGACACCTGGCCGAGGGCCGTGCTCATTGGCATAGAGCTCGCGAAGGCGCCAAAGGGGTCGCCAGTCCGGATAGATCCTGCAAATGAAAGTCTATTAAATTATAATTTAAATGCATTTCAGCTGAAGCACTTGCCACTTCTCAAAGGAGCTCACGGCACTGACCAAACTCAGCGCGCACACCAAATGCGTAAGCAAATCCTGTCCACAGATGCCCAGCAGAGGAATCAGGAGATTAAATAGATTGCTCGGCTCCAGATAAACGCTGATGAAACGAAAGAGTGGCTCGCCAATGAAAAACCTACAAAATATTTAAACATTATTAATAAATTGCCAATTGACTTTAATTCCTTAGTCACTTGCCGATCCTGCACCCATTCATTGATATGCAGCTCCGCATTGAGTAATTTATGATAATAGTCCGCCGCTAGGCGCAGCGTATCCAGCCCCATTTAATTAATTTGTTTTTTAACTAGAGATTTCGTTAATATTTAAGCCAGGATATGTGTTTATAGTGCGAATCCTGTTTTCATTTCGCGTCGAGCTAGCAAACAGCTGTTGTTGACGCAGGCGCATGATCTACCTACAGTGGTGGCTTGATATATTGAGCATGTGTCGCACTGCTTGCTGAACTGCTCGATGCACTGCTTAACTGTAAACTTCGTCATTTGTACGTTATTTCTTTCAGTTAAATACAAATTGATTTAGCAGCAGTATTTAGCATTAAAAATATTTGGAATTGATATAAGTATTTAGTATTATTTTAAATATTTAGCATTATCATAAATATTTGGCATTATCTAATACTTTTTTATGTATTTTTTATTATTTAACTGCGTATTTATCATCGCAATAAATATGCGTATGTTTATTTTGCTTACCAATATCAATATAAATGTATAACAAAGTATTTCGTTACAAATGTAAAATAAAACATCATTTATTTCAACAAATTGTTATAAATAATTTTTTGATATTTAATTGTAAATATATTTGATATATATTTTATATATGATATATATGATATATATTTAAATATATATATTTTATATATATTTGAAAACAAAAATCAATATTATATATAATTATTTTTCTTAATATATTTTTGATATTTTTTTTTATATATTTACAACAAAAAGAAATCTATGTTTTTAAAATATTTAATTTATAATATATATTATATATTTTAAATAATTATTTTTTATATAAAAATTATACCTTTACATTTATATAACAAAATAAATGTATATTTTATATATTTAATATATAATATAATATACATTTAAAAACAAAATTCATTATGATTAGATATTTAGAATCTTTCTTTGTTTTATAAAATAATGATATTTTATTTTATATTTATAATAATAATAATTTATTTTGTATGATTAACGAAATAAACATAATTGTATTTATAAAAAAAAAAAAAAACTAGTATCTGGTTAATCATTGAGTCGCCGCTATTCAGATTTCGCGATATAGTCCATTAAGGTATGACGCCAATTTATATTTATCTGGAATGGAAAAGAAGTATATTTATAAGCAATTAAAAATTAAATAAAAAATCATGTATTATAAACTTACGCAAGGACTTCATTATTTAACGCAATACCTTGAGATAAATATATATACAAAAATATATTAAATATATAATCATAAATATACAAGACACATTTAAATATATGTATCTAAATATACATATATACAAATAAATAGAATTGTTTATAGATATATATATAAAATTAAAATCAAACTATACACACATTGTTTCAATTAAATTGTAAATTTTAATAAATAATGCGAACGGTTTACAAAAACTGATAACAAATCATATTTTCAATAAATACACATATACATATACACATACATATAGATAAGTATATGTATGTATATAAAGTAAAAGGGCCGCTTGTTTATTTCTTTTCTTTTTTGTTTTGTTCATCTTCTTCTTGTTGTTGTTCATGTTGTGATTGTAGCTAATTATCAATGGAAATTTTCATAATGCACTAAATTGTAGAACATGACTAATTTATGAAGTTACAGAGTATGTGAGAGATAGTTGTGCCTAGATAGGGACACGGTGAGAAGGAGAAGGAAGGGGAGAGGGAGAGGTAGAGGTAGGGTTGGGGCAGTTGAAATCTAAATTCGCTTAAATGCTGAATGAATGAAACTAAATACTATTATGCATATCATATTCGTAGAGTAAGCCGTTTTGTTTCATTGTATGTGTGTGTGTGTGTGGGTGTTTGTTGTGATTTTTGTAATTGGCAGATTATTGTAGAACTGATTAAGAACTGACTGAACTGGCGCAAAGTCTTAACCAAAATTCTCGAAATGATGTATGAAATAGGGCAATTTGCGTGTTTTATTCACTTCATCACAGGCGGACATGACGCTCTTTGTAAGCGGCCTGGGGCCACAAGAGAAGACGCCTATTTTCGATACCTGTAAAAGGGGGAAATACGAAATTAATTAATGGAAATCTCATATCATGGGTCTACTCACATAGGAGTGCTTCTTTTGCACAAACTTCAGAAAACTGGACATGTCGGGGCGTCCGAAATGATTGACAGCCTTGAGACCCGTGAATATGGAGGTCTTTGAGAGACGCTGAAAGTGATTCTCACAAATGTACTAGAAGAAAGAAAGAGAGAGAAAACTCAAACTCAATCAAAAATGTACTCAAAGGTAAAGCTTCTTCACCACTTACCAGCATAGTGGTACGCAGATCGAACTTGTGGAAGAACTGCGTTATAAAGATGTGTATCTCCAGCACATTGGTGACATCCTTTTTCTCCACGTCGCGCAGCACATCGATGAACCACTCAAAGTGCTTGTGCGATGGACAAATCCAAAGGAAATAAACCTTTTTGCAGGCCACGCCCGAGTAGCGATTCGTGCTGGTGCCAAAGACCAAATCGTTGAGTATCGAGGCATAGGGCGTAACGCCAATGCCACCGCCCACCATGACAGCCACCTCGAACTTGTACCAATCCTGATTGCCACCACCGAACGGACCCTCGATACGTATCTTGGGCTGATCCTCGGGATTATAATTGCATGGATCGAAATAATTACGCAGCTTCCAGGTCCACGGACCCTGCGCCTTGATGTGACAACTGAGGAAATTCTCGTGCGGCGCGGACGTCAATGTGAAGCTATGCATCTCCTGTGGCCTGAAGGCGGTGCAGGATAGACGCACCCATTGACCCGACAAATACTTGAGATTCGGTGGCCTATAGAACTTGACCTTAATCACATCCGAGGGCAAGAGGTCCGTATCAATCACATCCAATGCCATATACTTGGTGCGCAGCGAGACAATCTTATCCAAAGTATAGATAACACCCGGTCCCAAGAAGAACATCCAGAAACGTGGCGGACCAGTGAGCCGTGCCAGGCCATGTATCAGGCTCAGCAAATAGAGTCCAATATAGAGCGTATGCATGTTCCAGAAGAAATTGTAAGCTCTCTTGCGTATAGTCGGATGGGCGAACACAAATATGATGCACATGATGATGAAGAGCAGCACACCCGTGGTCCCGGTGACCGTTTGGAATAGCCAGAAGGTAATGTCCGGCTTATAGTCCGAGGCAAAGTGCACCTCACGCGTCAAACAGCGCAGATTCTCGTGCGATTGTGTGGACACATGATAGAAGTTAACAATATGCCCTACCGTATGCAGCACCGAGAAGAAGAGCGCGGTGCAGGCGGCAATCTTATGGAATTGTATATGCGAATCCAATGGAATATATTGCTGTATGGGAAACTCTTTCAGTTTCGTAATGAGATTTCTGCAAGACAGTAGAAGGGAAAAGTTATTAGCAAAAGGTAAAGGAAAACTCTAGTTGGGTTTGTTCAACTGCTTAGAAACTCTCACCTGGACATAGTTAACAAAAGCAGTGAATAGCAAAAGGATAGCGATGCAGCAGATCCACGAGTGATGGCAATACCCACGCCCATTATGTGACGCAAATCAGTGTGCTCGGCCATAAAGGAATAGTGTATGAAACGCTCCACGAATAGAACAATCGTAACCACATAGAATAGAAATAGATAAAAGATATTCTGACGATTCTCCTCGAGGAATGTTATGTACGCATCCCATTTGGCGAGCAACCAGTACCGTGGCTTATCCTGCATAGGTTCAATATTGAATGACGTCATGCGCGCCACATTTGTGGATGTGTCCAGGAAATTCTGTTTCGCACCCTTGCAATCCAGCCCAATGGCAACAAAATCACCCTTGTACTCTTTCATCATGAGCTTAAAGTCCTGATAGGTCAAATGATTCTTATGCTCCAAGCCGACATCCTGGAACATGCCATCGATCAATTCGGTCACCTGATCATCACCCAGGCTAGTGGTGCGCGCAATCTCCACCAGCGAACGCATCATTTCACTCAATTCACCCTTGTCTATGACACCATTGCGATCATTGTCGCACATATCAAAAATGATGCGCAGCTTGTCGTCCGTCTTGCCGCGCGAGAAGAGCACCACGGTTTCGAGAAACTCCTGGAAACTGATGCGTCCATCCTGATCCTTGTCCACAATATTGAACATCTTGCGCACAAACATATCGTTCGGTTTCATGCCCAATGCGGCTGCAAATTCCGCTTTGGACAGACTGGTGCGCATCACAGTCATCACCTCGCCATCGCTCGATGCATCCGAGCGACGCCTACGTTCACCTGGGCGCAAGCCAAAGGTGAGCGCATAGGCTTCCCTAAAGAAATACTCGAGCCGCTTCTGGCGTCGCTCTCGTGTCTCTGCCCGGGCCAGCATAATATCACGATTCACCTCCATCACTGTCAATTCCTTTTTGTGCAACAATAGGAAATCCTCCAGTTTCTTGACAAATTTGCGACGTGCTCCATACGACTCCAGCTCCAGCACTAGATCATGATCGCTGGGCACACGCAACAGTAAGTACGGCTTCTTTTTGATATGATTCGTTGCCGACTCCTCCACGCTGACAACATCCACGTGCTGCAGATTAAATGTACGCAACTTTTCACCTTTACGATCCACCGTGTAAATGGCCGCTTCGGGTCCAAATTTGACGGTGACCAAACGCTTGTGGTTCGCATGCAACCACTCACGTGCCAACATCTTGTCCACGGAACCCTTTTGCTGTGGAGCACGCAACGCCTCCTGGCGTATCTTCAGCTTGCGCCGTTTGCTATTCTGCAGCTTGACCACACAATAGCCAGCAGCGGCACATAAAATGGGCACAAAGCCAAGGAAAACGCATACATAGATAAACATTAGCTCTGAGCCCGAAAAGTAATCGTAACCCTCCAAATAGTTGCATGGCTCCAGCTCTGTGGCATTCAGCTGCATGGGCTGTGGACACGGATCACCCGTGTGCCACATAAACACATCGCGCTGTATCTCATCCTCATTGATGTCCGTGCTATTTACAATGATATCCCAAAGCGTGATTTTACGCAGCTCGGCAATCTCCTCGCGTGTAAAGATGCCATTGCGCTCATTCTCGAACCAAAAGCGATCCGAATCACGCAAACGTTGAAACTGCTCCTTGATAACATTGCTAAAGAGCTCGCCCGGCTGGCCATAGGATTCCAGCATGCCGCCCACATAGACATCCACATCGTCCAGCTGATTATTGTACGCCTCCTTGAGCATGCTGTGAATGGACAAGAATTTCAATTAGTATTGGTATTACATGGAATGAATATAAAGAAAACTCCCTTTAGTACTTACTCCAAGAGCTCAGGTTGCGCCTCGAACAGCTGCGGATTGATGTCCGTCCAGGTCTTACGCCTCTCCAGTCCATACGCTTCTCTGGCTGTATTATAGTCGGGCAAACCATTATCACGTCCGCGCATAATATTCAGCGCACCCAAATCTCGGCGCGTAAACTCCATGGGTCCAAAGAGCTTATCACGCACATCTGAGCACAAAACGGGATCTTCGCGTTCGGAAATTTGTGATGCAAGACCCAGCAGCACCTCCTCCACGCTCGTATCGGTAAAAAAGCCCTGCAAGCAATTTGGATTTATTTAATAAATATTCAAATATTTAGCAGTATTAATCGGAATATATATGTATGTATATATTTCTATATAGTTACACTGGAGTCCCACCACGTGGAGCACAAACGTATTGCCGGATAACCCATGGGCGTTTGCTTGAAATTACATTCACTATCACGCCTATAGATGCCAGGCGGTATCATGGTATGGCCAAAACGAAAGGCAGCCGCCTGAAAGATATGTCCAATGCCCGGATGCACGTCCTGTTTGTAACCCTCATACGGCGGAATTGCAGAGCCCAGAAATGCCGGCAAATACTCATAGACAATGACGTTCTGCAAGCTAGCAATAACCGTGTGCCGAGCACGCTGAAAAATATCCTCATCACACCACGTCGGATTCAAACGTTTTATACGCTGCGCCAGGGTATTATGCCAGCGCAGAAAGAGTATGGCAAAGGAGAGCAGAGCGGGATTTTGATTCGTGCGCGGATCACCCAATACTGGAAAATGAAATGGGAAAATGTAAATAATTAATTTTTTATATTTGTTTATATATTGCTTAAAAACTTACAAAACAAACGTTCTGGACTGAGCATTTTCATGACATTCGGCACTGGATTATTGAAGAGCGGCACACGCATCGTATTACGTACGGGCAGTTTGCCATCCTTCTGGGTTAATAGTGTGCCATTGTGAAAGGATCGCATGGCATTGAGCCATGCCTCGGAGGTGCTGTAAATGAAACTGCCATCAATCCAAGCAGTCATTTGATTTATCTGCGGAGTAGTTTTTATTGCGACATTTGTACACCAAGTTGTCAAGAGCTCCTCGAAGAGCCCTACTAAGAACTCCCCCATCACATAATACCCAACGTGTTGACACCCACCTGTTCCCGTGGCGCATTTGGACTTTGGCCCGTGGTGCGATCATATGCGGCCCTATGGAATGGTATATATTTATCGCCACGACACTCACGATCGTACATCTCATCACATTTCTCGATCTCAATGCGATGCATCTCGATGGGGCAACCCGACTCGGATGCCATCACAATCTCATTGGCCACCACCTGGCCGAAGAATGCCAGCAATGCTGTTCGATTGAACTTCGAGCCAAGACCATCGCGTCCGCGCATGAATAGACGACTTAATCGCCTTGTCGATGGCCGATTAGCACCTGCCATCGAGTAGACTCCATCGGAGTACGAGGGCGGCGCTTTGCGCACCAGATGGCTATCTGGAATTCGTTTTGAAATATATATATATATATTTTTTTAGTGTTCTATATGCAAATCGTATGTATATCGTGTGAATGCAAATAGCTGCGATTAAACGTGGCAAATCTAATTTAAACGAAGGTGCCGCCCTCTAAGCAAATATACATTTAGAAAGTTGTTGCATTTGCATACTTAGATAACATTCTAATTATATTATACTATTTTATATTGCACCACCTACCCACAGATCCCCAGTCGGGATGGGCCAGATTATTGTACCAGCCGTCGTAGCGCTGTTTCTCAGTCTGACTATACATTTTTTCTGGAAAAAAGAAGAAAAGGATACTAATTAATTAACAATACAAAAATATATTAAATAAATTTAAAAAAATGGTTTTTTAAAAACTAGACAACAAATTTAATTAATAATGGAATAATATTAAAAAAATTTTATAAATGTCTAAGAAAAATATCTACATTATTTAAAATTAGTTATTATATGATTATTAATTAAAATATAGAAAATCATAAATATTGAATAGCTATATAAAAATAAGTAAAAAATATTAATAAATACACAATTTAATAAAGGTTAAAAAAATTTGTATATCAATATAATGTATTTAATGTATGTATTATATATAAATATATGTTTATTTCATACATTTTTATGTAAATTAAAATAAATAAAATGATTTAGATCATTTTATCTATCTATTTATAGGCATAAAATAATTTTTTTTAATAAAATAAAATAAATAAACCAATGTTCATCTTCAATAACAGTATGCATGCAAATAAGGCCAAACAAAACAACGTGAGATTTGCTATCTCTTATTTTATCGACTGTTCGTAAGCAACTGATCTGCATTACCTGAAATCTACGAGCCTAAGCAACACATTTGCATTAATACAGCAACAACTAAATTCAGGCAATCAACTCTTCCCTGAATTCCCACGCTCCTATTGTCCACATGATTGATGTATGTAGATTCACTCAATTAGTAAAACGCTCAATTTAGATTCCACTAGTTCGCTACCTACTGTGATTTATATGCACACACTTGTGGATTCTATTGTTTACTCATTTAACTGCTCTTTAGATCAAGCAAATACATGCGTGTATGAATGAGGATCTCTTCTATAGTTCTCTTATGATTGACTAAAAACAAAAGCATATTTATAAATACAAATAATTTAAAAACTAAATTAAGTTATTTATTCAATTTAATAATGCATTGTAAATGAATTTATAAAATGTTATAACAATAGCAAAATCTTACTTTATTAAACATTAATCTATTTATGTACTATAAACAATTATTATTTAAATTATTATTTATTTTGATTATTAATAAAAATATATAAATTCCATTAATTGAAGACAATTGTATAGTTTAACAATTTAATATACTTTCTGGCCATATTTAGTTTGTACATTTATTTTATTCCCATATTCAGTCAGAAATCACAGTTACTAAATCAGATTTGTCGCACTTTTCTCGTTCTTGCCATGATCTCAAAAAATATCAAATTAGTCTTTTTTAATTATTTACATTTATGTTATAGAGATGCCAATATTGGAAATTTTAATTAAACCAATGGCATTTGGCTTAATTACATCAAAATGCCAAAATCTACTGCGTGTAAGCAAAATAATTGAAAAATAAAAATACAAAAATAAAGAAAAAAAACAACAACAACAATGCATTTGGCGTTTGGACTGACTGCATTCTTGGCCAACTGTTTGAGATGCTGACAACTTTTTCTTGATGTCTAATTAAGCCGCTAAAAGATGAAAAAGAATTTTTGGGCTTCATTAGGCGATTGTGTTTTTGGTGTGGCATAAAGTTGAATGACTATATAGCTATATGGATAGTGTTAATTGATTTTAGATGAAATTTAGTCATGTGCTCATTTTTTTTGCTATACCACGCAATGCCAACAAAACGGGTATATTAGTTTTGTGACAGATGAACTGTAGTAGAGCCATAAAATAACAAGATATACATAGATATAAATATATTTATAATATTTATTTGTATTGATTTAGTGTATTATTATACTATTCCCACTTATTCTAGGGTATTTTCTAGCTCAACACATATAGTTGAGTTTCTTTCTGTTTTTGCCAACTCTCGAATAGGCAACCAATTAACAGTTAACAAATAGATTTCATTGTGGCATATGATTTTTATGTGTTAATGAATCAAAATATTTTTTTTGCTTGGCACCTTTGACAAATTGTTTGGGTCAAGTTTTTGCCACTCGCATAAATTTATATGACTTTAGCTATAGTAGCTAAAAATCCTAGGGCACCATATAATAGAGAGACTCAATATCAGATAATAGATATTATCAACAATTTCTGCTAAAATGTTTCCGGCTGCGTTAAACCTTTATGGGAGTCTCAAGCTATTGTTGATTATAGTTAATTTGAATGAAAATAAATGAATAAAAATGCGAATAGGTGAGCAATAAGAGCAGAAGTAAAAGGGTGACAATATCTTCAATTTGTTATCATTTAAACTCTGAATAAGAAATGAATAAGACACGATTGACTGACTGGCTCTATTTAAACGACAAATATCAAATAGGGAATTTTAAACTGAATATTTATAAATTGTAACATTAATGTAAGTATGTGTATATGTACCACATAACATAAAAGTGCGTGATGCATACCCCCTCCGATAACACCAACTGCTCGAAAGCAACTGACCTGCATTACTCAAAATGTGCGTGACTAAGCAAAGCATTTGCACTAATACAATGACATGACATGTGAGATAAGCACTCAACTCTTCCCTAAATTCCCACGCTCTTATTATCCACACCATTGACACACAAATGTCGAAATGTGAATTCACTCAATTATTAGGTAGGCGCTCACTTCAGGCTCAGCTTAGTTAGCAACGGCTTTCGCGTTCTGCGTGCTCACTTGTGGATAATAATGCTCTCTCTCCTGTAACTGCACTCAGATCAAGAGTAAGCATATGCATACATACATGTATATATACATATATGAATCTACATGTACTTATGAGCATTGGCGAGCTAACCTCTGCAAATCTCTTACAGTCGATACTTTTATAAATAATCAATATCCAGCCATTTAACAAACACATGTCTTCGAGAATAAATCAATTATTAATTTGCCGAAATTTCAGATTTTATTGCGGTTGAAGAAAAATATTTACTTATTTATACAAACATACAAAAATTTAATGTTAAGTACATTCAGATTCTTAGCAACTTTTATTGATTAATAGTTAAATTAAAGATATATTAACCATATAAAGAAAATGTACTCTCAATAATTATGTAAAACAAAACCATATGCAAAAAGTTCGTAAGCAACTTACTGCAAGAACAACTCAAGGAGCACTTAACTATGAGTACATTCCCACGCTCTCACGCCATTTAACAGTTAGAAGATGCCGAAGTACACGACTAGAATGCGTGTGTGTGTCAATTCGTCTCTCACAGCTACGATCCAAGCTGTGCTCTGCGGCTCAGTTGTGGATTATATTATTTAATTTTTTTTTTAGTATTATTCGTGTGCATTGGCAATTAAGAAAGCGCTCAATTGTGCTGGCACCATGTAACAATTTAGGGACTCCTCTACGAGCTCTGTGTACTCTAAGGTGGATTGCGTTCCTTTAATCTCTTTTAATGCACCGTGTGGATTTTTTGTGAGTTTAAGCTTCCACTGTGTTACTCTTTATGACTTTCGGTTTAACACTCAACTTAGTTACAATCTAAGTTTTATGCTATGTCTTCGGAGCGCCCTTCAGTGAATTAAGTTATTTTCTTTAAAGTCATGAGAGCTATTAAGACAAGCGGCAGCTTAATTTCTACTAAATTATCATATGCAAATAATTTATATCACAACTAACGAAGGATTTTAATAATCATCATTAAGCTATCGTAGCTATTGCTCTATTATGGAAGGTAATAATGGGGTAAATAATTTCATCATGCTTCTTACACAACAAAATTAAAAAGTAACGGAACAAATTGTAGAGTGTGACTAAAATATAGAGTAGTTTGAGTAGTTATTAAGTTTAATGGCTATTTTTTAACAACTGATGTACTATGTACTTATGGGGGTGTTTATCTAAAACCTATATTTTTTAGGTTTTTAGCATAAAAGTTGAAATTTGGTTTCACATGACGACAAAAGTATATCATTTGTTGTATTTAGTTCAGATACTTAAAAGTTTCTCCAGCAATTTCAGTTCACATTAACACAATTCGTATACAGATAATATGTATCTACGCTATATACACGGTTAACCCAATTGCAATAAACCATCTAATTGACCAATGTCACGCATTGGCCCTGCGTGCGCATGAAAGTGAAAGACGAGCAAAAAGCAAAAGACTCGGAAAACGAACGTGAAATCGTTGATATTAGAAATACTGAATAAAAGCAATAGCAACAACGGAAAAAGATAACAATAACAACAACAATAATACGATAAATGATGAGCCGAAACGTAGCGATGGCAACAACAGTTGCCGCTTTATATAAGTACTATATACATATGTATAAATATATATTTATATAAATAAATATACACTGCACGAAATCATTTTGGAATTTAAATATATTTATTAAAAATATTGTCTACTCTTTGTTTTAAATTAAATTAGACTTTTACTTTCGTTTTTTCTTGTACCTCTTTCTTTTTAATAATAAAAAATCTTTAAGTTAATGTATCATTTTTATTTCTTTAAGTTAATATATTATTTTTTAGTTTAGAGAAGAAGAAATTTGTTGTAAAATGTAATCAAATAAAATCAATAAATAAATAAAGTATGTACTACTACTTTTAAGGTAAAAAAATAAAAATAAAAATAAATAAATAAATAAATAAATTTCATTTGATACAGTAAGCTAAATCTATATTTTATAATTATATAGAAATAATGTATATATATTTTATAGTAATATTTCACATAGTCTACAAGCTCCTCACATAAGTGTCCCAGTTCCAACTTCTCAACTTAAATGCCCACTAAAATTATACAAAGAATTTATTTGCTCAGTTGTCAGTACAGGGTATCTGCCAGGCGAACATAACATGAATCATTTTTTGTAGTCTTGTTTTTCTTTTTTTGGTGCATCCGTGGTATGTCGTGAATGTTTTTCCAAACATCTTGTGCCAAAGTTTGCTTTCGAGCTATGTAGCAGGTGTTTGCCACTGGCATTCCAAGCTCACCAACGCAATACGTTTCTATATGTGTATATATAAATATATATTCATGTGTACAACATATATGTATATAGACATAAAGTCAGCTGAGTCTTCCGATGAGTAAATCTTCGGTAGAATTATTACGGCTGCTGTTATTGTTGTTGGCGTTTAGCTAGCTACGTTTTTGGTTAACCGGATCTGATTCTGAATGATTGTTGCCGCTGCTCGCTCTGCGCTCTGCTCTGCTCCGCTCTCCGCTTTGATTCTGGGTTCGGGCTCTGCGCTGTTTAAATATAGACTCACATCGACATCGTCGTCGTCGTCGTCGTTGTCGTCAGTCGTTGTTGCCATCCATCATTCCCCCACACACACATAGTTGCACACATGTACACACGTGCGAGCATTGCTCTCGAAAATGGCACAAAATATAGTCATGATCCGTATTGTTGTTGTTGTTGTTGTTGTTGTCGTTTCTGACTCTTTGCTGTCAACGTCATGATTTTAATAGTTGTTTTTTTTTTCTGAAAACGTTTTTAGCGCATCTTTTGTTTCATTGTCAAAATAAAACGTTTGGCATTTCGAGTGTGTTAAAAAATAAAACACGAAAAGCAAATAATTAAAACTAAAAAATACCGATTCAATTTTTGGCTGGTACAAAATTTGTCATAAACCAAACTTCAGTTTTATTTATTTGTTTTATTTATTTTTGTTAACTATAATAAATGCCTTAGATCGCATGCTTCAGTTTGCTTTGCACGAATTGCGTACGTTGCCATTAAACGTTAAAACGGGTTTCCAGTAACCATCTTTATAGTGGGAGTTTCGCGTTAAAAATATAACTAAATTGAGAATAAATTAAGATACGACTTGAGAATACTCTGTTGTATGGGCAATGAATGCGGACAGAATAAATGAAAGTACATTTATAAAAGAATGAAATTAAAATGGCTATCTTGAATACCTTAAATATGTATATTAAATAATTAACTAAATATGAAAATATAAATATCCAAAAAAAAAAAAAAAAACTTAAATATGTATATTTATATATGTATATTTATATATGTATATTTTTTAGTATTATCCAATGTGACATACTCTTATTTTGTTTTGAAATGAAAAAGAAAGAAAATGTTTGTTGTTTATATATTATATATATTTATAGGAATACCTATTTATTTATTTTTTTTTTACCTATTTATTTATTTTTTTTTTACCTATTTATTTTTATTATTCTTCTTTTTTTTTTTTTGTTACCTATTTCTTTATTTATTTATTTTTTACTTATTTCTGCATTTATTTATATTTTTTAATTTATACACTAAACTTTATTATGCTTTTTAGTGCCCAACTAACTTTTTGTTATAGTTTTTTTTTTTTTTTTTTTATTTCATTTGTATATTAAATTCATTTTACTTTTTAATTTGTTTTGCCTATTTAAAAAAAAAAATTTTTATACATTGACAAGTTTATATAGTTTGTACTGTTTAAATATATTTCTGTGTTGCTGACAAAGTATATTTATTTATTATAAGATTATTTTAAATTTATTTGAATATTATTTAATATATATCTAAACATATGTTAAGATATATATTAAATAATTTTTATATAAAAATATATCTACTCTATATTCAAAATTACACTTTATTATTTTCTATTTATTTTAATTTAATTTCTTAACATTTTCTATTTACATTTATATTATAGTTATTTGGATAAATATACAGGGCATCGCCAAGTCGACCACTTTCACACTTTTAATTTGTGATTTATAATATATGTTTAAATTTATGAATTAGTGCATAAATAATTAAACATCTGTAGCTGAATGAAGCTAAATGATAAATAATAAACAAAATCAATTCTAGATCAAGTTTAAAGTTAATAAATTTAAGATTGCTAATATAATAATAAATAAATATAAAAATCAATTTTATTGTCTACACATCTGAAAATATTTTAAAAGTGTAGAGAAAACTGAGGCTCAATGCATTTCAAATAATTTAGCAAATCTAAACAGTTTGTCATTGCAAAAATGAACAAGCCCTGCGCTAAATGGCAAACAAATATGTTAATTGGGCCTAAATATTCTTAACAAACGGGGCGTGGCTCACATTTAAAGCCCTGACCGCTGCTCAATCAAGCCAAAAGTCAATTAAAGCAATAGCTCTGCGATCTACAAAAACATCAGCTCTCCATGCACTATGTAAACTGGCTTAGTCTATCAGCAACAAATGCTTTAGTTAGTTAACATTTATTTATTTCTTTTTCTTCTCTCTCTCTCTCTCTCTCTATTGCTCACGCATTACGCAACATTTATGGAATTCTCAGATCTTAACTGGAACAATTTAATGCGTAATTTGCACGCATAAAATAACATAAAATTCAATTGAAATAAATTGCGACAGTTATCGGCGTGCCAAGTGTCCATAAACAACTTTTGCAAATTAGTTTATAGAATTACACAAGATTTGCAAATGGCAAATAAAGATCAAGTTAGCGAATATATAAATGCATATACATACATATAGTACGTGTATATATAGATAGTTGCTAGCAAATATTTACATTATTTGAAAAGTAGTTTTAGAAATTTTATGCATACGATTTCAAGAACATTTAGTTCTTATGCTAGAGCTAGATATAAACTATGATGTGAAGTAATATAAATAATCAATTAGCGAGACGTACAACATTTTAGTTGTAATTTAATTCTATTGCATTTTAAATATAAATTTCAAACATTTGCTATTAAGAGTTTGAACAATAAATAAAATTGTTATGCATAATTTAAGCCCGGGTTAATTAGGTTTATTTGAATCTCAAGTTAGTCTTAAGATTAGCTGACTTTTTAAATATTTGATATATTATAAAATAAAATAATAAAAATTATAAATTTAGCAAGCTATCGGACAGTTACAAAAAAATAAATTTAAATATAAAATAAATGGATTCTTTCCAAAATTTTATTTCATTAAAATTTTAGTTATGCATTTTTGCATAATTTATATTTGGTTATATAATATATTTAATTGTATAATTTGCTATAATTTATTAATGCTAACTATTTTTATTATTATTTTATTATTATTTAAATATTCCTATTTCACTTCTGTTTCTTTTTTTAGGTCAATTTATTTATTTTATTTAAAGAATTTAATTATTTATTACAGATTTTCTCTACTTCTCACATACTTATAAATTTATATGTATATATATATAATATTTTATTTATTTATTATTTTATTATATTTTTTTATTTATATTTTTATTTATATTTTTTATTTATATTTTTTATTTATTTTTTTTTATAAACTATTTTTTCACTAATTATTTATAAATTGACATTAAAAAGTGCGAACAGCTATAACTTTAATCAGCCCTAACATATGTGATCTTCTGTTTAGCTAAGCACTAAATGCTCACACATTAGGCCGATACTGAAACCCGGAACTTTGCAACTCTAATTATGGGGTCATTTGGAAGAGACGTGCTAACCAGCACACATGTATATATATATATATATATATATATATATATATATATATATATATATATATATATATATATATATATATGTCTGTATATCTGACTAGTTGAGCATTAACAAAGACAAATATCCATTTAATTTTCCTGGCCCGCTAGGCAAATTGATTGCAATTACAACAAAATAAACCCATCATAATGACTGAATCAGTTAACCAGTTAACATTTTGGTTTGACGTCATACGCGTGCAGCAGAACTATGGAGTGAGGGATGGGTGAAGCGGTAGCAAAGGTAGACATGACAACTCTCCCAAGTCTCTCGCCGTATCTCTCTATGTCGGGTTGATTGACAGCATATCGGCAGACATGTCGAGATCTCGTGGCATCGACTGACCGATAAACTCGCAGCGGCTTCGCTAATTTATTATGCATGGGCATTAATACGAGTATTTCCTTAGCTATCGATTCGCCCGTTCTCCCTCTCCCTCTCTCTCTGTATCCCTGTCTTGCTGTCTCACTCTGTTTCTCTTAGTTGTCTAACAGAGATGTTGCAGCCGGCGGTCACGTACGTTGCTTCGCGTATAAACAGTTAGTTTTGTGGGTGTGGACCAAGTCAAATGTCAATGCACGCCCAAGCAGCCAGATAGACATTTATTACCTCTCTCAATTTCATGCATCATTTTAATTTACATAGTATTATTTTTTGCATATTTTTTACTTTTTTTTGAAATGTTTTATTTATTTTATTTTATTTTGAATTGTTTTCATTTGATTTCTGCTAATCATTTGATTTATGCACGGATCGTTAGCTTCGTTGTCTGTCGGACAGTAATGAAATTATTGCAAACAATGTGCATTATTATCCATTATCCATTGTTTATAAATATACATACATACATATATATAGGCCTCGCCCCCTCCACATGTGGTGAGGGCTTGGATCGCTTGATCTGTGTAAACGATTTGTTTTCCTCCTTTCTTTGCCAATTTCATTATGTTTGCCCCCCACCATTAGCGATTGCGTTTTGTTTCGTTTTTTGTAAACATTTTTTCAAGATGTTATATTAAATTATTGCTATTATTGTTTGTTTTTGTTGTTAGCGTAGCAAACATTGCAACAATAACAAAACAAACACTTTGTTGTTGACTATGCTTTGATTGCTAAGCAGTTTAGGCTAACAAAGAAGGCAGGATTTCACTCATTAGAGTGAAAGTTGAGTGGAAGCTTGTATATAGATGAGATTCTTTTGAAAGTATAGCAAAATATAGAAACTTCTTTATTATGAAGAGAAATATTAATATGTAAGTAAATTTGTATATATTAATTAAAATATATTATGGCTGCTTTATATATAAATATTTAAATAATTATAATTAAAGAATCGAGTTTGATTCGCTAGTAACTGGTTAATTATTATTATATATTTTTATTTATTATTATTAATTAGCATTATTGAATTACTATACTTAAATAAGTTGTAGTGCTTAGTATTTATAATAAATATTTACATTTAAATAATATGAGGTATTAAAAATCATATACAAATTTAATGTACATTAGAAATCATATATTTCAAAATTATTATTCTTTATACATATATTATTATCTTTAGATTATCAAATTTTCTTCATTCACATCGCAGTGTTCCCTAAGGAAATCTTACATTTTTCCTATTTAGTTGAATGGCATTGCCTAAACTAAATACCATACTTGTATTTATTAATAATAAACTAAAGTTATATTTAGTATTTTCTAATTTTCAGAATTCATAAAATCATAAAAGCAATAAAAATGGAATTTCAAATATGAAAATAGTTTGTTTCAACTTTTATTATCGAATCGCTTTCTTACATCCAGATGTGAATAAATATTCCTGTGATGTATTTTTACAGCGCATCATTTTGTGTGTATTTTCTATGCTGTTATTGCACATTTTTTTTACTATATATAGTTAGTTGGATCTCTTATGACTGCACAATTTTTTTGTGATATTTTAGATTTTATATGAAATTTACAAAATTTCAAATGATTGTGGAATTTTTAGAGTTTATTATTATTACTATTTTTTCTTTTTTTTAATAAATATATTAGTATAAATTGATTTTTTTAAATTTATATATATATATATGATTATCCCTCTAATATTATCATCAAAATAAACCTTTTAAATAAAAAATTTAACTAATTTTTAAATTTAAAATAAAATATTTTCTATTATTTAAAAAATATTTTGTATATTCTGTAATAACTGTATAATAAGAAATAATAAAAATTACCTTAAAATTTTTTAAAATTAAATATTCCATAATTTTGTGTTAAAATCAAATATTTTTTATAATTTATATTATTATATTATATTTTATTTATATATACTTTATATTTTATATATATTATATACTTTTATTTATTATATATAATTATTATCATATTTTATAACTTTATATTTATAATAAATATAAAAATTATTATAAAAATATTATAAAAAATGTTTACAAATATTTTTTTCTTACAATGCATACAATATTCCTATACTCAATAACTTTATACACTTTCTATGTATTTGTAGCCCAGTTTCTTTCCTATATATGCAATAATATATTTAGCTTCATTATTTCATCTCACCTATGACAATGGAATTTCGTATGAAATCGTAGACTAATTGAATTTGGTTTTGTTTGAGGCATATGCAAAAAGTACTCACCATAACAATGCACAATGCCCAGACTGAGGCTCAGACTAATCAGCAACAATAGGGGGGCTAATGCCCTGGGCGTTAGACACGATCTCCAGCTATGCGGGAGTCGCGTTGAGTTTGAATATTTTGATGCCCGCTGTTGGGGCACGCTTGGAACACTCATATTTATATAGCCGTGATATTGTGTGCTATTGTTGTGAGCAAATTTTTTCGATATTTTTTATTTTTAATTTTTTAATTTTGTTTAGCTTGTCGGATTGATTGTATTGTGAAATTAATTAAACAAAACTATGTATAGCAACACTGAGGGAAAGGGGATCGATTGGATTGGATTGGACTGGTTTAGCTTGGGGCGCTTCAATTTTGCATTATATATATACGATATACTACTATATACATATATGGATTATCACACGCCACATTGGCTGACTTTCAGCGTTTGCTCATCTTTTCCACGTAAAATTCCAAATTAGCACTGCAAATATGCAAAACTTTAGTAGAGAAAATTTCTGATTCATAAAAATGAATTGTATTTGGTTTTTTATATATATATATATATATATATATTTAAAAGCCGGCGATTCTTAGTCAACAAATTTGTCATTAGGATTTTTTCGTTTGTTTGTTGTTATTTATTTAAATAGTTTATACCGTTACGGAAAACACGTTTTATTTATTTATTTATTTATCGTGCTAAATTTGCATAAAATGTTTTTTTTTTTTTAATAGCTTTTCGAAGTTCGTTGATGTTTGAGCAGTTGTTTGAGTTCATTTAGAGTGGGGTCTGAGAGTGTTAGAACTTGAGTGAATCCGAAAGTTGGCATAGCAGTTGGCATTGAAAACATTTCCAAAAAACTAGATGATGGAATGCACATCTGGATTTATATATGTATATGCTACATTATATATGCTTTAAACTTTTGTTTCCATGTTTTCGCATATTGCAAAGCAATTTATTTACTGAGAAGATTGCAATATGAGTGGGAAAGATGCAATAATCTACATTTAAACACTTTTAAAACAATTTTGTATACACGTAACGAAAATTCCAAAAATATTGCAAGCCATTAAATACCACTTAACCAACTAAAGATTCAGCAGCATTTGGGTGCATTATATTTTACAATGGAGCAAAACAATAACAATAATAATAATAATAATAAAAAGAAGAAAAACAAGGCAACAAAATAAACGGAAATCAAAACCGCAATGCAACAAAAGGCTTAAGTAAATGACGAAATGGTTCGTTAATGTTTCAAATTAATTATATTGCATAAAGTAAGGCAAGAGAGAAGACAAAAAAAAAATGAAACAAACAATAAGTTTATTAAATGCAATGGATACAACAAAATAAATCGCAAAGCGTGAAAAATTAAAAACTTACATACATAAATACATGTACATATGTACATATGTATGTACAACATGCATACGTTTATGTGCATGTGTGTATGCGTATCTCAAATAAACGGAATTACCCACAAAACAATTGACCTTCTGCGGGCTTACAAGCAAAACCGACAAATGTCCGTCCATTAGTCATAATCGACAACAGACTCAGAGAGACATCGAGAAAGAAGCCGAAAAAAAAAAAACATACACACACACACAACGACAACATAAGCTGAGCGTAGCTATAAAAAAAATCCATTGCACAACTGCAAACAATTAACAATTCCATTATAATAACAACAACAACAGAAGCAGCAACAGCAGCAGCAAAATCATAAAGCGAAAGAGACACCCAAAAAAGAGTTTTTTTTTTTTTCTATATAAAAATTATACAGCAGGCATTTGCTTAGTAACTGTAATAAGTAGCCAAAAAGAGAGCGAGAGAGAGAGAGAAAGGGAGAGTGAGAGTAGGTGCGTGTGAGAGTGAGCGTGTAAGAGCGGGCGGGCAAGCGTGAGAGCTGTAGTGATAGAAATGCAAGAAAGCGTGGAAGAGTTGAAAGCCATAATTATAGTGGAATGCAAAGGAAAGAAACAACAAATTATGCGGTTTTGGACAAAGGTTGAATAATTTTTTCTTGTAATAATTGCCAATTAAAAAGAAGTAAATGATCAAACCATTTTGTCCTTAGCTCAATCTCTTCTCAGCGCTCTCTTCTCTTTGCTTCAAGTGCTGCTCTTCTTCTGCTGCTGCTACTGCTGCTGCTGCTGCTACTGCTACTGCTGCTGCTTAGTGTGAGCGCTTGGCAACTAAATCAAAATTCTAAGACAATTTGAGATCTATGGGATCATGGGAATATGTATTTCATGTCTTTAAGTCGACTAGTTTATTATAATTTCTATGTAAATCTTTCAAAAGACCTAGCCAAAGACTTGATTATAAGCTTGACGTTGTTTGCAACTTTCATTTCATTTTATTTCCTTATTATTTATTTTGTTGTTGTATTTTTTTATTTCTTTTTTTTTCAATTATCTTGCACACTTATGACTTTTGCACACACATTTAACCGTTAGTTTTGCACTTCCGCTATATATTTAATTTTCGTACTTGAAATTTTTATTTCGGTTTTGCTAATAATTTTCGGTTAAGCGCAAAAAATTGCGCAAGCGACAAATAAATTTTGTGAATTGTTTGTTATTGTTGTTGTTATTGCAACGACGAGGCGGAAAGTGGGAAGATTGTGTGAAGAGGAGGTTTAAAGTTGAAAAAGAAGAAGCAGCAGAAGAAGGCGAAGCAGAAGAAGAAGAAGAAGAAGAAGAAGTAGCCACAGCAGCCGCAGAAATAAACACGAATATAAATTATATTCATGAACGAAAACGTACATAAGCAAAAGACAAGAAGACGACGCTCAAAGCGAACAAAGCAGAGGCGAAAAGACACAAACCGAACATACAAACGAATTTGCGTGTGCGTAAAAGAGATGGCAAAGCCAACGAGACGTCGACCCAAAAAAAGCAACAACAACAACAACAACAGCAACACAACCAAAAATGAAGCAACAACAACAATCAACTTGGAGACTATTTAAAAACATTGCAGCGGGTGGAGTATTTAACAAAATTTTTTTGTTGGTTTTTTCGCTTTTCTTCCTATTTGCAGTTTTCGACAAACAATTTCAACAATTTGGCATTCCCACTGTAGCTCGGCTCGTCATTTTGCATAGATAAAACGCGCAGCACACAAATTATAATAACGGTGAAGACGAAACCGAACCGAACGACCAGCAACAATTGAAGACGACGAACGCATGCGCGACACGTTTACATTCACTCTCACTACAAGCGTCGTTCGCTTGTGCCCCACGTCGTGCTCACCAAGTTTGCCCATGCAGCAAGGAGAGCGCCAAACGTCCGTAGCCGCCAAGAGTTCGTTGAGTACTGAAATATTGAAATACTGAAATATCTGCTGGTGCCTGGCACCTCAGCTGGGCTCCCTAGCCCAGCTGCCACCAAACACTGTGTTAATCGAGCTCCCCTCGCGCTCTTCAGAAGAAACCGGTCGAAGACAACGCCGCCGACGACGTCTTTAACCGCGCTCGTGCGAACTCTCTCGCTCTCTCTGTCTATGCCTCACCTTGTCGCTCTCTCTCTATCTATCTCTTGCATTATTTGTTCAGAGTTTTCATCCCCCCACTGGGTAGGCTCATGCTCCATTTCGATTGTGCGCTTAATCTCCGTCTCCAGATCCGTTTTTAAATGAGTTTTGTCATTTTCATTATTGACAACGGCTCTTATTAATCATTGCCATGTCAACGCTTCCCCCAGGAACGCAAACACATGATGTGTGTAAACATTGTTATCATATGGGCATTTCCCAAACTATTTCAAAGAGCGTCCAGCATTCACGGATGTGTAAGCAAAGAGCAGCAGGTAGCTGGAATGCTAAAGAGTGAACATCTTCAGCTTCGTTTGTAACGTTCGCACGCATTAAGAGACTGAGTGTCCAAAATGTCGCTCTTCGCGCTAATTGAGCAGTCAACGTCAACTGGACTGCAGCAATCGCCATCAGCTGTTTGCTATGTAAATATGCTATAATATTTCAGTTTTTCTTTTTTCTTAGTTTTATGCGTTCTTCGTTTAGTTAATGGCTTGTTTATGAAGATTTATGGTGTGGCAATTTATTTAATCCAAAATAGTATAATTGTTATGGGGATGCGCAGTAAAATTTATCAATCACATAAAATAAATTCAAGTCTCAACAGAGTTTTTAAGATGAATTTGAAAAAATGGTTAAACTGTGTAATTGGTCAAATGATAAAAATTTATTCGATTTTCATTAGGTTAAACAAGTTTCAAATAGAGAAAATAATTTGATCTAGAATATTTTATGAGGTTTCCATTTTAAAAATAAATTTAAAATAAGAAAATCGATTTAATAACTTAAATAATTTAAAACATGTCTATAACCAATATATATAATAATTGGAAAATTTCCTCTTTATATTTATATTTAGAATAATTAACAACTTTGTTATCTATAACAATTTCATGTAAATCATAAGAAGGTTTAAAACTTCACTAAATAGTTTAGACAAAATCTTAATAAGTTTATTCTAAGAATTGACGTATTAGAATACTCGTTTATAAAAAATAAAAAACAGTATATCTTCTTAACTTTTATATTTTATAAGAAATGAATAAAAAGAAAAAATGTTTAATTTTGAACAAATTTTAGTCGTTTAGAGTTAAATCAAATAATTGACTTTAGATTTCAATGAATAGAAAATACTTATAATTTATAAGTTCTATGTATCTTACTAAATACACAGAATAAATATGAAATATTAAAAAATTCTTCATAATTATAAACCTGAATTAGGAAAAGGAGTTAAGAGGTTTCAAAGTAATTCTAATTTTTTTTTATTTATATTATTTTTTCCACACAGGTAAATTACCTACCTTTGAGATTAATGATCAATCTATTCTAAGAATTTCAAACTTTTACCTCTTTTTCATTAGCTAAAGATAAACAAACTTTTATAACTAGAACAAATAATTATTTAACAAGTTAATTCCTTTTCTTCAATGCTCACTATACTTAATTATATCATTTTATTTTGTTTTTATTTTGTTGTTGGCTTGAGCTTCTCGTGTTTGTGTCATAAATGTTGAACGCTCAATTGAGTTGACCAAAAACAGCAGCTGCACACCGATAGCAATCGACTTAATTCAATCTTAACTCGATAAACGATATGAACGCTCCAGTGGAAGGCCTCTCCATAACTAATTTTGAGTGTAGCGATTGGCAGCGTGCATCGACTTTAGCTAGCATATAAAAATTCATTAATTTAATTACTTATCTAGCTAGTGCTAGAAACAAACTAAAAAAATAATAAAAAAAAAACTTACAGATATGTGTTTTATTTTTTTTTTAATGGCAAAACAACATGAAATAGTTTGAAAACTTGAAACAATTCCCATAGACTAACATAATAAATAATTATTTCTTCTTCTTGTTGTTGAAGTGCACTTTAGATTCAAGAATGTCTTTCAATGCGTATAATTTGTATATATTTATTTTGTATTATTTTTTTAGTTTTTATTCTTTGTAATTTTTTAACAGCTCATTTTTTTCGAGCGTTGTGAAACATTAATAAATATTTATAGATGAGCTCGCAGCACGCTGCTGCACTTGTTAGGCGCATCGAGAATTGAGAATCGCGTATAGAAGATAAATAAGAATTTTAATTGATTTTAATGTGCACAGCTGCACAGCATGCATATGCATTGGGGAAGAGAGCCCCACGGGGCTGACGGGCCTGTTGCTGGCTGTCGATCGAGCTGTTGACATACCCATAGAAAAATTGACATAAAATATCGTCTTTACATTATCCGCAAATGTCTGTCTCAACAAAATGATTGAATTGTGCAGCCTGAACTTTGGCCAACTGGTTGACAATCGCTAACATATAGAAATGAAAGAAAAATCAAAAAGCCAAACAAGTTTTTATAATTTACAAATACATTTACCAAATATCTCTGTAAACGAAAAATTCCCTAGAGTTTATAACTTCCATTGAAAAAAAAAAAATTAAATTTAAATTTAATGAATAAAATTCAAATTAAATAAATAAAACAAATGCTATAATTTATTGCTTTATATATATATATATATAATATATATATATATATATATATATATATAGATATATATATATATATATATATATATATATAATATATATTTTTAAAATATATTTATTATTTAATTATTGAATAATTTATTGATTGTTTTTATTTAAAAAATAAATAAATATTTTGAATTATGAATATTTTGAAATAGATTTTTTATTTAAATTTTCAATAATTTATTGATTTTCTTTAAATATATAAAATGATAAATATATACAATCTATATTAAATAAATTAGTATTTTGAACTAAAAATATTTTGAAAATAGATTTTTATTTAATTATTAAATAATTTTTTTATTTTTTTTAAATATATAAAAATATAAATATATACAAATTATATTAAATAAATAAATATTTTGAAAATAGACTTTATTTAATTATTCAATAATTTATTATGATATTTTTTTTAATATATAAAAAAATAAGTATATACAAATTACATTAAATAAATAAATATTTTTAATTATAAATATTTTTAAAATAGATTTTTTTATTTAATTATTCAATAATTATTGATTGTTTTTATTTATTAAAAATAAAAATAAAATATTTCAAATTCGATTTTTTATTTATTAATTCAATTTTGTATTGTTTTTTCAATATATAAAAATAAACAAATAATATAAATACAAAAAATTTTATTTAAAAAATAAATATTTTGAATTATAAATGTTTGGAATAGATTTTTATTTAATAATTTATTTTTAAAATAGATTTTTTATTTAATTATTCAATGATTTATTGATTTTTTTCAATATATAAATATAAATATAAAATAAATATATATAAAAATAAATATAACAAAATTATATTAAATAAATAAATATTTTGAAAATAGATTTTTAATTAATTATTCAAATATTCTTATATTCTAAATGTTTTTTAATTTACTTTTATATTTTTATATTTTTAAACATGTTACTATAATAACGTTCATTATTCTTTATGGTTTTTTTTTGCATATAAAATCCTATTTTGGTATCTTCTATAATTATTCTTTCATTAACTTCTCTTGCAATCTAAATAGCCATTTATATATAATTATGTCCAACTGTCTAAATGTATACATTGTTCTTCTAGCTGACACTCCCATTATTATTCTCATTCTTCCCGCTCAGCTTGAACATGTTATCCAGAAATATACTTTAACAATTTATATGCAGATAAACGAGAAAGCAATGTAAAAAAAAAGACCACGACATTGCGCTAATTATGGCATTCCAAGTCTAAAGTGCCCGCAAATACTCGAAGCCAACTTCAAGAGCTACGCACAGAGAATTCAAGAATAAAGTCTTAAGAAACAAGTAGAAAAAAACTAAAAGTCTTGGTAATATTGAGTCTTACCTTTTTTTACCCCATTTTTTTAATGCGCTTGGCAACAAAAGTGAAGGGTATAATAAATTGACAAGCTCTATCCGGCAATCTATATAGAGATATAAATTTTGAGTGAAAGAAATACAACTTGTTACGGAATTTTTATTAATTAAACAGAAAAAAATTGAAAAAAAAAACATATATAATTGTATATATATAATAATAAGTGCGTGGTAATTGAGTTTAGAGTTAAATAAAAAAAAAAAACATGGATAAATTGAACTGAAAATAATTTGCGCAATGGCAAGAGCTATGCATAGCTGAATAAACGATTTTTTATGGTTTCAATTTTGAATTTAATGCAATTTCAATTTGGATTTATTTTTTATTATTATTTTGTGTTAGCTACAATATTTTTTATTTATTTTTTTTTATTTTGTTGAATGTCTTGCAAATCGAGAGCGACGCAGTTTACAGCTCACATTTGACAACGTCGAAGGTCAGGCGAATGCTCCCCAACTACATGCCATGACTCGACGCACAATTTTATTATACGAAAAGCATATACAGACACATATACATATGTATATATATATATATATAAAATATTAATCAGACAGGTGACAATAACAAGAGCAGCGGCATACAACAATTTAACCCACTTGTGTGTAGCGTGTGTCGGCAAAAACACAACGAAAAACGAACAACAACAACGAAATGGAACACGCGCCATTGCCATGGAGCGCACATTGCGCATACGCACCGGCTGACGGCCGTTGGAATGGTTAGACACTGCGGCTGGCTATGACTATGACAACTAAAAACTAAAGCTAAGTACGTTAACTAACTAAGCAGCAGCTAGTATCAGCAAACAGTAGCTGTTTGCTCAGCTTGTTAGCAAACAGTTTGTGTGTCGTCGCATCGATCATAAATTGAATCAATTTGATTGAAGTCACTTTTTTTGTTTCTCTTTTAATGTCATTCAAGATTGTCAATTAAATTTTAATATATGAATTAACACACAAAAAAAGAAAACTAAAATACATTTACTGTATAACAAATGCTGACTTGGGAACAATTAAATAACAATTATTTTATTGCATTCAAATTGTGAGCTGAAAAAAACTTTATTTTTTCCAATAAAGTCAATTTTTTATTTATAAAATATTATTATTAGTTAAATTGGATTTATAAATTTGGAAAAAATTTTATTTAGCGAATAAACAATTTTATTAACTGAATAAAATATGAAATGCATATTTTTTAAATAAATACTGGGATTATTTATTTTTTTAATTTAATAAAATACAATTCTTTTTAAAAATAAATATTATTAAATAGACAATTTAAATTATATTTTTTTAAAACATAAACAACAATTTAATTTTTTGGTAGATGTAAATTTTTTTTTATTTATGATGATGGAAAAAAATATATATAAAATAAAAATAATAAATAAATGCATATTTAAGCAAAATTCCAGGAATTATTAAACTAAAATAATTCAACTAAAATAATTCCTGTATATATTTTCATCATAAATTTGAAAAAATGTATATATAATAAAAAAAATAAATTTAAATATAAAATTAAATAAAAAAAAATAGAAAACTTTAATTATTTAATTTCAATAAATAAAATATGTAATGAAAATAAATATATTAATATAATTATTTATATAATTATTATATATAATATAATTTTTTTTAAATAAATGATTCCATTAATGAGTAATTAGGTTAAATAAAAAATATTGAATTTTATTAAATAAATGCACGGATTATAAAAATGGGGATTAATAATACTGAAATTTACTAAATATAATTTTTACTGTCACTAATAATAATACTGAAAATAATACTGCAGTTGCTATAAATAATTTTTTTTTTTCTTTAAAAATATAACATTTATTACAATTAAAATTTTTTTAAATTTTTTAAAAATTTATTAAAGTTTCATTTAGTTTGCTTATAAGCCAATACATATATAGGATTTATATTTGAATAGTCTACAAAAGGGGTCAATTAATTGATCCAGCAAACATATACGAAATAATCAGCATCAATATCTAGCAAGCATTATCATGAGTTCTTACTTAATATTACCTCAAGCCTCAGCTCAACGAGTTAGACGGAAATGTCACTTGTAAAGCATGACACAGATATCGCAAATATCGACATTATATAGTATATAGATTAAAAGTCGATGCAGTCTTGAGCGTTGCCAAGTGCTCTTCCTCGCCGTCAGGTGCACAGCTTTTAAGTTCAATGATACGTCTTTAAGAGATTCATTAATAAACTGAGCTCATGCCTAACTATAGCTGAGAATTCCCTTTCACTTGTCAATTCACACAATGTGGCAATATATATAGATAGATATTTGATATATCTAATGCAATTTGGCCATAACAAGTCGGTCATACATCTCAATCAATGCGTACGTGTTTCTGGCCTTAATTAACTGCACTTGGCCAAGCTAACTAATCGTGGCCCACTGACGCGGCTCATTTTGTGACTTTGGCTTTGGCTCTCGACACTGACTTTGACTTTGGTAATGAAAATCGAATGCATTCATTATTCAGGCCCTTCATGCAAGAATGCCTCCACAGCTGAAGGATCTTTGCATTTTTGTGCTTTAATAAAACAATCAATAAAATGAAATGATTCATTATCGGCCTAAAGACAAGCAGCTGCTCGGTCGCTGCACATTTATTGGCTGCACAATTAATTAAACACTAAAACCGCAAGGTAATTGCAAATAAATTGCACACAAGCAAACTAAAAAAAAAAAAAAAAAAAAAAAAAAAGTAAGACTTGTGATAGATATAAATAAAAACACAAAGGTTGTCATAAATAAATATTTTATTATTATTATTATATTAAAAAAAGATGTTTTATTATATTATATTAGTAAATATAATATTAAATAAAGGTTAATAAGTCTAAAAATATTACAATTTTTTTATTTGATTTATTTTTTTATTTATAGATTTCATTTTATTGCACCTTTTGTCCTTGACTCTATAGCGCATGCTTAAATTTACCGTAGCTAAGGTATTTTGTTTAGTATTTCAAATATATATATAAATATATTTGATTTAAAATCAATATATATGAACATTCATGGCATATGTTAAAGGAAACTGTGAATACAGCTCAATAATTGAATGCATTTTAATTTTATTGAAATGAAAACTTTTATATATTCTCAACAATTAACTTTTATTTAAATTAAAAATTATTTTTTCATACTCTTAATCCGAAATTGAAATTGTTTCATGTAATATACTTTAAAATGGTTAATTTTTAAAATTATGTATTTAAATTCTAAGGCTTTTATTTTAGGCTTCAGTTTCTCATTTCATATTGAATCAACTTAAAAAATCCTTTAAAATAAACAAATTGTAGTTGAAAATTTTAATATTAAATACATTACAATTTTATTTAAATTATTTGTAACAATCTCTTATTTTCTAAAAATTATTTGTATTGTTATAACTAATCCTATTGTAGAAGCAAGAAAGGAATATATTTTGAATTATATATAACTAGTATTTAAAAAAGTGTTTTAAAATATATAAACTTTAAAAACTAAATATAAAGCTAATTAAAATTCAATTAAATTGTAAAAACACATTTTCAAACGTAATTTAGTTCTATATATGTAACTCTTTGCCTATAACATATTCATACTAAATTCCATGTGTATCAACAATTGTAGCTTTAATAATAATAAAAATGTTTATTACAATATTTTTTATTATTAAATCTCATTTATTAATAACTTAAATAGTTAAACAATTTAAATTAATTCACTTTTAACACCTAATCAATCATTTATATGTTTTCCCCTTGTTTTGTTCTCTCATTTAAATGAAGTACCTAAAAGTATGCAACAGTTTTTGAACGCTGCCCAAACAAGTATGTTGCCTAAGTCTTTCGTTTAGCAAACAGTTTGAGTGGCACAGATAGCTACAGTTTGAGCAGCAGAAAACTATAACTAGCTTAACTTATCAATAATAGTATAGCTAAAATATATACTTATTTACAATTAAATCACAAGACTGATTTATATATAAATTAGCAAATCTAGAAATTATCTGGCTTTTCGAGCATTTGTGACAAGTCTTTAATTGCCAAATTGTTTTCAATTGGAAACAATTCGTATAGCTCGTTAGCTGTAAGTCTTGCTGGCCGCTGCTCCTCATAGTTGCGACCAAAGACTCGCAAATGATATAGTAAAAATTCATATAGATACATGCGTTCCGGCTTTGTATAATGAAATGCTATAGAATAATTCGAACAGCAATCGTTGCCCTGCAGAATGATAATGAATAATATATAAAAATATATAGATGGAATTCGAGAACATACTGTGACTATCTGTGAGACGCTCATCTCTCGCAGCCAGTCCGGTATGCTGGCATTAGAATTGAACAAATAGTTTTCAATATCGAGTGGAAAGAACTTTGGCTTCTCCTCTGCGAACAACGCACGCTGAGAGTCTATCAAATGCACGCCCACATTCTGTAAGCAAATGCCCATATAGAAATCCTCAATACCCATTTTCTTGGCTGCCGGACAGATTTTGTCCGAGCTGTAGGCCTCGGTCATGAAGCGACGCAGCGCCTCGCGACTGAGCACATACGAAGCACCGCCAGACATGTAGCTCTAAGAGAATATTATGTGAACAAGAGATCATTTAAGAAATTTAAGAAATTTTCATTTATTGGAATATTGCCAAGCTTGCAAAGCGTTGCCCAGAACCAACCTTAATTTATTCTAATAAGAGCGGCAAAGGTATAAGTAAAAATTTGCTTTCATTAAATGTATGTAAGTAGTTAGTAGCTAAGTTGAATCAAACTTTTTTTCCCACACTTTACTTGTATAATTAATTAAGATAATGACTTAAGTAATCAATTGAAATATTGTAAAAAAAAAAATTGCTAACTCTGTTTAAAATAAATTTATTTGTTTATTTAATAATATAATGTAAAAGGTAAAAAAATAATAAAAAAAAAATTAAAAAACAAAACAATAACTAATAATATGTTAGCTCATTAGCCTCGCCTCGATTAACGTTTACATTTATAGCTTTTGAGATTATAAAAGACTATTTAAGACTTGATGAGAGCAGTTCTCACAAATATATTTATATTTTTTAATGATTTTTTATGAAAAATATATTTGGACTTTCTAAACTTTCTTGCATACAGATAGACAAGACGTCAATAAAGAATTTGCACCAAAGAACAATCCAAAGATTTTATGAATAAGTATACAAAATATATGAGATGGTACAACGCGAATATCAATGAAAGATACAATTTATAAATTATAAATAAATCTCGCAAACCCAACCCCAAAAGACATTCCTAAAATAATTAAGTTACTCAAAAAATCCAACACTTATTACCTCATATAGAAAATAAATGTAAAACCTCAAGCCGAAGGCCTCAGTAGCCAGTGCTTTAGCTTTTAGTTAGCTTTAATTTAACATTAATTTTAACTGTTAAATAAATAAAATAAATAAATAACCACAAGATTGTTAACAGTGCAGCTCAACCAACTAGATTTGATATTTTTGAAAGTTTTACAATTTATATCTCTTCAACGAACAGTCCAATTTCACTATCTAACTTTATTAATACTACTACACCACGATTCTTAAAAATATTTAAAAATATTCATAGGTATTTTTTTTAAAAACTATTTCACTAAACATATAAAAAATAAATTATATATATATTCATACATATATACTCAAAAAAGATACAACAAAATTCAAAAATTAATTTAAATTACCTAAAATATTTAATATTTAATATTTAATTGAGCCCACTCAAATATAAATTATTATTTATAGTAGATAATTTAAATTCAGGCTCAAGATCAAATTTATTGAGAAATATTTTTATACTAAGACAAACTAAGGCCTGCTAAGGCAATTAAGAATCAAGAAGCAAAGCTGAATATGAAAAGCTCATTTACAATTAAAAAGCGAAAAAAATATTTATATAAATATGATATGTATGTATATAAAGGCATTTCGTTCACATAATCATTTGTAAAATTTCATAATACAAATGTTATACAAAATGCACGAAAATATGCGTTTAAATCATGTTAGTACAAGTACGATTAGCTATGGTTGTGGCATTTAGCATAAAAAACGATCGGGCGTAACAATTACAACTTCAAGTTGGGGCTTTTAAGCCGCTTTGAAGGCCATTTCAGCGGCTGCTACATAATTGACAAAGATGATGTGTCAAAAATACAAGTTTAATTGAAATGTGAACAAAATTTCATAGGTTGATTTCTTAAAAATGTTATTCATTTATTTTTGTTTTATACAAAGTAACTCTGACCTTTCTCTAATAATTTTGCGTGCATCGTAATTTATTATCCAAGCTTTTAACTGTAGACGAATTTCTACTTGACTACAATGCGCTGCCCATTAAGTAATTTAACATATGCTAATTGAGCTGTCTGATGAATAAAAGCCGAAATTAATCGTAAAAAAAAAAAATACCTTAGCATCCCAATAAATCAAAGAAAATTTGAAAATCTATCAAAAGTTAACTTGTCTTTGAACAATTATCAAAAGTTGAGGGCAAAGAAAAAACATATTTTGTATACGCTAAATTGATTTTAAATTTGTTTTGGGTTTTCTTGATTTTGCTGAGGTGCATTTAACAGACGAAGTTGATTTTTTAAAATATTTTTAATTGAAATGGATAAAAGGCGAATTCCTATTTAGGAATAATAATTAATTGGAGAGCTGCCTTAATGCAAAAGAAAAAAAATGAAGAAAAGAAAAAGAAAAACAGTTGCAATAATCCTTTCTAAAAATTTCTTGAGTGACTTTGAAGCGAAGTCGAAACCTTTTCAGTGAAAGAGTGCATAAGACTCGGAAGAATCGAATCGAGGAGCTGCGCTCAGGACTTTTTTTCTATAAATCATAATTATATCATAATTATTATATCATAATTATATTCCCTCTAATTATAATGAATTATCTATCTATGAATTACCTACTCTTCATTAAACCTACATTCATTTCGAACATGCAACACAATAGGGTATTTTCTAGTCGTGCATTTCTGACTTCAGTTTTTTTTTTTTTTCATTTTATTTTATTAAATCCTAGCCACCACCTGCAGAGTTGTGAACTTGGGCTTTAGTTGTTTTGTCAATAGTTTTAATAGCTTAATTATGTTTAGCTACTCTGATAATAAAAAAGTCAAATAAATCAATGCGAATGGATAAATTCGATTATCGATTAGTCATAATAATGGATTAATAGCTAATTTATTGAGAAATACAAATTTGTGAACTTTAGAATATACAAAGCGCCTGCCTCACTGTCTCCCTGCACACTCTTGAGAACAAACAAAGAGCGTATTGGAAAAAAAAACGTAATATTTTAATTTATATTTACATAAAAAAAAGTAGATAAGTAAATAAAGAGCTTATTATTTTTTAAAATTTCCTTTTCTTTTTTATTATTTTTCATTTTACCCTAAATTTATGCAAAAATCAAATTGTTGATAATTTGAAAACTTAATATGATGGAAGTATAAAGGTTTTCGACACAGTCTTAACACAGTCAGTAAAAAAATATTTAAAAAATTTATTTATAAAGAAGACATTATTTTCATACATATATACATTTTGAGTATTGTATTGTTAAAAAATTCGTATAACTCAAAATTTATGTAATAGGTATTTTTCTATGCGATTCAAGCTAGAACCAGTTTCTATTGTTGATAAAAAAAATCAATAGAAATAAAAATACCTTTTTTAAATATTTCACAAAAAAATATACATTTAATATACATACATAGATATTTGGTTGTTTCTCCCTTAACATTCTGTAAAAATTTTTACTACTTGCACCTAATTACTATTTGTAATTTATATGCTTTGCCCAACAATTATGATCTTTAAATGCGAGATCCATTCCAGCACTCACATTTATCAACTATTGGTCAATAGCTTGTACTTTGCCAGCAAAAGTTTTGCACAATAATGTCAAATGGCAAAATAAATAAGCGAAAACAAACAAAGCTTGAGAGAGGAGTGTCCGAAGATGCGTCTGCAACGAAATGACAAGAAACCTCAATGACCTCACGAGAAGCAAATGAAGAAGAAGACGGAGAAGAGTAGACAAAAAGACATTGGGCTCACTTGAGGCAGTACATCAACAACAGGGATTGACTGCTGCCCGTTGCCATTTGTGTTGCAGACGTTAACGATTCCATTAATCAAATACTTTAAATAAAAATACAAATATTTTTATTTTTGTTTCGTTTGGGCAGCAAGTGCCAAGGCTTGCAATAATAATAAAGACCTGACGTAGAAGTTCTCTTTAATTAGTTAGCCAATTAAACGAGCATCAACAGAAATTGTTATTTAATCGCAGCTAGATATGACAACCGGTTGCTCGGGCCATCCCATTGATTATTGTTTAATAAAACTTTGCATTTGGCATGGCATGAATTGAACAACATTTCGCTATCCCCAAAAATATATTTTTAAATAATTGCGATCTTATAAATGTGCTGATGTGTAAATACTCTTACTGGCAAATAATTTTTTAGTGAAAATTTTAATTTTATTTTAAAAATAAAAATAAAAATAATAAATAAATAAAAATTAATATTTTGTTTGTATTATAATTTAATATAATACAGCAATTAATTTTGCTTTATTTTAATTATTTTTATACATTTTACTTTAATATTTATGGCTGTTCATGTCATATTAAAAATTCTTAAAAAAAAAACGATTTAAAAATATTGTAATTATTTATTAAAGTTTTATTTATTTTATCTATTAATGTAGTATAATTGTATGTAATTATACAATGATTATTTTTCAATCAAGTTCTTTACAAGTATTTTACACATTTCTCTCAGAAATTTTTTTTGATATATTTTAAATATATTTTATATATATTTTAAATATATTTTATATATATTTTTAAATATATTTTATTCAAAAATAAAATATTTCAAAAATCATATTTATATATTTTTTTAATTTTTAAATATTTTATTAAAAAATTATATTTTACAAAAATCATCTTTGCTTTACTTATGTAATTTTTAATTGAGATTTCAACTATAAATAATATGTTTTTGTAAAAAGCAATAAAAAAAATATTATTTATTGAAATAAATTTGTTATTTATTTCCGTTAAACTGTTTACTATTTTTTATAAGTTTATACAAAAAATAAAATTTTTTTATTATATTTTTACTTTATAAGTCTTTATTTAATAATGTTAATATTACAATCTAAGAATAATTTTCTTAGCTAAAAAAAATATCAATATGATTTCCAAATAACTTTTACTTTTCTGCTTTTGTCATAAATTTTGCAAGATTTAATGCGACCAAAAAACAAGATAGAAAATATTGCTAAATTTCAAATTAAATGTTGTTTGGCAGCCTTACTCAACGAGCTGAAACCTTTTGCCATATTTTTCGCTGACAATAAAGCTAATATGCCACATTAATCGCAAGCATAGAGAAAGGCGCGCTTGGAGCACTTTGTTAGGTGAAATATGTGTTTTAACGCCCCAAACCCAAAATGCATGTCAATTTCAACGAAGATGTTTTAATTTAATTAGAAATTATGTGAAGCGAACGAAGAAATTTGTTTTTCTCTTTGCATTAATTAATTAGCAAGCAAAAGCTAAGTGCATTCATAGCAATATATTTATAGTTATAATGCGAGACTTACCACATTATAGCGTCTCATCTGATAGCCAAAATAGATGGGCATGACGGGATCATAGGCGCTGAGCATGTGACGCAGATTTTCCATAATAACGTAGCTAAAAAATAAACAAAAAGATTTAAATATGTGATATAAATAATAGAAATACAATAAGAGCAAGAATTAATAATTGAATGAAATATCTATAATTAATTATATAAATATTTATGGTTGGGAAGATAAAAGATAAAACAATAGAAATAAATTTGTGTTAATTCGAGCTTAGGAAAGGCTATAAAAATAACTTATACCCCAAATTTTTTCATAGAAATAATGACATAATACAATACTAAAAAAAAAAAATATCTACACAAAACGAATATCAAATACTCTCGTAGAAATTATTTATTTATAAATTAATACCATTTCTAAGAACCTAATCGTATCAAATATTACAAAATGATATTTGATAAAATTGATAAACCTATTCGGAATGATAGAAACGTTCTTCATATGAATTATTTTAATTTTATTTTGATATTCATTTTTTTTTTTTTTTTTTTTTAATAACTTTAAAATAGCTTTAAAAATGTATAATGAACTGCTTGTTGTAATTGAAAATTAATCTACTAATATGCATTAGTTTCTTGCATTATTTCCAAGTTAATATTTAAAATTCTAAAGGTATGAGCACTAGATGGCTTTAGTGGGCTTGGCTAAACTTTTCTGTTTTCATTTACTTTTACATATTTTTCACTAAACTTTGTTAACAATTCCATTTTAATTTATTAATTTCACTCATTCACTTTTGCTTTCACTCAGCAATAGATTTTTTCGTGCCTTTAAAAAACAAAAAGAATCGACACACTCACATGCACATCTCTAGCTGTACTCACGTGTCATCGTCGGCCTTGAGAAACCAATCGTATTGCTCGCCATATTCGCGCCAAACATAACGAAAACCCTCTCGTGTCTTATTCCACAAATCTTCGTAATTGCCGTTATCAGAGTCGACTACCTGAACGACGCCAAGCTCTTCATAGTTCTCGCTGCTCACAAAGATCAGCTTGTTGCACCGTTGACCCCAGGTGGCGTATACATGCTGAGCATAGAGCTCCACATAGTTCGGACATGTGAGCACCATGCAGAGTACACGATTGGCAGGCGACAAATCTTCCTCAGATCTCAGTGTCGGAATAGAGGAGTCATCGCTGTCTCCGCTGATGCTGCTGCTGATGCCGTTATGCACATCGTAAGTGTAGAGAAGCAGCATAAAAGCGAAAACAAATCCCGTTATGAAGCCGGTGAACAAATGTAGCTGACCGCGCAATTGCCACGATCTCAGCTTAGCCATTGTCTCATCCGCACTATGTTCTGGCCGACGCGACGTCTAAGCTGCGATTGCAGCAGCAAAAAACACATCTTTTAACACACAAAAAAAAAGCAAACAAAACAACCGACCGGTTTAATGTTTCGCACTGCTCACACTAATTTGGACGCGTCGACAGTATGACCGTATATGCATACTATCGAAATGTCACTCTTGTTTGCTTGACGAATTTGATTGACAGCAGATTATATTTTGAATACTTTTGTTATATGGCAGCGCCAGCGATCTGCTTGTTCAGGTTTTCAATTGATTAAGTCAAATTCGCATTGATCATTTAAGCAATTGTGAGTAAATGATCGAGCGCGGCTGACTTAAAAGAACGTTTGAATTCTATAATTTTGGCACACATTTTCTCAGGTGGCAACGCCAGCATTGAGACAAT
This sequence comes from Drosophila antonietae, assembly GCA_030914385.1. Classification (NCBI taxonomy): domain Eukaryota; kingdom Metazoa; phylum Arthropoda; class Insecta; order Diptera; family Drosophilidae; genus Drosophila; species Drosophila antonietae. Next base: position 231,111 of record JAUESO010000049.1, on the reverse strand, counting down.
TTGAATATTTGAATAAATTATCTTTCAGTGTGACCATGTGCCATTAGATTGAAATACAAATTAGCTGAATTGATGCTTTTTAGCATTTGTATAAAATATGTTTTAATTTTATTTCAATTAAATACCCATTTTTAATCAAATTATGGTTTCGTTTTTAGACAGTTGAAAGGCAAATAAAAAAACTTATAAATATAAAAGTAGTTTTTATATAGTTTATATATAATATAGATTTTATATCAATTATGTGTAATATTATATTTCAGTTAGCAACGCAAGCGATGAGTCTTTGGCCAATTTCAAAGCCTAACTAAAATATAGATCAAGTGTTTTTTTTTCTCGGCTAATTGGATGTCTCGCCGTTCTGTCTTCATCAACTGCCAATTCATGTGGGACAAACAATTTTTAAACGCTTACGCAGCACAAATAATGCGCAGACAAAAATAGAAGAAGAAAAAAAAAAAACGAAAGTATAATCAGCTCATTGATGAGCATGATATTGTATAACGGTTAATGATATATATATCACAAATATATGGTGTAATATGTCGAGCAATATGATATAAAAACCTTGAGCTACGTCAATTCAAAGTACAGTTAGCTGACAATTTGTGAACCACAAGCAAACGGAAGAGCGCAAAAAAAAAATTAAAAATTTATTTGAAAATGGATTTTAAGGTTAGTTTTGAATTTCAAGTAAATTTTTGAGCAGTAAAATTTAAAAAAAAATCCTTTGCAGTTTTTGCTGCTAGCCTTGGCGCTATTTGGAACTGCTCAAGCGGAGTACGTCTTCAACAATAATAACAATATTAATAATAATATTAATAATAACAATAATAATAATGGTAAGCTTAATTTAAATGACATCAACTCATTGGAGCAATCTGCCTCCAATTCTGGCGAGGATTATCAAACCAACTATCAGACAACGCGCACGAATCCGGATAATTCCCAGGCCACGCCCGCTGGCTACGATTACAATGCGCAGCTTGTGAATGGCGATGCTAAGGGCGTAAGTGGCACGGATCCGCTATTTCCACAACCTTTGCCCGTGCTCCACGTGCCAAGGCAACCGGAAATCTTTCCACCGGCCAGCTACAGCTATGATTATGCCGTGAACGATGAGAGCACGGGCGACATCAAGGATCATCGTGAGACGCGTGATGGTTATTTGGTGCGCGGCTCGTATAGCCTGATCGATCCGGATGGCTATAAGCGAACCGTTACCTATACGGCGGACGATGTGCACGGCTTCAATGCGGTTGTCAGCCGGGTGCCCTATGTTCTCAAGAAACTGGCCATTGCCTCATCCAATGTGCAGCTCGACGAACGTTCACCCGTTGCCCAGGTCTCAGTGGGTGCAGCTGCCATTAAATCATTGGATAATTCACTGAAAGCCATCTCAGCCGATAGTTATGTGAATGCAGCGAATAATCGTGAGACGAATGGTGGCATATATGCCTAAGACGGTTAGAAAACAAGCTTATTTAAATGTTTATTATTATTATCTATTAAATTTGAGAGAAATAAAAAATTATTTTTATTAACAATTCGGAAAATATTTTTAATTAATTAAAAAAATAAAAATAATAAAATATATATTTATTTATTTCTTTTTGTGGCTTATTTTATATGTAAAATTTTAATTTAATAGCTTTAAGAGCTTCAATTGAAATATCTGTAGTGTTATACTGTAAATAATTGTACCTTTATGTTCAACTTGTTAAGCTGCCAATTAGGTAGTAGAAAGCCTGTTTAAATAAAATAATATAAACCTTTAAAAAAAAAAAAAAAAAAATCTACTAGATTTAAAATTGATTTTACGATTATTATTAATAGCATACTTTTAGGCAATCGATAATAATCGATATGAAACAGAAACGTAGATATTTTCTGCCAATTTTATATTTATAAATATATTTCTTTGAAGACTTTGCTGTATTATGAATTTCTTCAAGATTATTTATTTACTTATTTAATATTCAATCAAAAAAAAAAAAAAAAAAAAAAAAAAACAAGTGAAAACGAAACTTGAAACACAATCAGGCCTTGGACTTTGAGCAGCCCCAGTGGAATGCCAGTAAGTAAATAAAACAGAGAACAGCAGTAAGAAATACGAAACATATAAATGTAGCATTTAGACCTGTTTTTCAGGTGCTAAAGAGAACAAGAAAACACATACGATTATTGTAATACAATACAAGATGACATTTACAATTTAGCGCTTTTAAATTTATTAACTCAGTTCTAAGCTTTTTTCATGGTAACAATATCTATTTATATTTAATTTTGTTGTAAATATAAATAATAATAGTCATAAAAAGTAATTTGATTTAATTTAATTTAATTTTCAATTATACATAATTTAAATTTAATTACAAATTAAATTTTATTTTAAATTTCATATTTTGTACATATTTATTTTCATAAAAAAATTGCAGTCTATTTGAAATGCCTAGTGCCACTGTGCAATGGCCCGTGATGCAACGTGCCATCACTTGCACGCACAGTTGCTCATCTCTAAGCTTTAGCATTATGGTCACACTGGTTCGCAAGTCAAGTGTCGTTTGGATCAAAGCGCGCACGTACCAAAAAACAGCAAACAAACAGAAACTGAACAGAGTTAACAAAAATAAAAAAACAGCTCACAAGTCTGTCAACGATCGTCAAGGCGTTAAGTCGACGTCGCGCTGCGCCGTGTTGTTTATATATGTACGTTAGCGACATTTTTTATGTTGTTTGTATTTATTTTTGTTTTGTATACGTATGTATGTATTCACATACATATATTCTTTACGTGTGTGCGCGACTCTCTTTGAGTAAATAATAAACAAAACGAAACGGAACGAGCGTCGCATAATTGAGCGAGCGCACATCCCCCCACCCCGCCCCCTCGATCAATGGTTTGCTCTCTCTACCTTTCCCGCTCGCACTGATGCGGCAGAGGAGCCAACGATTTGTGACGGTGGCCTACAGTTAAAACGAATGAAAACTAAGAAGAAGACGAAGAAAAAGAAGAAGAAGAAGAAAAAGACGCAAACCGGCAAACAGCTAGCAAAAGTTTAACAATTTAGCAATTGCAAATCGAATTAAGGCAACAGAAATATAAATATGTAAAAAAAGAGGTGCAACGTTGAGCGTACCTGGCTTGAAGGTCAACCGCATCTTACAAGTTTTTTAAAGTTTTTTTTTTTTTTATTGGAGTTCGTTTTTTGGCTTTGCCGGCTGCTGCGTCAGTGCACAAGAATGTGTTAATTTGGCATTTCAGCAATCGCAATAGCAACAACAGCTACAACAACAACAATCAGCCGCTCACATAGGCAGCAACAACAACGTCGTTTTGTCGGCATTTACATAAACATAAACAGTTTTGTAGTATTTGCATAAAGAGTTGAACAAAAACAGAAAATACGAAATGTGAAGCAAACGCAGCCAATTGCACAATACTCCTTGTCAGTGTTGCGAAGAGCTCTGAGAGTGCAGAAAGCATGAGAGCGCATGGGCATAGGCGCTGGCAATCGGCATTGCTTGCTTTCATTGTGATTCTCGAACTGTGCTGAGCAGAGCTGATGCAGTGCATTAGCGTTTGTGACTCTAAAACTGTCTAGTTCGCTGTGCAACAATGCAATGATTTTTAAAACTTCAAAACTGTGCAAAAATTTGAATTCCTAATCGGCGACTCTCAAACTGTGAATTGTCGCTAAAAAGAATTCACAAAATTTATTATTGTGATTCTAAAACTGCGCTGAGCTAAAGTATGCGAGTGCGAAAGTCGTTATTCGTAGTCGGTGACTTCTAAGCTGTGAAGAGCTACTACTCTGACTCTAAAAACTGTGAAGCTCGCAGTACAACGTGCAACAATTTCTAAAACTCCAAAACTGTGCGCAATTTTAATTCTTAATCAAAGACCCTCAGTGTGAACTTTCTGCATGGTGTTTTACTGCTGTGGTTCCAAAACTGTGCAAAGTCATTGTATTTCTTAATAGTGGCTTTTAAACTGTGAAGTGTTACTGCGTGATCAATCATGTGTACTTTGACTCTAAAACTGTGAAATAATTTGCGTATATTGAAGTCTTAATGTTATGGCTCTAAAACGGTTTAAATGCATGACTTAAAACTGTAACTTGAAAGCAATGGCTCCACAACTGTTGTCAAATCTAAAGAATTAAATGTTTACAGTCAAAAATGCATTGTATACAGTGACTCTATAACTGTGTCCAATCAATTGCAGTAGATCATTAACAAACTCTCTCCCACACACATTCCCTCTCACTCCCACACTTCCCTGTTTCTTTCTTTCATTCTCTTCTTTGCTTTGCACCTTAACAGCGTACATTAAGACGTTAACAAAAGCCCAGCATACCGTTAGCTGGCCAATCAAGAAGAAGAGGCAGAAAAGAAATGTATATAAATTTCGTTAAGCAGCAAAAGCAGAGATTGCAGCTGCTGCTGATGCTGCTGCTGGGTCTCATCTGCGGCAGCTGCATCTCACGTCTGCTGCAGCTGGCACGGCACGAATTCCACAGTGAGAGCAGCGCATCAGCTGATTCCGCTGAGCTTTACATCAGCAGCAGCAGCAGCAGCAATGGGCAGGCTGCAGATACCCTGTACAAATCGCAGATGCACGGCAATGGCAATGTGACGCGGCGCATACTCTGCATGCTGACAGTGCGGCCGATTAAGGAGCTGCGAGTGAAGCACATTGAGCGAACGTGGGTAAACGATGCCACAAGCTGCTCATTCTCAATGCCAATGTCCGGAATGTGAATGACAATTATCCATGGCTGACCGACAATCAAAGCAATAGCACGAGCATCAGCAGGCGAGGCACGAGGAGCAACAGCAACTCTTGGGGTCGAACGCGCCAATATCTGCATTATGTCTATACGCATTATCATGGGCACTACGACTGGTTTCTCATGGTGACCGATGAAACGTATGTGTGTGTGTGTGTGTGTGAGTCTGCCCATCTATAATGCTAATCTCTTGCTCTAACTCCCTCTAGCTATGTGATCATGGAGAATCTGGAACACTTTCTCGTCGACTACTCGCCCGAAATGCCCATTTACTTTGACAGCTTTACCTATGCGTACAAGGAGAATGTGAGTGAAATTAATAAATATGTATTTTAAATTAAGTACAGTTAGGGATTTAGTTTCAGACTATAGCTATAATATATATAATATATGCATTTATGTCAACTGCAATCAGAGATTTAGAAGAGATCTAGATTAGCTTAGATATAAGATAATTTTCATGCAATGATAAAATTAAATATCAAATTTTATGATTTTGTGCAAATTTCTTAATATATATATCATACTTTATAAATGTTTACCTCGGCTGGCTGATAAGACTTGTAGGATTAAGAACAGCTTAACAAACTCATCGCCCTCTATGATAAACAAAATATAAAAGTTTTATAATAATACAATGAAATTGCAATTAAAAAAAAAAATAAATAAATAGAAAAGAAAATTAAAAATAAATTAAATAAATAAAAAATTCAAATATTAATAAAAATAAAATATAATAATATAATTAAAAATACATTATAAATTACGTTTAATCAAATTAATAAATAGAAAAATAAATAAATAAATATGAATAAAAATGAAATGAGATTAAAAATAACATAAAATTATTATAAATATGATTAATTAATTTAACATACAAAATACAATACAAATAATAAATTAAATATATTTATAATTAAAACAAAATATAAGTTAAAGTAAAATACAAATAACAGTAATATAAAAATTAAAATAAAGTATAAAAGAATTTAAAATATATTGGCAACTAAAGTACGATAATACTAAAAATAAAAAATAAAAAAATAAAACTATAGATGTACACAAAAAAATAAAAATACACATTTTCACAAGAATATTCCAAAGGACTATTTACATCTAACATAATTTAAAAATTAAAGATTATTAACGATCTATGTTACAAAATTTATATTGGCAGACATTTTCAATTACACTAAAAACCAAATTTAAATTCTCTTTGAACTACAATTTCTTATAAAACAAAATATCTTTTTAATCATAATTTCCAGTTACATATGCGAACTGGCTCTGGTGGCAATTTATTTAGCAGAGAGGCGCTGCATCGTTTTGTGACTCTTGGCCATGATAATAGCACCATTTGCAGCAGTCATAATTATGGCATTAAACATTTGGAAATTGCGCGCTGTTTTCGCAATGTGGGCGTGGCCGTGGGCAACAGCAGTGATGAGCACGGAATGCCGCTCTTCGTGAACAAGCTGATGAATGTAAGTTAACTAAAATGAAATAAAATCCCTATTAATATATATAAAATATAAATATATATACATTTCTTTTCAATTTACAGATTACACTCGGCTGTTGCTCAAAGTCGGCCATAACATTTAACTGTGTGGATATTAACTGTTTTTACATCATGGAATATCTTGTCTATAAATTACGTCCCTTTGGCTTGAGCTGAAGACATATAAATATTTGTATAAAGGACTGCAGAAAACTATGCCAAATACATAGCCACAATTAAAATTTGTGTTGATTAAATATATCTCTCTAGAAATAGTCGATAAGAAAATCTATGAAATATAAAAATTTATATAAAGTTAATTTTTGTTTTTGAAATTCTTACTCTCTTTCACATCTAGCTAAATTTCTTCTAGACTTGAATCGCCGAGCGACTCGTGACCCAGTATAATGCCATATGGACGCATTTGATATAGAAAATATTCGAATATATACATTTGATAGTAGACCACATAGTGGATCGCAATGATATAGGATGAGCAGCATTCAATGCCCTACAAAAATGGATTTATTATATAATAATTCAATAAATAAACAACCATAGAGCAATACCTCCTTGAACGCGTAGTAGACATAATTAAAGAACCAAAACTGATGATCTATGATGCCCGGTACTAGCATTTTTGGTAATCCAATGGGCAGAAATCTATAGCGCCCAAATTGATCTCTCGAATCGCCGGCAATTACATTCAATTTGGCTAAACAGACGCCCAGTTCGTAGTCTTCGGTGCCATTTGAATCGCGATTGCATAAATTCCTATTGATTCCAAATTCAACCAGGCGACGCACTGCCTCACGGCTAAGCACATAGCCAGCACCGCCTGACATATAGATTGGTCCTCGGTGCTCCGCCTGGAAATTGCAGCCAAAATAAATGGGCTCATCGCCAGAATGCCCTGACAGCATATAACGAATATTTTCCATAATGACATAGGTATCATCGTCCACTTTATAGAACCAATCCGCATCGTTCATATGGTGTTTGTAGACATGTTTAAAAGCGGCCTTTGTCTTGCCCCACAGGCAATCATAGCCCTCGGTCACATTCAAATCGATGGTATAGACTTCCTCAAATTCCTGGCGTTTCGGCTTGTGAGTACTAAATACGATTAGCTTGTTGCAACGATTCGCCCAGGTGTTGCGTATGGTGCGAACGACTTGCTCGTATCTGTGTGGATAGGTGAAGACCATGCAGATAATGCGCACCTGCCTGTAAAGCTGTTCGCTAACTATATCATTGACGGACAGCGCCGGCAGCTGCATAACAGATCTAGGCTGATCCAAGGCAGGCATTCCATTGATATGACCATAGGGGCGCAAATGATAGAGCATGAATTCCAACACATATAGCTGATCCATGTCGACATAGGGTAGAATTATGGGCATTGCCATGCTGCTATTGAAACTCTGCGGAAACAAGAATATTTAATTATATATTATTATACTATATTGGATAAACTCACCTGGCCGCTGTAGACGGCGCGATAGATGAGTGGCCAGTGCCAAAAGTAACAGCGCAGCGTAAAGGGTAAAATCTCTGCGGGCACTTGAAATGGGAAGAACTGCTCGTTGGGACCCTGTTCCATGTCGGCAAGGTAATCATCAAGCGATACACTGTCATTCTCTCTCAACATCTGCTGCAGCGCTCGGCGACTGAATAGATAATCTGAGCTATCCTTTAGGCTGACATGGGCATATGGATAGGCAGCATGGAAGGCGCTGAAGTAAATCTTGTGATGGGGCTGATAGCTGGCGAGCATGTAACGTAAATTCTCCATAATCACATAGCTATCCACATGCACATGCAGCAGCCAATCCAAATCCACATAATGTGTCCGGGCAATGCGTCGATATGCTTTTTTTATATTTGACGCCTCGCTTATGTGCATTCGATTGCAGCGAGTGGCCCAAGTTTGTAGAATATGCTTTATCTTGGCGTGCTCATGATCGTTGGTTAGATGTAGCAGACAATGGATGCGCACCTTGTGATAGAGCTCATTGGCAATGCTGTAATTGTCCCACGTCTCGTTCCGGTTGCCCACAATGACGTCTCGTATGTTTTCTTTGTAGGGCCGCTGCAGAAAGTTTATTATGGCAATGCTCGTACTATTCCATGCAAATAGGTAAAATTCAATGAATACGAACCAAACGAAGCCCCACATGAGAAATAAACAATATGTGGGGCCCAATTGGCGCTTGATATATGCCAGCAGCATTTAAGAATTGTTTAATTTTTTTATAATACGAAATCAGTTATTCTATAGCGCTGCCAGACTGGTTAAGTGAGTTCAATTTAACTGGTTAGCTCATTTACTGGTTCCAAGAGTTAGCGCTGCCAGATTGCTTGATTGACTTACGCTTGAATTTTTTGTCAGTTGGCGCTGCCACATTACTTTGCAAATGTTTCAACTGATCTTTAGTTGTTGACACATTTGAATTATAATGTGAAATTATAAAAAAACTTTATGATATTAAATGTATGAAATTAATACATTCTAAGAATAAACAAAATTAAATACTTTTTTAAAAATAAATTAACTATTACATTTGTGACTGCGTCAATGCAGAACTGTTATAAATATATACGGAACTTGATTCAGTTAAGAACTAAAGTTAACTGAACTAGTGTGTTCCCGCTGTGATAATTTGAGCGCGTTCATTAGTTGCGATTCTTTTATCTTTTACGAAGTGCGTGCCAATAACGTAACAAAAGTAAAAGTGAAATGTTTATGTATATAATCTCTATATACAAGCAAAATGGATGTAGTCAGCGGTGTTCAACAGAGATATACCCGAAAAACTTGCGCAGAGCAGTGATTTCAATCATTTTACTCTCTTTTCAAAAACGCATAAACTGCGCACACAGACGCACGCACATGCATGCATAAATGCGAGCTCCGCTTACTACGCAATTTATTCTGTGGCTGCAATATGGCTGTGCAAGGAAAAATTATTTATTGCAAAACTTCATTTAGCTATGTATACTCTCATTGAAATGACCAGTGTGTAATTCTGATATGTACATATGTACATATGTATGTGTACTTTCGTTTGTATATCTGTCAAAATATGCATAAGCTGCACATGTAGTGCATTTGAAGCCATTTGCTTTTATCGTCTTGAAGTTAAGCTTGAACATATCGATTGGTATCGATAATGAGAAATAGAGATGGGTTTTAGAAAAATATGATAAAATCATGTTATACATACAAATATGGTAAATAAGGATTAATTGCAGTCTCATAATTTTCTAGTTAGAAACATTTATTACTATAGACGGACAGACGGACATTTTCATGAATAAAAATGTATTTAATCAGAAAAATAAATGATTTGTGTGCCAATTTAATTGACTTTTTAATTCAATAATAAAGCGCGCGTTCGCAAAGTGAAAAGTGATCAAAATTATATGACATTGAGGAATATCAGTGAATTGTGCATAAGTAAGCGAAGAAATATATTAAAAATTAATAAATAATTATTTAGTTTTAAAGTACCATTTTTATACTTATTTATTATTATTACTTCTATTAACTATTAATTTTTATTTTATTAAATATTAACTTTTAGAATTTTTAATATTAATTTGTATAATGTTATATGTGATTTACTCAATTTTCTATAACTTTTATTTAAAATTATTTTTATTAATAAAAAATTGTTATCTTATAAATTTACAGAAATTTAATTCATTGATAGCCAATAATTGTATTAATATAATATCTGGGTAAGTGCATATATTTGTTTCTATAAATATTCATACATTACATGTGTTCAGTACATAAGGGAAATTTAATTTCGAATATATTTCTATCTGCTATTGATATTCGTTATCTATATGTCTCAGACGCCTTATTTCTCTTCTTAGCTTTTTAATTTTTCTTTCCCTTTGCAAGTCCTCTCTCGTTTTGAGCTCTTCCTCATCGACATCTTCGTTTGATTGAACTTCTCTTGCATCTGGCTCTGCTGAATTGTTTGGCTGTGTAGATGTAGTATATAATCTGTCATAGTCATCCACAGAATCCTCATTGCTGTTGGCGGGTTCTTCTTTGGGCGGTGGCATAAATTCACCTACTCTGAGTTTGTCGGGCAATTGTTGCGTTCTCACCACACCAAAAGGTTTCAAATGATAGATCAAATAGTCGAGAACATACATGAAATTGGGAGCGACATAGTGAAAGGATATTGCATTATCCGAACAGCAATCGAGACCCTAAAACAGTGAAATATATATAAGAAGAAAATTGTATTTCAATTCAAGTACTTACATCGTCTGTCTTGTAATAGATATAATTCCAATACCAAAAATTAGGATCTTTACTGGGAATTAACATATGCTCTGGTATAAAAGGAAACATGCGTCCACGCCCATTCACATCACGTGAATCGCCAGCAGTTACATTCAGATTCTCCATACATTTGCCAATCTCAATATCCTCGTTGACAACGGTGCCAGGCAAACACATCTTGGGATCAGGTATGCCCTCAACTACAAACCTTCGTAGTGCTTCCTTACTGAGCACATAACCAGCTCCGCCCGACATATAGCCCTGCTTAACGAAGGGCTTGAACTTGAAGCCGAAGTGTACGGGCGTCTCTGGATTATAGGGATATAACATATATCGTAGATTCTCGATGACTGCATAGGTATCGTCGTCCGCCTTATAGAACCAATCCGCATCATTGTAATGATGCTTGTAGACATACTTGAAGGCCTCCTTTACCTTTCTCCACAAATTCTCTCGACCCTCTCCCACATCCAACTTCACTGTGGGCAGCTCATCATCTGCTGCGGAGCTCATGAATAGCAAAATGTTACAACGTTTGCCCCACGTACGTTTCACATGTCGAGCTTTCACCTTATGATTGGTGGGATTGGTCATGATCCAGCAGAGAACACGTACCTCTTTCTTTAGATGATCAGCCATCGAAGTATCATCGTAGGGATGATTGTGTGCGAGCGCACCTAAATTTGGTATTGCAACATCGTTGGAAGACTGCCGTTCCTTATGTAGCTCATTGTTGGCTATAATATCGATCGATTTGATATCTTCAGAAATCGTCATATAAGATATAAGCTGAGCCACACAAAATCCAATTAGCAGTCCAATTAGAAGCGTCAGCAGAGAACGCGTTTTATTTGGATGCCCTGTAATATTTTTGTTTATATATTTTTTTAATATTTTATTTCAAATTCGTTATTAATACCTTCATATAGTAGTAGAGAGGATCCGGGCACTTTCATGATCTAAATTTTTGTTTTTGAGCTTTAATTTTGATAAATTTTTAAATTTGAATTATGTTTATTTTTTATTTACAATTTTTTAAATTTATAAAATTGTGATTATATGAACGCTTTCTTCAAAAAAATTAAAAAAAAATAATATTCACTTCTAAAAAATGTAATTTTATAAATTTCATTTAAGTTTTAATTTACATTTACATATTTTGCTGAGCACACATAAAAATTAATTATATTTGTTTTTCATATACACATATAATTTATTAAAAATTTTTAATACACATTTTTATTATTGATTATACACAAATATAATTTTCAAACTCAGAAAGTTCACATTTCACTTCATTTATTTCTCAATTCCGTAATTATTAACGAAAGTGAACTGAACTATTTCACGTCACCGACCCAACTAAGCGCGCCGCATAAGAGTGATATAAGATATAGTTGTCAATAGGCAGCTGCATTATAATAGAAAACACCTGTGAAAACACCGTTAAAAAGGGTAATTCATTTAAGAACGGAGATATCAAACAATGTTTTTTATCTAGTATTTAATTACTTTTTATTTTACTATGTTTCTTCAGCAATGTTATCTTCAGCATCTGAATATGTATTCCCAGTACATATCTGAACACAACATAAAGATAAAATATGATAACTAATAGATAAAATTGTCATTAATTTAAGTTTGAAACTCTTTGCTGTTAAAATTGTCAAAGTTATCAATTTGAAGCGGCGTCGAGTAGAGTTTAATCAACAAAACGGTCACAATTACGCTGATGACAAGCGTCAAGATTTTTCGGTGTGCTAAAAATGTTGAAATTTAATTACAATCATATTTCCCTTTTTTTTTTTTTTATTTTCATTTATTATTATCTCTGCAATACCTTGTCTTAGAGGCAAACGTGATGTCATCATTATGAACTTTTAACCGTTACTGGGAATTTCTGAAAAAATTCACATACAAAATATGCTTAAAGATCGAAACAATTGTGTCAATAAGAGAAAAATATGTTCCTAACAACTGTGGGTGGGTATAATTCGTTTGACTTTTTTTTATTAGTTGTTTGAATTGTTCTTTTTTTTAGTTTAATTGAATTACGCATTGAAAATAGAATATACAGTGATCTAAAATTTAAAATTGAAACGAAACTGAACTGAGCACAAGCGCGACAGTAGTTAGACTAAAATAAGCAAATTTGAAGCATACATCACATTATGCAGCCAAGTAATGTAAACAGAAGATATGAGTGATAATATTAGAGTTAACATGAAAACAAGAATGATCATATAATAATTGACCTAGTTGTTGTTATATAACACATATGATAATTATATTAAGTCTTGACTGTTGTATAGATAATAACATTTTATGACTTAGAATTTGGGATATGATTTCAGTGGAAGTTCGTGAAGAACGAAAAAATATATAAGTTTGGTTAGAGTGTCGGGAAAGTAACTTATGATTCTGCAATTGCTGTTTGTCTTATTATATATATTTTTTGTCGGTGAGTTAGCTGAAAATTACGTTTGACATCATTAGTCTGATACAGCTTATCAACGAACAATATTATCGTTCTGCAAGCTACTTAAAAGAACCAGAGAGCATTTATTAATAATAAAAAAAAAGACGTCCAACTTTTATTTTCTAATAATACATTGCTCTAGATTGAGTATTTGGAGTAATTCTTACTCTCCATCTACCAAACCTCTTCGTTGACTATTTTACCTTCCATGCGCTTCCACGAGGTCTGCTGTCGAATAATTTTTGTTGACTACTCCGAATATTTTCAATTTTGTCACATATCTCTTATCTTCTTGCTCTCTTTTATACGAAGAAGAAAGAGACTAGTATAAGAGTTACGTGGTTCCAATTATATTAGAATTATAATTCTTTAAGTTAATATTATGTACTTCTATATATTTCGTATAATTTATTTATTAATATTTCTTATATTATCACTAATACAGTAAAACACTCTGTTATCCAATATTTAGTCAGGCTTTGGAATTTGAGCTTCTTTTTAGATTTTAGGCATGTACCAGATTATTATATAATCCATAGTAAGCGTAAAACATTTAAGTTTTATTACTTTTTTTCTTTATGACATGCTCACAAACTGCCTGAAGATAAATAATGCCACAAATTTGTCTTGATCTTCTTTTAAATCCATTTTATCCATAGAACGCTTTTCGCCCATTTCCATGAATAGTAAAATAGTAATAATTAAAAGGATTGCTCCGTTTTCTTTTTGCCTTTAGTAAAGTGTTGTCCTTTTGATTGTTTTGAATTGGCGGCCTCTCTAACATGTATTGCAGCGTTTGGTTTTCCAATTGAATTACTCTGATATCATATCCATTATAGGCCAATTGCGTTAAAACGTAGCCCGCAAAAATTCCCACGACAAGAATGCAAAGTAATCGAATTTCGAAAGCCATTAATTATTTCAATAAACTTATATTGTATTTCTAAATGATATTTATTGCTTAACCGAAGTAATGCAACTAGATCTTGACGCACTCTTAACATCGCCTTTTATAGGGTTCATTAAAAAAAAAGCACACACAAAACAAAACAATTGTACAATTAAATAATTTATTTTGTCGATTAATTTTTTTTTTAATATTCCACAAAAGCTAATCAAACATAGGACTCGTATTTTATTTAATAAGTAAACAGATGGCAGCAGATGAATAAATTACAAATTCTATAAATTGTTTTTAAAAAAAAACATTTTTTTAATTTATGAAATTTTTATGTTTATTCTTAATTCTATGGCGAATTTGAAACATTTTGTAAAATATTTCCCTTTATATACTAAAATTTAAATAATAAAAAAATAAACACAAGACATTACATATTTTTTCTTGTAAACATTGTTGAGGTGTAAACGGATGCAAGCAGTTCAAACACAATCAATATGCAAGCAGTGATACTGCTTGTGAAGGAATAATACTGCTTGGGAAGCAGTTTACAGCAAACAAGTTTCTAATTTAAATTCAATTCGAAAAGTACGTTGTGTGGAAAATCAATCAAACGTTGGAGAAGCAATTGTTCATTTTGAAACATGGTATTTTAAAATATTTACATTGAGCGAGCAATATTTACCAAGTTTTATGTACATTACAATATCAAGCTGGGTTCACTACGCTTTCTTTACTATTTCGGTTGTATTCGAAGGTTCCGTGGATCCTTTGGTCTCCATTGGTATTTTGGGCGGTGGCATCATTTCGCCTAAAGCCAACTTCTTGGGCAAATTATCGGATTTCTTAACTATGCCATATGGCCGCAATTGATATATAAAATAGTCGAGAACATACATTTGATTGGGCGTGACATAATGAAATGATATGGTATAATCTGATAAACCATCCAAACCCTGTAGATTAAGATGGGAAGGTTAGTTAACAAATTGAAATTTAAGTGATATAAATATCTAAGGTAAGAGTCTCTGACCTCATCTGTTTCATAGTAGATGAAGTTCCAGTACCAGAATTTTTTGTTAACCGTAGCTCTCAAATGATGCTCTGGTATAAAGGGAAAGAATCGTCCACGTCCAATGGCATCACGAGAATCGCCTGCCACCACTTTGACATTCTCTAAGCATTTACCTATTTCAACATCCTCGGCGCCTGTGTTGTCCTGTTTGCATAGCTTGGGATTGGGTAGCGCTTCCACCACAAAGCGACGCACTGCCTCACGACTAAGCACATAACCAGCTCCCCCAGACATATAGCCCTGCTTGACATATGGCTTAAATTTGGCGCCAAAGTAGACGGGTGTGTCAGGGTTATAGGGATACAGCATATAGCGCATGTTCTCAACAATAATATAAGTATCATCGTCCGCTTTAAGGAACCAGTCCGCATCATTTCTATGATGCTCGTAGATATATTTGTAAGCCTCTTTCGTTTTACCCCACAAATTATTGCGTCCCTCGCCAATGGGCAGAGCCACAGAATCTAGTTCCTCATCTTTAGCTGAGCTCATGAAGAGCAGCTTATTGCATCGCTTGCCCCACGTACGTTTTACGTGGAGTGCTTTTGCCTTATGATTCCCTGGATTTGTCATAACCCAGCAAAGAACACGCACTTCGCTATACATTTTCTCTGCCAAACTTTTGTCCTCATTTGAGTGTGCGTGTGTGCCGTTATCTTTCTCTGGACCAGATAGTTCCATCGTGTCGTGAGTCTGAGATGCATTACTGACATCGCAAAGTTGCGAAATGGATAAGTCGACAAAGAGCTCGGCCACACAGAAACCAATGACCAGGCCGATAACCAGAGAGACTAATGAACGTTTATTGTAACGTCCTGCAAATCAAGGGAAAATAAACAGATACATTTTATTTTAAGAAAGCGTTGATCAATTAGGGATGTGTTAGAAACTCACTTTCATTGAATATGGATCGTCCCAATAGGCTATTGGCAGTCATCCCAGCCAATATAATTTTTGTAAATAATCTTTGGTTTTCATAAACTTTTTAAGCCTCTTTGTTTGTGTTGTGCGGGTGAAGCTAATAAGCTAACAGCATTTCATATCTTCTGCAGATCTAATGCAGTAAATTGGTTAAATTAATAGCATATTAAGCTCAATAGATTTATATTTTGTATTTTATTTTAATCTTATATACTTTATTTTAATAAAAGCACGAAAATTTTTTGTTAATTGTTAATTAATTAAAAAAATTGTATGTAACACTTGGAATACTAAAATATTTGATTGCATAACAATTACACATTGATTGGATAGCTTACACTTTGAGCTAAAACTGTATTAGTTAAACTATCTGAACCTTTTAAATACAATATATCTTTCACTGATTAAAAACTCTTTCTGTCGGTATAGAAAAAGTCTGTCACTCTCGTATTACAAGAATCTGCTTTCGCATGCGATAATGAACTGATCCTACTCTGGATCATACTTCAGGTTCTTAAAGTAACGTCGAGTGTAGTCGACATCGTTGATATTCTCTTATTTATTTTTGAATATATTTTTTTTTTAACCTATATTAATACTGAACGTAAATGGAAATGGAAATGGTAAAATTACACATTACACAATGCCTTGACTTAGAGGCAAGTGTGATGTGATGAAATAAGAAATATTTCACTTACAAAATATGCTTACAGATCGAAACAATTGTGTCAATAAGAATAAAAGATGTTCCTAACAACTGTGGGTGAGCATGATTCGATTGATATTTTTTTATTAGTCATTTGAATTGTTATTTTTGTAGTTTATTTGAATTACGCATTAAAAATAGAATATTCATTGATATAAAATTTTAAATTGAAAGGGAACTGAACTGAACACAAGCGCGATAATAGTTAGACTAAAATAAACAAATTTGAAACAGACATCACATTATACAGCCAAGTAATGTAAACAGAAGATATGAGTGATAATATTAATTTTAAATACATTTTTAAAAATATTTCATTTTATATACTAAAATTTAAAAAAGTGAACACAAGACATTACATATTTATTCTTGTAAACATTGTTGATGTGTAAACGAATGCAAGCAGTTCAAACACAATCAATATGCATGCAGTATTACTGCTTGGGAAGCAGTTTACAGCAATCAAGTTTCTAATTTAAATTCAATTTGAAAAGTACGTTGTGTAGAAAATCAATCAAACGTTGGAGAAGCAATTGTACATTTTGAAACATGGTATTTTAAAATATTTACATTGAGCCAGCAATATTTACCAAGTTTTATGTACACAATATCAAGCTGGGTTCACTACGCTTTCTTTACTATTTCGGTTGTATTCGAAGGTTCCGTGGATCCTTTGGTCTCCATTGGAATTTTGGGCGGTGGCATCATTTCGCCTAAAGCCAACTTCTTGGGCAAATTATCGGATTTCTTAACTATGCCATATGGCCGCAATTGATATATAAAATAGTCGAGAACATACATTTGATTGGGCGTGACATAATGAAATGATATGGTATAATCTGAACAACCATCCAAACCCTGTAGATTAAGATGAGAAGGTTAGTTAACAAATTGCATTTTAAGTGATATAAATATCTAAGGTAAGAGTCTCTGACCTCATCTGTTTCATAGAAGATGATCTTCCAGTACCAGTAATCTTTGTTAACCGTAGCTCTCAAATGATGCTCTGGTATAAAGGGAAAGAATCGTCCACGTCCAATGGCATCACGAGAATCGCCTGCCACCACTTTGACATTCTCTAAGCATTTACCTATTTCAACATCCTCGGCGCCTGTGTTGTCCTGTTTGCATAGCTTGGGATTGGGTAGCGCTTCCACCACAAAGCGACGCACTGCCTCACGACTAAGCACATAACCAGCTCCCCCAGACATATAGCCCTGCTTGACATATGGCTTAAATTTGGCGCCAAAGTAGACGGGTGTGTCAGGGTTATAGGGATACAGCATATAGCGCATGTTCTCAACAATAATATAAGTATCATCGTCCGCTTTAAGGAACCAGTCCGCATCATTTCTATGATGCTCGTAGATATATTTGTAAGCCTCTTTCGTTTTACCCCACAAATTATTGCGTCCCTCGCCAATGGGCAGAGCCACAGAATCTAGTTCCTCATCTTTAGCTGAGCTCATGAAGAGCAGCTTATTGCATCGCTTGCCCCACGTACGTTTTACGTGGAGTGCTTTTGCCTTATGATTCCCTGGATTTGTCATAACCCAGCAAAGAACACGCACTTCGCTATACATTTTCTCTGCCAAACTTTTGTCCTCATTTGAGTGTTCGTGTGTGCCGTTATCTTTCTCTGAACCAGATAGTTCCATCGTGTCGTGAGTCTGAGGTGCATCGCAAGGTTGCGAAATGGATGAGTAGACAAAGAGCTCGGCCACACAGAAACCAATGACCAGGCCGACAAGAAGTGAGACTAATGAACGTTTATTGCAACGTCCTGCAAATCAAGGGAAAATGAAAAGATATATTTTAAGAAAGCGTTGATCAGTTATGGTTGTGTTAGAAACTCACTTTCATTGAATATGGATCGTCCCAATAGGCTATTGGCAGTCATCCCAGCCAATATAATTTTTGTAGACACTTTAGTCTTTGGTTTACAAAAACTTCTTAAGCCTTTTTGTTTGTGTTGTGCGGGTGAAGCTAATAAGCTAACAGCATTTCATATCTTCTGCAGATCTAATTGCTTTATTGAATAAATGAATATGTCAATTAGACGTATAAAAGACAATTTATTAATTTATAAAATAAATATAAATATAATTATAATATTAATATTTTATAGACAAATTCTTTATTTATTTTGTGAAAATAATTATTAAAATAAAATACATATTAATATTAATGTTTTTAATTAAATTCATTAAGTAAATTAACTCAATTCATTTAGGTAATTCCATTTTTAATTAAACAATATATTTAAAAATTATTAATTAAATAATAATAATTTATTTTGAATTAGCAAGAAAATATACAATTGATTAAATTGATTTATTTAGTCTATTAATATAATTTAATAAATTAAAATGTTATGTATTGATTACTTTTTAAAATTCTGTTAGCTAATAGCTATGGTAAATATATATTAAATATTTGTTATATTGTTAAGTACATTAACTTAATCCTTCAAGTGATAAAATAAATTTAATAAATTAAACAATTAAATTACTTTAATTAATGAAATAAATTGGTTAATTTAATAGCATTAAGTTAAGTTCAACAGATTTATATTTTGATTTTTTATTTTAATTTTATATACTTTAGTTCAATTGAAGCATGTAAGTTTTTTGTTAATTGTTAATTAATTTAAAAAATTGTATGTAACACTTGGAACACTAAAATAATTGATTGCATAACAATTACACATTGATTGGTTAGCTTACACTTTGAGCTAAAACTGTATTAGTTGAAATATCTGAACCTTTTAAATGCAATATATATCTTTCACTGATTAAAGACTATTTCTGTCGGTATAGAAAAAGTCTGTCACTCTCGTATTTTAAGAATCTGCTTTCGCATGCGATAATGAACTGATCCTACTCTGGATCATACTGCAGGTTCTTAAAGTAACGTCGGATGTAGTCGACATTATTGATATTCTTTTATTTATTTTGGAATATTTTTTGTTTGAGTTATATTAATATTGAACGTAAATGGAAATGGTAAAATTTACAGCCTGTCACATTATCAACAGAAAACAGAACCGAAAATAAAACACTTGCCATTTTTTTTTTTAAATTTACATATGGTTTTTACTTGTTATGAGCTGGTCGGCCGAATCGTTTATTTTTTCTTTCTATATTCGACTAATTGATCCGTCGAAGTGAGTAGAAGTCATTGTGAATCATATGCTGACCTATCTGTAGGCATAAATTTGTGTGTTATCAACTAATTATTAGGATCCACTCTCAGTGGAAAGCAAAAATAAAAGGAAATATATGTAAAACAGATAATAAGTCGAAGACTGAAAATGATAAGCCTAAAAAAAAAAGTACGTACATATTTGAGTAAAATAAATGAGTTTTTCTAATGGCACAGAAGACTGAATCTGAAATCTTCAATATTTATAGCGTTTGGAATTTTCAAAGAAAAAATACAGTAAGCAAATTTTAATTTCAGACTAGTCAGTTTTGTAATATAATAATATATACATATATACTATATTATTTGTTATCCAATAAGCCATTATTATTAGCATGCACAAAGTTATGAATGTATTTAATAAATACTTTTGATATGAGCATTGTCTGTCTGACAATGTTTGTTTGATTGTTGATTTGTCTGTCTGTCTGTGTATTAAAGCTAGAGAATTGAAATATTGAATAAACCTATAACCACAAAGTGATCTTGTTCGGATTGTTCAACTGAGAGATATCTTAGCCCTGTTTCACATTGATATTTCAATTATTCCAAGCTTAATTGATTATAATAATAATAAAATCTAACGTATTCAATTCTATTGTATTGCACCTATTAGTATTATATAAATTTTTATTTTATTTTATTTTACTCAGCACTACGCCTAAATTGATCGACATTAATCTTCTACATATTTTCTTTTGAAAAAAAAAAAAAAAAAAAACTCAATCGACTCTCTCAAGTCAAATTATAATAAAACAACAAAATGATTTTTCTTTAAAGTTTCAAATACGATTTTTTTTTATTAAATATTATAAGTTTAATAATAGCGTGTAATACATTTTCTCAGAATTAATGCCTATAAATATATAAACATTTATATATATATATATATTTAATTTAAATATTAGAGTTTATCAACTAATTTATGTCAATACAAAATTTATTAAATTATTATTAACTAGTATATGGGCCAGTATTTATGCATATAATGGATTACCGTTGTCTTAGAAAGTAATTATGTGACATATGCAATACGAATACTTAATCGAATGTCTTTATAAATATATGTATATAAATCTTACAGTATAGTATGTAAATCTGATGTAAATCTATTAGTATATTTATTATAAACAATAATTGCGCAGATCATTTTTACAAACTAAACTCACAGCACACTTGAGTGCTTCTAGCTGTTTTTTTGTTTTGTTTTTTTTTTGGTCTTAATTTTTGTTTTTTTTTTTTTTTTAGTTTTCCTTTTTTTTTTTTACAAGTCAAGAGCATTTATGTTTATCATAAAGCGAATTCAACTAATACAAGAGACAACATATGGAAATGGCAAAGTATGTTAAACTTATTAAGATCTTTGTCGATCGAACGATATTTACACAAGTTTTATATACATGAGAAAGCATCGGGCTGGAATCATTGTGCTTCCTTTTTCGATTCGGTCGTATTTGACTCCTCTGGCGGTTTGGGCTCATCAGTTTGCTTTGGCTCTTTGGGTCCTGGCATAAGTTCGCCCAACGCCAGCTTATTGGGCAAAACATCTGGCTTATTGACTATGCCATATGGCCGGAGATGATATATTAAATAGTCGAGAACATACATTTGATTGGGCGTGACATAATGAAATGATATAGCATAATCCGAACAGCAATCCAGACCCTGTACGAAAAGATGGAGAGAGAGAGAGACGAGTTAGCAATGTAATTTAACTTTAATATTCCATCTAAATCTCATACCTCATCTGTTTTGTAGTAAATGTACTGCCAGTACCAGAACTTTTTGTCCGTATGCGAGGGTATTAAATGATGCTCTGGCACAAATGGAAAGAATCTGCCACGTCCATTGGCATCACGAGAATCGCCTGCCACCACTTTGACATTCTCTAAGCATTTACCTATTTCAACATCCTCGGCGCCGCTGTTGTCCTTTTTGCATAGCTTGGGATTGGGCAGTGCTTCCTCCACAAAGCGACGCACTGCCTCACGACTGAGCACATAACCAGCCCCACCGGACATATAGCCCTGCTTGACATATGGCTTAAATTTGCAGCCAAAGTAGACGGGTGTTTCTGGATTGTAGGGATATAGCATATATCGCATATTCTCCACAATCGTATAGGTGTCATCGTCCGCTTTAAGGAACCAGTCTGCATCGTTGATATGATGCTCGTAGATATATTTGTAGGCCTCTTTTGTTTTGCCCCACAAATTATTGCGTCCCTCACCAATGGGCAGAGCCACAGAATCTAGTTCCTCATCCTTGGCTGAGCTCATAAAGATCAGCTTATTGCATCGCTTGCCCCACGTACGTTTCACATGGCGCGCCTTCTTTTTGTGATTGGAGGGATTTGTCATAATCCAGCAAAGAACACGCACTTCGTTATACATTTTCTCAGCGATGCTTGTGTTCTCATTTGAATGCTCGTGCGTGCCTATATCCTGTTCGGGACCAGACAGCTCCAGCATGTCGTGACTGTGATGGGCATCGTTGACATCGCCATGCCGATGGCCATCGTAGGGTATAAACTCGCCACGTTCCGGCGTGGATGAGTAGACAAACAGCTCGGCCAGACAGAAGCCAACGACCAGGCCGACAATCAGTGAGACTAATGAACGTTTGTTGGAACGTCCTGAAAAAGTAGAGAATGCATGAAATTATTAAACAATTTGGTTGTAATATTGAAAACTCACCCTCATTGAGTAAGGATCGTCCTAATAGGCTATTGGCAGTCATTGCTTGTCTTATATATGTTGTCGGACTTGGAGGTTGTAAAAGGCAACCTCTCTATGCACTCTAGGCACTTAGTCTTTGGATTTCAGGGGCCGTTCGAGGGGCGCCTCTTTGGTTGTGTTGCGTGGGTGGAGTTGATGGATATCCTCAGCGTTTTACATCTTCTGCAAAGTAGAATAGATAATTCTTGTAATTTTGTAATAAAATTTTAAAAAAATGTCGAATTCAACAAATATTGAGCGTCTCTTCTTCTGCACTCGTCTATCTCTCAATTACAAGTGTCATCTATCTTTGAATTGTGCAACGGGGCGATGCTCGAGACATGACTATATTATTAAATATGCGAAAACGTGACAATTGATTCATTTGAGTTCCACTTGGCTCAGCTGCAGTAACGATTTTTTTTTTTTTTTTTTTTATTATTTTTTATAATTTGCTCAATTGCTGCATCTTTTATTTCTTATTTCATTTTTATTTGTTTTGTTTGGCTGTTTGGTGTTTTTTTCTTAATATAAATCTCATTTTAATGCATTCTGCTATGCGTTGGTGCTGATATCAATTAATTATCTGCTGTACGTGCATTATGTTTGATTAGCTCAACTGGGTCAATAGTCTTGTACTTGTGCCCATCTGAGCATGTACTCGTATCTCTAGTGAGATACTCTCTTGCTATATATTTGAGATTTTGTATATAATATTGGCATATACATGACATGTACATTTATGTACATTTATTCAGTTAATTTCACGTCAATTTGCTGACTCTAGGTCTTAAGTTCGTATTGAAAAACATTTATGTTTTCCATTTATGTTTTGCAGATGCCAAACGTGTTTAGGTTACAGCTTTTAATTTTATGCATATTTAAAACAAAGTATTTCAGCTGTTTTAGTATGTCACGTAGACTCAAAATTTTCATACATAATTTTCAACTAATTTTATTTTAGATTGACTTAAAAAAAAAATTGGACTGTAATTTAATAAGCTAGCAAGATTTGTTTAAAAAAATGTAAATAAATATATGTAAATAACAATATTATTTATTTTTATTAATATATTTATTACCTATTCAGATACAATTTTACTACATAATTAAAAACAAATTTAGCAATAAATCTTCAGTGACAGCCTTGGAAGATCTATTTTTGAAGATGTTAATCCATACAATACATACATACGAATTCCTATTTATACAAATTCATCAATAGAAAAATGTTGAATAAAATATTGTTGAAAAATAAATAATATATATAAAAACTCATATGAGTATAAAATAAAAATTGATAAATTAATTACAGATAAATATATGTATTTATAAATTAATTACAGATACTTATGTGTTTATTTAATAATTTATTGTTATTTATTTATTTATATATTTAATAATTTTTTATTATTATTTTTTTATTTTTTTAAATAAAATATATATTTATAAAGAACCTTTTAACTAATTTATTTATTATTATTTATTAAATATTGATTATTTATACACTACTTTTTAATTATTTTTTTTTTTATTGCTTATAAATAGTTTATTAACTTTTGCTTATTTACTAATATTACTTATGATTACAATTTATTTATTCAATTTTTCAATTTTTACATTCGTTTTGAGCTACGTAAAAGGAAATTAATTTAAATATACAGCCTTTCATTATATCAACAAAAAACAGAGCAGAACAGAAAGCAAAACATTTCCCATTGTTGTATTGACATATGGTTTTTGCTTCCCTTGAGCTGAGCGGTCGTTTATCTCTCATATATTTTATTAATTGATCTGGTCGAAGTCATAATGAATCATATGCTGACTTATCAGTTTGGCATAGATCAACTAATTCTTGACTTTCGTCTTAAGTGGAACTCAAAACTAAATGAAATTCGTAGTAATTAAGATAGTAAGTCTAAAACTAACAAATGACAGGCGATAAAGTACACTTAAGTGATCTTTATATAAACGTTATTTTGTTTGCCTTGGACGAGTTTTGCATCTATAGTTTCTTTATATATTTAACCTATTTAATTAACTAGTTAAATAAAATGATGTTCGATTAGTTTAGTCGGGGATAGATGTTTACATCAGTTATTACATGGTCCGATCACAAATATTGATATTTAATTAAATTTATATGCAGTCAGTTATGCCTATCTAATTAAAAATTTTTTAAAAATAATTTTATATTCCTTAAATATTATTCATTATTACCAAGCCAGACCCTTATCTGTATGAACATGTTCTGGATTCAAACTAGTTCCATTTGAAACTAAAAAATTGTATGCTGCTAAATGAAATTGTCCATAAATACGTGTGCTTAGAGCTATATTCTTTAAGATATCTGTGGGACGTTTCTTAAATGCTTTCTTTATCAATTTATGCTAAGTCTAAGTCTTCTTAATAAAGCTCACTCCTCAGCTGCTGTTTCAGTTCTTTTCTACACACGCGCATCACGGTTCAGTTGCTGCTTAAGGAATGAAAATTCGAATTCATATATTAGTAACAAGTGATGTGCATATTTTTAAAAATCCTCAAAACTAATATTTTGTTTTCATGAACATGTATTTGAAACGTGAATTCATTGTGCGACATCCAATAATTGTTTTTACTGCTGGCATAGCTTTGGGCATGTGTCTTATAAAAATATTTAGTTCTCCGGCAGCTATTGATCCGTTTGATTCGTATGTAACTCAACAATCATCCTATGGCACGAATATGCCCAAGCATTATGAACTCATAGAAAATACAATAACTGATCGCCACGATCATCTACACGACAATACATCGCTTTCTGATCAGCTGAAGAGAGAAGTGCGTGTCCTTTGCTGGATCATGACCAATCCCACCAATCATAAGTTGAAGGCTCGACATGTGAAACGTACGTGGGGCAAACGTTGTAACATTTTGCTATTCATGAGCTCCGCAGCAGATGATGAGCTGCCCACAGTGAAGTTGGATGTGGGAGAGGGTCGAGAGAATTTGTGGAGAAAGGTAAAGGAGGCCTTCAAGTATGTCTACAAGCATCATTACAATGATGCGGATTGGTTCTATAAGGCGGACGACGATACCTATGCAGTCATCGAGAATCTACGATATATGTTATATCCCTATAATCCAGAGACACCCGTACACTTCGGCTTCAAGTTCAAGCCCTTCGTTAAGCAGGGCTATATGTCGGGCGGAGCTGGTTATGTGCTCAGTAAGGAAGCACTACGAAGGTTTGTAGTTGAGGGCATACCCGATCCCAAGATGTGTTTGCCTGGCACTGTTATCAACGAAGATATTGAGATTGGCAAATGTATGGAGAATCTGAATGTAACTGCTGGCGATTCACGTGATGTGAATGGGCGTGGACGCATGTTTCCCTTTGCACCGGAGCAAATATTAATACCCAATAAAGATCCCACTTTTTGGTATTGGAATTATCTCTATTACAAGACAGACGATGTGAGTGACAGAATGAAATAATAAATTAATAAATAAATGCTTTAATCGAATATTTTAATAAAGGGCCTCGACTGCTGTTCAGATAATGCTATCTCATTTCATTATGTTCCGCCCAATTTCATGTATGTACTGGACTATTTAATATATCATTTGAACCCCTTTGGGGTGATCAGAGAGCAGCGTTTGCCCCCCAAACTAAAAGTGGGTGAATTGATGCCCCCACCCAAAGAGGAAATGGCCAATAGCAATGAGGACTCTATGGATGATGATGACAGGTTAAATAAAACAACAACAAATGAAACTCAAACGCGTGAAGTTGAGTAAAGTGAGAGACATGTGTGAGTGCCTGACAGACTGAATTGAATGGGCTGCCTGGAGAGTCAGTTCGCAATGTCAAACGGGTTCAAATGCATTGTGTGGGCGGGTGGTGATTGCAATTGTTGCTGCCTCAATTGATGATGAGCAGTTAGTAGTTCAGAATGTTTCAAATTGCAATTGTAATTGCAAATTAATTAAATGTGCGCATGAAATGAGTCGGGAAACCTTGTGCTTGCTTCCACAGTTTTCACAGTTTCTACTGTGCTGGCAATGCGTGTCACGGCAATTACGATTTACTGAAACAGTTTTGCATTCGCAAAGCATTGCAATTAAACGTAAATTACTTAAATTGCCTATCACCGAGTCACTTTGCATATGGCATAGCCATAAAGCCAGTGTGTGCACGACTAACAAATAATTCCAACAAATTCTTAGTCTATATTTAGCTAGCAACGAACTGAAACAATTTTTTTATCATTTGCCTGAATATTCAAGTAAATGAACTCATTTTGCAACGTGCTTCTAATCTATTTTACCTGTTGATTTCAATTGTATTGATAATTTCCGTTTTGTCATTAATTGTATTCAATTACGTAATTTAACAATATTATTTGAAGCGTTTTTATATGCTATATAACAAAATTTTGATTCAAAAACATGTTTTCTATTTAAATTTAACATAAATTAATTTTTTTTAAATAAAATTATTTTTTTTATAAATTTAAGGTAATTATATTTTTAGAAATTAAACCATTTTCCTGTTAAAATTTCTTGTTGAATTTTGTATATAAAAAAGACAAAACATTTGTGTTTGCAAATTTTAAACATAAATTAAATTAAAATATAAATAAATTAATAAATTAAATAAATACCAATTTAAACATTTTAGACTTTTAGAAATTTTAAGTTATGTTTAAATTTGTAGTTATTTAATTTAATAATTTAATATATTTAGTTATGATAATTTAAAAAATTTTGAAATATTTACTTTAATTTATTTAATTTAATATCGCTTTAATTTTTAATAAGTTTGTCAAATCATTTTAAATAATTTTGTTGATAAGTTTTCTAAAATATTTATAATAATTTATATATTTATATTTATTAATATTAATTTAATTATATATATATATGAGTAAATGTTTTAAGTAATTAGGCAAATACAATTATGATAAGAATTTATTTTAAAAATTCTCATTGAATTTTTAAGAATTTCATTTAAATTTTAAATTCAATAAGAGTAAATATTTAAATTAAAAAAAATATTTTGATTACTTCATTCATATATTAATTTAAATAAAATCCCATAAACAACTTTAAATAATTTATACAGTGAAGCTGCTTCATTTATGTCTTAAATTTTTCAAGCTTTCACATGCAGCTAATATAAACATGATTGCTTTTTTTTTATAGATTTTAATATTCAATTTTCTATTGCAAACTATTAAGTGTTTAAAATAGTAATTATTGAAAGCGTAATAGATATTTGAAAAATGTTGTTTCAGCGTAATAAAATGATTATCTCAGAGACAAAATATGCGCTAGCCTATTCAGAATACCGTGACAGTTCATTCACAGTGATATAGCTGGAAATATGTACATATGTATGTACAAACATATTTGTAAACGCGGACGCACTGACAGCAAACCAATTGTTCAATTCTTTTGTATATATAGCTCGTCGGTTAACCAATAAAATCGGCCACGCTTTGCGATTCCGAGTAAAAAAAAAAAAAAAAAACGAAAAAAGAAACAATACAAAACAAAAGCAAAAAAAAAAATAGAGAGAATTTAATTAAATTGTAGTTCTTTATTTTTTATTCCCTTACTTTCAATTGTTGCGCTGTCAGATAAACGTGACAAAGTATGGTATGTATATGTATATACATTTGTATACATATATATTTTGGTTGGAATATTTAGCTAATGTATCAGCTCATACAGCTGAATTTGTTATCGGGCCCTAGAGGAACTGACCATGGAAACTGTTATCACTGAGAGCGGTTACTTTTATTTTGATATTTTTTTAGTTTTTAGTTTTTAGTTTTTTAGACATCCGCTCAAGCAAAGCAAAGTTTGCCATAAGCTCGCAGTTGACGTTCTTATCGAGCACTATATAAGAGCTAACCTTCCCACAAAGTGATACGTTGTACTCACCTATCTATTTGGTTATTAGACACCAGTAATTGGTTGTAAGAGCTGCTCTATTATTATTGTTTTTTATTGCTTCTCTAACGTCAATGAACCGAGCCTTCGCCCGGTTTCTATAAAAGTCCCACCCATATCTCATATACTTCTCGCCTATCTATATATTTATCTAATCTTCTTTTTATTTTTAGTTGGATTCGTTTATATATGATAAATGAAGTTTATAAAATTTATTTCTAAAAATTTCCATATTTAAAAAATAACTATTTATTTCATTCAAAGAAAGATCATGTGCAAAATATTTCAAAGCTTTTACTTCATTTATTAATCATCATTACGTTGCTCTATTACAATTTGTTGTTATATTTTTTTTGTTTTTTTTTGCAGTTAAGATAAAAACGTGCACATGACCTTATCGCATAAATTGATATCAGTTCTGTTATTGATTTTTCAAACATGTTCTCATAATGTAGTTGTAAATTGAATTAGGTTGAAATATTGTAAATTATCATTGCGCTGATGTGCAAATTGCAATTTTCAAACGAATTTAAAACGGAAATAATGCAATCAAATGGAAACCAGCATAAATGAAATATGACATTAGTCATATATTTATAAATAACTAACGGATTAGGCTGGCGCTGATAAAGTCTACTATAGTAGTTGGAAAGAGTGAGCTAGCATGAACTGACAGAAGTGTGTCAAAGGGTTTATAGAATTCAGCTTTTATTGTTTATGGATAAATAGTCAATAAGCTTAGATGAGTCTTTAATTTTTTTTTTTCTCTCTTTATATTTTCATTAATTGCCTTGCGCGAAATCAATAAAAAGAAATAGATAGTCGAAGGGAACAGAAAATTATGGAAATACAAGTTTTGCTTCATTAATTGTAATTTATTCATGTGATATAAAACGTATTATACAATGAGTAGGAATATAATGAATTAATGAAAAGTGTTTGATTGCAAAATACCCTGTGTTTTACTAAAATTTATTGAGTTTGTGTGTTATGTTTTTATATAAAAAAATTCTGATTGATTTGAATGAGCAAATTTTTTTGTTTGAATTCTATTTGCTTTCCTTTTAAAATAAATGAAAATAATATAAAAAATATAAAAAAATTAATATTGCAATAAATTGTTCTTTAAAATCAATCAGAACTAAATTATATATGAAAATATGAATTATAATAAATAATTTATTTATGAATTATAAAAAATAAATCTAAAAAATGACAATTTTTATGAATTATAATAAATCATTTAATTTTTTAGATTTATTTTTATATATTTTAAAGTTCTGATTGATTTTAAAGAACAATTTACTGCAATATTACTACTTCTAAATAAAATAATGTTATAATAAAATTGAATGTTTTTCTTTTATTGCTGCGTTTTTTTTTTTCTCAAGTTCAAAACACCAGACTTTATAAACCACATAAGCCTTAGCAAATAAGGCTATGCAAATTCAAAAGTTTTCCAGTTCAATGTAAGATAAGAGAACTGGGCTAATGTGTTTATGATTTATCTGATAAGAGCATCCTTAAGTGTACTCAACAACACTTTGCTAATAAGCATCACGTCCATAATCGTCAACAACTTCAGAGTGTAAGAAAACACCAGAAAAGAAAACATGATATGTTTATCACGTCTCTCGAGGGGCCACTTGAGCACCAGCAATGGATCGACCATTAAGCCCACATAAATTTCAGAATTATGGATTAAACTGATTATTCAGTTAACGCCCTGAAACGAGCGAACTTTAACTTGTATTGAAAAAGAAAGAAAAAATAAATAATTATAATAATAATAGGAGAAACAAAACGGGCGCACTGTGATTATAGGCGTCTTATCAGCAGCTGTTGCATCTGAGGCGTAGCATACTAAATAATGTAAGTCATAAGCAAATATTATTATATATATATATATATATATATATATATGTGTAAAAGTATAAATAAATATATACAAATAATACAAAAAGAAAGAGGCGCATGGGAATTGGCGTAAAAAAGGGAGAAAAGGAGAGGAGACTAGAGAGTTAAGCGATCGCATTTAAGGAATAATATTAAAATACCAAAACATATGCATATCAATGTGCATGTGTATGTGTGTGTGTGAAAGGAATGTGTGAATGAGTGAGGAATGAGTGAGACGGGGCGCGGTGAGCGGCACGGGTTCAATTCACCCCTGGAGTGTAGAATGAGTGAGAGCGAGAGTGGAGAGCCGCAGCGACAAATAGATAACAACGGAAATGGCAACTGCACAAGGAGAGCGAGCGGGTGAGCGTGCAAGTGGGAGAGAGCAGCACAAGAGACAAAGTGGCAGGCAAAGGGCAGCTGTCGCTGCAACGTAATATAAATAACAACAAGTCGGCTAAGCTGGGCATAACGAATTCTGAACACGCTTGGTAAACAATTTTGAGCAATTTGAAAATAAAAAGAATTTCCTAATTACAACTGCTGAAAACGGCATGAAAAGCATTGAAAATAAATCAAACAAAAATAAAAAACATAAAATTAATAAAAAAATATGTTATGGAATATAAGGAAAATATAAGTTTTAATTTAATTTGTTTTTATATTAATTTAATTATATAAATATTTTATTATATAAGTATTTTATTTTGATAACTTTTTTTTAAATATTTATATTAGCATTTATTTATATATTTATTTGAATTTAAAATTGATTTAATCGCCTCATAAATATTTCAAAATAATACTGTCCATATACATATTTTCTT
This sequence comes from Drosophila antonietae, assembly GCA_030914385.1. NCBI lineage: Eukaryota > Metazoa > Arthropoda > Insecta > Diptera > Drosophilidae > Drosophila > Drosophila antonietae. The sequence continues at coordinate 199,845 of JAUESO010000049.1, read as the reverse complement.
ATATTCTTATATTCTATTTAATAAATCTTTAAATTTATGCAGACTACAAAAATATTTTATACTCAAATCAAATGAATATATGGAAATCAAATTTTTATCTATTTTGAGTACATATATATTTATTTCTTACTATACTTTCATTATTATAAAAAAAAAACGAAATTATTCTTTATATTTATATAATATATAATTATTGTGTTTCCTATTTCCTTTTATTTGTACCAATATTTTTCCAGCCTTTCTTTAGCCATTCAATATAAATATTAGTTCTGTTATTGGTTTTTCTTAATTTTCTTATTAGATATTTGACATAATCTTTACAAAGGCTAAGTAAAATGCGTCCAAATAAAATGTTTTAATACGAAGATGTCAAAGCACATTAAAAAGTTAATTCACCCTTGCAATTTATATATTCAGATTACGCGCCCATATAGTCAGATCACAATAAGAGTATTTCATCGCCACATGTCTTTCGGTAGTTTCTACAGGCCGAGGCGAGTGTCGCCTCCTTGTGCACCAATTGAATATTATTATTATTATTTTTGGGCTTTATGTACGCAAAGACATACATACATATACATGCATGCATGTACATATGTATGTGTGCATATAAAACCATGTATTCTCTTTAATGCTCAGATTTAAATGTGTCGTTTAATTTTTTACTGCATTCCCAAGACTTAATTATGCGCAAGTGAATTTTGTTTTTATTTGTTGATGTTTTTTATTTTTTTTTAACTTTTACAGCACTTGAATGCACTTTAAATTGTTTTTATGCATTTCACATTGGATTTCAGTTTTGACATACTAAACGAACCGAGTCGGTACTCATTTAATGCTGACCAAAATATTTACAAATTCTTTTTCTTGGGTTTTTGTATTTAATATATGTATATGTATGTTTTCTTCTTATTGTTATTATTTTCGGGCTGTTTTTGGCATTTAATGACAGCAATTTAGCACTACACTTGGCTACTTACAATTGATTTTTAGCACAGTTTTTGGCATTTTGTTTTGTTTTGTTTTCTTTTCCCTTCGCGTTTTTTATTTATTTCTGTTGTTGGTTTTGGTTATTCTTTTTATGTATTTTTGTCTGGGTTTTTTCTGTTTTGCCCAATGTGACGCAGGACGTACTCAGCAGGGTTCTTTTGATATATGTGATGATTTTGGATTTGGATTGCGATTTAATTGGCCTTATTTTATTGCACTTAATTGAAGCGCAACTGTAGTAGAAATAATGGTAAAAAAAAACAATAATAATTTATTTAATTACCAAATTAAATTTTTTCCGACGAATGCGAACGGAGCGAAGCGCGAGCGCACGAACTGACAACAAAACGGCAACTGCGGAGAACGCGCGAAATTTTCGACGGCAGACTAGAAAAACTTTGAATATGTGTTAGCGCGAGCGTGAGAAAGTGAGAGAGAGCGAGCGCGCAAGAGATTGATGGAGAGAGCGCGCACACTGTCACTCATATGTGCGCTGACCCCGCGCACCGCTGAGCGGAGAACAAAACGCATGCGTTGCCCAAAAAAAAAAAAATTTGATGACTAAGAGAGCTGCTATCAATGGTCAGAGAGAACTCGAGAACGAGAGAGCGCGAGAACGCCAAATATTGCGGTAGTTGCATAAATGCCGGCATGCGGCCGGCTTCTTGATAATGCACTCACGCAACTGAACTAAATTTTATAAAATATGCTGAGCGGCCAGTTGAGAGAGCAAATGCTTGAGAGCCCTTAGCATTTTATTTATAGCTTTGCATTGGCTACCCTCGTTAGCAGGACCAGGTGTGCATGACAATGTCACAAGAGAGCCAGAGAGTGTAATATTGAGTGAGAAAGAAAGAAGGAGAAATAAAGAGATAGATAGAGAGGTACAACGTAAGGCAAATCAGCTGTTTCAATAGCATTTGGGGTAAGTTCACTTATAATTTGTCCCTAGGGGTACTTAAAGAGTCTTCCGGTTTTTAAAAATATCTTCTTTTTTTTCAAATATATAAATCAAGGTATTTACATAAGTAAATAAGAATAAAAACAAAAATTTTTTATCGCTTGTTATGTACTTGATACGATATGTATGATTGTAACATAGGGGAAAGTATTTTAATATATTGGAAATATTTGTATATTAAATTCCTATCAAAAAGTAATTAGAAGCTGTCGGAAGTTTAGTTGACTAAACATAAATACAAAACATGTGCTGTTCTTACGTGATTTAAAAATGTAAACTGTCTTGTGATAAGAAACTAGTTAGGAATGTAGTATATTACTTCGCTATAGATATGAACATGAAATTGCTTATGAGTTTATACAGATGCTTAGCCAAGTTCACAACCGCCGTGTCATAGCAGGCACCATTTGCGAGCGTGCGCTAAATGATCTAAGCAAAATGATTTAGATCAATGAAGCGAATGAATTTTAGATGCAATTTCGAAATACTTAAAGCCGTTAAATTCTACTTAGTAACTTACTAATATTCAATATTGAATTGAATATTGTATAAGGCACTTGCTTCAATAATATATGTTCATGAATATATGCAATTTCTATTTGCTAAGCTATTGAATACATGCAGCATGAATCATATGTAGACATACAATTAATTTTGTTCTGATGACAATGTAGTTTTTTTTTCATATTGTTTATTTCTATCAAGTATACACATTGGTGCGCTTAAATATATATATAAATATGTGTGTGTTTGTATTTATATGTATTTGTTAGCATTATCCGCTTGGAAGTAGGTGAAATCAAAAGTCACGCTGCATGCAAAATAGATTGCGTGTGAATTGATTTCAAATAACTAAAATAAACACAAATGTTGTATTTGTTTTCTCTTTAATGTTTAGTCAATAAATCAAAATTTATAAAATGTACACATTTATTTTTTAAATAGTAAAAAATTTGTTTAACATTTTTGTTGTTCAGCAATTGTGATAGATATTAGTAAATTATTATACTTTTTTAGTTAAAAAGGGGAATTAATTTTTATAAATAGGTAAATTCTAATTATTTAATTTATATATTTATTTTATTTCAAAATTGTTTGCCTGAAAAAATTATAATTATTTAAAAAATATATTTGGGAAAAAGCAATTTGTTCTTTTTAAATTAATTTATTTTTTATTATAAAACAACTGCCTAAATAAATAAAATGAAAATTATTTCATTTATATATTTTTTAAATAATAAAGATTTTGTTTATATTTATATTTATATATTATTATTATTATTATTATTATTATTATTATTATTATTATTATTATTATTTCAATAAAAATGTTGTCCAAAAAATTAGATTATTAACATTATTTTCAAATTATAATTATATATAAAACTATATTTTACTTAAAACTAATATAGCACTGATTTCTTTTTCGTCTATACAAATATTTTTATATATAATACATACATATATATATATTTATTTATAATTTTACGTATTTTTCATGTAATTTTCTAGCCTAAATGCTTGAGTCTTAGACTAAATATTGGCTTACAAAATTATATAGTGTTTACATCTCTTTTTTTTATATTTTTGTTATATATATATATATATTCTAGTTGATTTGTTTTGGTTACACATGGGTTCAGACTGTGTTACATTTGTTGCATTATGCTTTATGTTAATTCATGTCTTACGGGCCAGCTCACGTACATACACATACATACATACATATATCACTCGATTATCTCAATATCACAAGATTCTTAGAGTACAAACTGCGAACGTTGAATATAAAAATTCGCACACGTCTTACACTTTTCTATAGGAATGAGCAGCATAATATGAGCACCAGCACTGTTATGGGAAATAGTGCATAGATCTCGCTACGCGGATGACAAGTTGAGATGAGATTTGTAATATCATCATCCTCATGCTCGATGCCATCCCGTGTGGGCACCTCGACGACGACAATTTCGTCAGATAGGAAACCAATGTTGAAACTGCAATCAGTGCTATTCAGACATCCGCGCGATTCACTTAGATTCGAATATTGAAACGTTGGCTTATAGATATCGAAAATGGCGTGTATATCGTTGCGCACCAGATCGTTGTCACTGTAAAATATATAATAATAATATCCATCTTCGGTGATATTATGCTTGACTGTATCGTGTTTGCCCTTTTCCAGGAAATGGGCACTCATGCACGCCGGCTTCGGGGGAAAACCTTCGGCCAGCAAGATGGCACCATTGAAGCATTCAAAGAGTCCAGTCTCAAAGCTCGATATGGAATTGGATTCATCAGTCTCCGTAAAGTTGACCGCATTGCCGCCATGACTATATTTCCGATCATAGACATTCTCACGCTTCTGTCGCTCCTTGCGCTTGTAGAGCTGCTCGTAGAGCTGCCGTTTGTTCAGCTCGTGGGCTGAGCTGCTCTGTCGCCTCTTGCGATGGCCTTGCGTAGTGTTGCTCTCATTGTGGGCAGTCGGATCGATTGATTCCATTGACTTGGGCATCGGATGTGGTGTGCCCTTCTTGAGTTTCTTTTGCAATCGCTTGGCGGACGTTGGCGTCGGTCTTAAACTGGCATTTGCTGGGGGATGATCGTCGCTTAGATCTTCGCCTCCATGATTCTCATGCTCGAGCAATCCATCGGCTGGTAACTTCTCCTCGGTTATTTCCACAACATCCTCGAAGAATACCTTGACCTGCTCATGGCCCTGAGCATAGTTGGCGCCCAGCTTGTTCTTGTTGTGATCGGTTAGGCCGCAAAGTTTCAGCTCTCGCTTGCCCTTAATCACCAATAAGCGGGAACCATTGTAGCGTGAACAGAATTTGAGCGAAACGCGCGCACCCTTCAGCAAAAAGAAACCCCAATATTCCAGGGTATCGTCGGGCAGGGTCATCGACTTCTTGAGCCTGATGTGCTTGCGACTTGTGGATATTTCGGGCTTATTACGCAGCTGAAAGGCATTAAAATGTGTATTCATGCGCAGCGTATGCTTCGAACAGAAGATCGAAGAAATGCCATCCCTTATTTCAATGATGTCCGATTCGGCAACCGGATAGATGACATCGGCGAAGATCGTCTTGCGCATATAGAGTGGCATTATGATCAGTATTGCCGGCAGTATTACAATCATAATACAAAAGACGAGCACACGTTTCACGCCGTGCATTTTGCGGGTTTCTGGAATGAAAACAAATACACAAAAGATAAGTTAGAGATAAGCAGACAGATTTAAGAAGTTTGCTTAAATAAAGCAATTTTATTATATATATATAAAAGTGTGCATTAACTTTTATAGATTGCAAAGTATTTCTTCCGAAACTATAAAGATAATGCCAGATATAAATAAATTAGTTCTATACTAAATACGACTTTCTGAAGATTTGATAATGCGATTAAATTTACTAGATATAAATTAATGTAGTTTAAATACATTTTGTAATAAGATTTTTTAAATCTGTTTGTTTGTATTTGTACTTAAAAATTTTTTAATATTTCATATTTTATACATATTTATATTTAAATTTTTTATTATTTTTTATCATTATTATTTTTATAAACTACAATTTTTTGAAACTAAATAAGTAAACAAAAAATAATAATTTTTCATTAGCTATATATTATTGAATGAATCATATATATATTTTAATATCAAAAAAATAAATTTGTCTTAATTTTGCTGCTTTATTATATTTTTAGATTTAAAAATCATTAATAAATAAACAGAGAAAAACTAAATCTAGAAAATTGTACTTAAAATCTACTTTTGAAGTAAAATTGTTATACAGATAAAAGATAAGTATCAGATAAGCAAACTATGAACAGTTTTAGTTTGTTTTCCTAGCAATTATATTATGTTCATACATGTTTTCATAATTGATAAAATTTCATACCACCTTCAAAATGATATTCCGTTATTTGTTGCATTTCGAATTTGATATATTTAAATATCTCTTAGCAATTTAAGATTATTAATTTCCTAGCACAGAGCTCTGCGTGTTGCTTCTAGGCTGATTCTTTGAGTACTGCCTTGATAATGTGATTATCAAATTTGACTGTCGCTGCCTGAGACGGGAGATTTTCATTATATTTATCGCACGAGGCATTTTACGTACGTATGTATTAGTTTAAAGACGCTCAGCTGTGCGTGTGCTGCCGGCAAATATGAAGTTGTATGTGTGCGCATCTATCAACAAATCCACAACAATTGCAAAATATTGTACAAATATATGCCTAAGCTATTTACAAGACTCATTCGGAACCACTGAAACGAGCGTTAAGTGGCGGACTCTATTTGATTAGCGCTTATTGATCACTGTATGGCTCCGCCGACTAGATCAAATTTGTTGAGCTCATTCAGTCAAATTTTTGTTCTATTATATCTCTATTATTATTATTATGGTTTTTTTCTTTGTTTTTGACAGCTGATAAAGAAAAGTTTAAGTTAAAATCGATTGTAAATTTAACTGAAAGGTGTACGGGCGTTAGCAGTAAATAATATATCTATATAAGCGTATTTTTAAATTAATTTTCTATTTAATTTTTTTGTAAAAAAGAATAATATCAAATTTATTAAATTATTGAACATTTAAATATGTAATATAAATAATTAAATGTATTTTATATGTAATATCACAATTGTAGACATTTTTTTAATAATAAATTATAATTATTTCTCATTTTAAAAAACGGTTTACTTAAACTGCAATATTTAAAACATAAATTGAATGAATTAATTATTCAACTATTTAATATGCTAGTAAATGTATGTTCTATAATAATAGAATATAAATTATGAAATAGAAAATAAAAATATTAATCAAATAATGATTATTATAATATTAATAAATAATATAATAATTATAATATAAATATAATAATAAAAAAGATTTTATTCAAGCAGTATAAAATAATATTCAGCTGAATAAAATATGCAATCATAATAATATTAAGTTAAAATAAGTCCAAATTTAATTTATTTCTACTTTAATCTCTATTCATAATTTAAGAAATATGATACATAAAATAATATATGAAAGTTTGATAGAAAATTACTTCCCGTTAATCATATATTTGATATCTATTTAAAAAAAAACCTTATTTTTATTTTATTTATAATTAAATATTTTTATATTATTGAATTTTAAAATAAATATAATGTAAGTTAACTTTTTAAATTTATTTTTCTTTTTTTTATATATTTTTAAAAACACAAAATATTATTTTTTAGACTATTATTGAATTTGAATTTAAACAATTATATTCTGCGTATCAAGATTTAAAGTCTCCTAGCTCGAACTGAAAACTTTTATTATGTTGCCACAGATGACTTAAGATACTAAAAAGATATATTAAATTTCCCAAATAATAAACTTCTTGAAATATTATTTTTCTCCTGCATACTTTGGGGCGTCAACAGTTAATAAACTCCAGCCAGCTTAAGCAAGCTGTTAAGCTTGGTTAAATAACAAAAAAAAAAACTTGCTAATGAAAAGAGCAAAGATTGTTAAATAAACTTAAAAAAAAAACTTTAAGGGCCCATATATTTCCCTCACTATAAACAACATTAAAAATAAATATAAATCTTTATAAAATATAGCTACGTAATTTTTCTTCATTATACAAATAAAACATAAATATATATATTTCTATAAAATGTTCCTACCTAACGACGAGTTATGTATTTTCTTGGCTAATCGATGGCCTTAATCGATAGCAGCTATTTTCCTATGTAGGCATTTTATTTATTATTAACATGTTGTTATTTTGTGCCTTATCAATCGATGTAGAGCTGGTGCTTGTCATAAAACACAGACGTTATCAATTTCATTTTGAAATATATATGGGACTGGCGAGAATCGGAAAATATGGTAGCTTTTCATATCAACCATCATCATCGTCACGTTTTTGTCGCATGTTTTTTTGTTTAATATTTATTTTTTGTTTTTTTCTCGGCGGCAAAACACTTGCGCTAATTTATTGGCGCTAATATAAGCTAGTAACAGGTGCTAGACGAGTAAATTTTGCTTATCTGCGAAACAGGCTAATGTGAGAGAAATACCAAAAAACAAAAATCTTCAGCTGTTTAAATAGTAAAAGTTGTCATGGAATCTAATGGAAAACATTCCGAATAGCTAAATGAGTATATGCAACGATGTTCTATAAAGATTAAAAGCTTTCTAATTCGAAATTGATTAGAATTTTTAGCATGTGCCTTGCCTAATTCTTTTATAAATTGGCTACTATCAAATATAATAAAAATTAAAAAAAAAAACTGGACTGCGTGACAACTAAGTAAAGTATATAGCTCAGACTGGTGATAGACTCTTTGTCGGCCAATCGAGTTGAAGTATTTGATAACAGTTGGTCAGGGTTGAACTATAGTCTAAAGTAGAGTGAACGCAATTTGATAAAGAGCAAAATTATGAGAAGTAACTGTCTGTATATCAGCTAGGTGCCCGGCTGCGGGTATTTGCTAGTCAGGCACTCCCGATTAGAGTACTCGCTCTGAATCTGCTTTATGAATTCAGCAAGGTGAGTAATTTCTGATAAAGACTAACATAAAGAACAAATATATTGCACAATATGGATAAGAATTGGTCTCTCTTACTTTACGAATTGAAGAAGTGCAATGATTTCTGATTTCCAACTTCCTCTTATCGTTCATCGAACATCGCGCAACTACCTTAGGTAGCCACGGCAAATTGTGAACAGGTTTTTCTTTAGCTACCTTTTCTTATTGGTGGTGTCATGTATTTAAGGTCATAGGTCGTGGATTTCCCTGGCAACTGAGCAAAATTCGTCGCGACTGTCAAGCTGGTAAATATTTAATTTTTCCAGTCGGTTAACGATTTGGTAAAATTTCGACAAGTTGTCATTGAAAGTTATTGAGTGGATTTTTGTTGTTGTTGATGTTGAGGCAGGGTTATAGCTAGAATGCAAACATGTTATATGCTTAAAACTTGTTTTGCAGAATACCAAAGAGCAGAGTTTGGATGTAGTTGTATGTTGTTTATAGTTAATAGATTTTTATTGGTTGTGATCGTCTATATACGTCTAAAGATATTGAAGATAATTAAGATAAAGTAACATTTGTTGTTATGGTTTACGAATATCTACATATAGAGTATATAATACGAAGAGTTATTTTTGAGATTTTTAGACACTTTATCGCAGGTATTTTAAGTATTTTATAATCATTTAGATATATATTATTTTTATACCGTGAACCCATTGAAAATGGTTTGATTTTTTCAAATCAAATCTGAAAATATATATGAAAGTATGAATACCTAAAAAATTAGGTCTTACATTAACTGAAGATACTTAGAATGACCTTCATTAATTTGAAGGTTCTCATAATCAATAATTGTTACATGAGTCTGTGTTCAAGTATATTTTATGTATGTACCCGTGTATACATGAATATTTGAATTTTCTACGGATCAAAACATAGCTTGGCTTATAAGAAGAGCACCTAAATAATATATTTTGTTTTATTTTTTATTTTAAATAAACTTTTTGTTTTTGTTTTCTTATGTTGTAAATCATATTTTGAGTGCATTAAATTAAATGAAAGCATATCTAATATGGAAAACAAATTATAAAATTACAAAAACATGAAATTTCAATCTCTTTTAAATTTTTTTTATATTTAAAACAAAATTATTTATAAAATAATAATTTTAACTATAAAATTTTAAATAAAACACAAATAAATAAACTATTATAAATAATATGCTTCTCATGTAAATTCAAATTAAATTTTTTTATATATATTTTTTTTACACTAATAATTGAAGTCTGTTTTACATGTCATCCGAATAATAATTATTAATTAATTTAATTTTTGGTTTTGATATCTTGATATCATATTTACTTAATATTTATTTATAAATACATACATACATATATGAAATATCAGTTTTAATAACTATTTATATATTATAATAATTATGTACAAAGATAATTATATACAAGGTCCGCTTGTAACTTTTGTCTTAATTTTATTACGTTTTCGTTATCATGTTTAAAAGTCTAGAATTTCTTGTCATAAACTGTGCTTGAAACCATAAGAGCCCTTAAGCTCTCTTAATGCTACTGTCATATACGTACACATACATATATAAAAATATATTCGTATATAGTATATAGTTCTCGTAAACTTGAACTGCCTTGACTAATTCTTGCACATTTTGCGTTTCTAGTGCTCATTCAGTGTTCTTAGCGTGTGTCTCGAATAAAATTTAAATATGTGCCTAAGTACGCGTACTTATGTATGCATATAAATATATTTATATACATATACATATATAGATACTCGATGTGTATGTAGTTGTAGCAGTGTTAATGTCTAATTCTCATGTTTCCGCTATTCCTTCCACTTCTTCTTATTCTTCATGTTGTTGTTAACTTACATGTTTATTTGTTTCTGCTATTTATTAGCTTATTTACGTTTTGGCTCGCGGACAACGTTGACAACGTCTCGGCGACGGCGACGTCGACAGCGCTGTCAGCGTCGTCGTGACGTCGATATGCGCTTCTTCTTCCACTTCTTTGTCTTGTTCTATGTCTTGCATATATGCAGTTTGTTTTGTTTATTCACACTGGGTGCAGTATATAGAACGAGGAAAGATAGCAAAATCCGAAAGCAACAACAAATTTTTGATTATCAACACGTGCAGAGTTCTTTTCCCTCGTTCTTATAGTCGAGCATTATTATTATTATTATTGATAGTATTTTTATTATGCGTCTATTTCCTTTTATTGCTTATGCTATTTTGACACACATTTTGTTATCAACAACTGTTGTCTGTGTAATGTTTTTTTTTTTTTTTCGTGAATCTCTCTCCCACTCTCACCCCCTTTCGCTCTCTCACTCTCACTCTCGCTCTGTCTTGGGTTTTCTTTGGCGTCTATTTTTGTTGAATTTTCTTGCTCTCTGTTTATGGCACAAACTGCTTTTTTCTTCGTCTTTTGTCTTTTTGGGATATTTTTAGCACTTTTAAAATTTGTTGTATTAATTATTTCATATAAAATTCGTTAGTTTTTATTAAAAAACAAAAAAATACGAAAGATTTGCTAAGCATTGCGCCGCACGTTCGCTCGCTCGGCTAGCTCCCCGACTGACAACTGACGGCTGACTAACTGGCATCGCGACTTACGGCTGTTCGAATGGAATTTTTTGTTTGTTTTTTTTTTTCATCATCGCTAAATATGAAAAACAATGGGAATAATCAAGCGTCATGCTGAGCACGCTTGCGCACTCGCTCTCTCTTTCACTCTCTTGTTCGCTCTGGTGCTCTCGGCGCTCGGGGAAAAATCAAAACAACTCTCAGAGAAAATGCATTTGTTTTGATGTGAAGTTGGCTGCGCTGCCGGCATTGGTTCGAGACTTGACTAAATTTTAACCTGTACACGAATCAAATTGGCATGAATGGAATATTGAATATTGTCTTCAAAAGGTAAATTGAATAAGAATGAACAGTAAGTGTCATATCTGATTTGATTTGATTAAGTAGACAATTAATATATGTTTGTATTTTGCATGTCATAAACATTTTTTATTGCTAATATTTCTAGTCTTATTTTTGTTGCAACTGCGAATATATTAACATCTAAACGCAGCAGCTGCGTAAGAAAATTTTATCTATTTGAAAGACAAGTAGATAACGCGTGTACTTTGCTTGTTTTTACTTAAGATATATGCTTGTCACGAATAAAATTTTTTATCTATCAAAGAGATTGACTATGGACTCATATGGGAAACTCGTTAATATGATTCTTATTGTTATATTTGTAGTATATCATTTTCAACTACTGACCTACTAAGGTGTATGCAAATATATATTCTTGACAATTTGTATTTAAAATTTTTTTCCCCAAACTGTTTTTTTTTTTTTTTTTTTTGGAGCGATTGCTGAAAACTCAATTGCTAGCTATAAAAAAACATTAAATATTCTATTGCACTTTATGTTTAAAGTATTTTTTATAACAAAATAAAATACAATAAATTTTGTTTAGAAATTATAATTTAAAAAAAAATACTATTAATAAATATATGTAATATTAACAAAAATAAAATGTAACCATTTAATGATGAGTCTTTGACGCTTTGACCTAGAATTTTATATAAACGCACTTTGAAATGTGAATATATACCATTATACCATGGTTTTCCATTTTCAATGAGTTCAGGGTATAAAAAATTAAGAAATTAAAGAAAAAATAATATTTGTAAAAAATATTATGATACCATTTTTTCTTTCTCATATTTATTTTTTATTATATTTTATATTTTTATCATACTTTAGATATATCGCACTATAACTATAAACTTTGAATGTCTAAAAAGCTAGTCCGTAGTTGATTATATTTTATTAGTAATTGTGATTATATAATTTTATTTCAATATTAAAAACGTTTTTATTGACTTTTTTTAAAATTTGATTATATCGTTTTCACAAATTAAAACAAATTAATTAATTTATTTATTCAGGAATTAGAACCTTTCTCAATCTTTTTACATAGACATTTTATTAGAATTTCGTCTAGTTATAATTTAAATCCAGAATCTCAGCACTTACTGTTCAAATTGGGCATCGAGTAGTAGAAATCCGTGTGATAATAATGCAATTGTCCTGCACTGATATTTGTGCTACGTTTCATAATAGATTTGTTTGACATGTTGAACGAGAACTAAAATGTCGTTAGTTAAAATAATAAATGATTTCAGCCAATTGATTTATTTCAACGATCCGACTCGAGTGAATTATCGCCGCAAACTAACTTGAAATTAATCTCTGGATGCGCAGAATGACTTTCAGCTACTCTATCTGATTGCCCAGTGTGGACGATGACGTTCCACTGAGAGGGAGAAAAAAAAAAGAAAAACTGCCCTGAGACAGTTGACATATGTAGAGCGCTGTATCCGACCGTACAGTGTAGCTGATAAACGAACAAGACTAATTGTCATTTATGATTATAGTAAATGGCATAAAATACACACACTGTGTGTAAAAGCAAACAGCAGTCGAATAAGCCTATTGATAAGAGGTTAATGCTGGGAGACTGGGAGGCATGACACATGCACGTGTCTAGCATGCCGCGCCCTTCACAGCAACTGCAGGGTGTCTAGTCTAGTAGTCAGTGGTTTAATTGGAAATTCAATATCTGCAAAAATATTGAATGTATAGCACAGAGTCCAAGGCCAACTAAATATGATGGTATATTCAATAAATTATCAATATATATTCTCATCAGTTTTGAAACTTTATTGAGTTCCAAAATTATCGAGAGATATGAATTGAGATAAGATTGATTTAGAAGATTGACTATTGATTGAATGATCTATTCTGATTAGTTTAATTACATAAAGTTTATAAACTAGTTTTTTCTTATTTTTTTTTTTAAGATACCTTTTTTCTCATTTTTGATTAGTATTTTGTTGATTAAATCATTATACTAAATAATCAAGCAATAAAATTTAAAATATTCTTCATGCACTTTGTTGATGTCGGAGTAAAGTATTTTGTTCTCTCATGTTTTGTTTTCTTTTTAATCTTATCTCTTTAAAGATATAAATGTAAAATTTATACAGCCATATTATACGACTTAGCTGGAATTGTTATCTATTTTGAAGAGGCACCTATATCTTTACGTGCTGTGGACTTTCGCAAAAAAAAAAAAAATGATTTTCATTATTAATTATAGAAATTTATTTTTCTTTAATTAAATATATATTTAATAATACTTAATTTATTGAGTAAAAATTAATACAGATTCATTTTTATGAGTTTAATATTTTAATAATTGAATAAATTTATTTTATACAATGTTTAAATGATATTTATAATGATTATAATATTTAATTATTAGTATTATATATATATTTATTATTATTATTATTTTTTTTTATTAAGTATAGAATTCGTACAACATATTTATTTTTTAGAGTGAGAGAGAGCAACGAAGCATGAGATTTTGACAAGTTTACATTATTTTCTTATATATGTACTTTATAAATATGCCAATATTAAAATTTTCTGACGGCCCAAAAGTATGCAAAAAGTTAAATTATTACTCTCAGTTTCTTAAATACCTATAGGTCATATATGTATATTCTTTTATTTTTATTTATTTATTTTTATCTATTTATTAGTTTTTATCTATTTATACCCTGAGTCCATTGAAAATGGGAAATCAGGGTATAATGGTTTTGTTAAAAGTATGTAACAGGCAGAAGGAGGCGTGGCAGACCCCATAAAGTATATATATTCTTGATCAGGGTGACGAGAAAAGTTGATATAGCCATGTCCGTCTGTCCGTCCGTATGTATGAACGCGTCGATTTCCGAAGATACAAAAGCTAGAGAGTTCATTCTTTTTGTGTTAGGTTCGTATATTGCACGCGCAGTACGAGTTTGTTTCAGAAATTCGATAACTTGTATATTTGCTAAGTTATCGATAAACGAAATTATCGGGAACCAGTTATAAAATTCTAGCTAATTCATCTTTAGAGTTAGAGTCTCCAAGTCTTCTGCATATATATAGATACTAATTTAATACAATTTCGGTTTTGGTCAGATTTTGGATTCCGGTCCCCATTTCGCCCCACCACCCCCTTAATGTGAAAAAAAATGCATTTCAAATACTAGAGACATGCTGTTTGGTTTAGCATGTAGATATGAATATCATAATCATAATCTGAAGAAATGAATACGATTGTCCATCTAGAAACAGAATTATCAATCATCAAAGTTTTCTCATCAAAACCCATGTGGCGCAGCAACAAAGGCAGCGAGACAGCAAGCCGCCTGCATTGCTCACACACATACATGCTTACAAGCGTGTGTGTGTTCGTGTTTTTGCATGTATAGTTTCTTACGCATAGAGAATCGAAAGGAAGCATTCTTGGAATATGATTCGTTCGAAGAAGGGCTCAGGGGATTTCGTAGTCGAGCAGTCTCGACTACAGCTTTCTTACTTGTTTTTTGCTAAATTTATTTCATGTATAGCAATGTTCCAAAAGATTTTTTTTCGTAAGACATAAAATTGTCAAAAGTTTTCGGATAAGATAAAAAATGTTTTCCACAAACAGAAAACACAAAAAAATTTTGTTTTATTTTTAAATTACAAAAACTATAGTTAAAACAAACAAATATTGTATAGAGAAGATCATTCAACAGTTTTCTGCACTTGAAGGGTACAAAAGCTAGAGAGCTCTAATTTCACATGAACACTCGTATGTTACCTACGCAATACGAGTTTATTTTGTTTTTTTCGATAACTCGTCCCATTTCCAAATTATCGATAAAAAATCGAAAATTCGTTTACATTTTTTAGGTTTTTTGAATATAACTTCTACACCGTTTTAGCTAGAGACTTCAACTTTATATATTTAGATAGATATTATGGATACGCAGATTTTGTAGTTTTCAGATTTTGGATGCCACGCCCCCTTCGCCCCCAATTTGGAAAAAACGCATTTCAAATACCAGAAGTTTTGTAATTTAGCACATAGGTAGATTTAGATACTCTTGATCTACTCTGAAAATTTCATGAAGATCGTCCATTTAGAAATTGAGTTATTAGCGTCCAAAGTTCAGCCCAACCAAAGCCACGGCAGCAACTGCGCAGTTAGCAGAGCGCGCGCCTCTGAGTGCGTAAAGAAGAAGAGTATCACTTTTTTGCAGGGTTCAGGGGATTTCGTAGTCGAGCAGTCTCGACTAGAGCCTTCTTACTTCGTATATTTTTGTATATTTATTTATTTTTCATAGCTTTTGCAGTTACCAACTGTTCTTTTAATATACTTTCGCCAACAAACACTTTACTCATATCAAATATTGAGTTTTTTCGCTGAGCAACAACTGTACAAGTATGTTTTTGTTGGTACGCCTACCCCCCACACACAGTATTTATAATTGTCACACTTGTCGAAAGCCAGCATCTCCTCGAAATAGGGCTAGTTTTGCAGTTAGTTGCGTCCGGTTCGCGTCGAAGACCACATCATGAGTGCGCGAATTGCCAGCAGGCACTTCGTCTACAAGTGGTTTGCCTTTTGTTTGATCCTAGTTATTATCATCGTAAAATATCTCTCGGTTCGCAATGTCAACGACGATCAAATGACACATAGGCTCACCAATGTAACAGAAATACGAAATATTAGCGTAATTCCCACAACAACTATCGAATATTCTGTACATCACGTTGAGTTGCCAAAATATTTTTTGCATACGTCCCAGTGCATGATACCCTATATAGATCCCTTTTCGGCGGAGGTTATGCAAATCTATAAGCCACCCAAATTTATACCATGTTCGAATGAAAGTGATCTAGTGTCCGTGAAATTCGATCAGAAACTTGAGAGATACGTGCTATATATTAATCATGGCATCGCCCGACAGCTGCTCAATTCAACTGACACCGAGTTCAATTGTTTCTATCGGTCGATAAAGCTGGACGAAAATAATGTGGATACCTATGACATGTAAATTTCTGAAATTTAGACCTTTTTTCTGCAAATCTCTTCAATTTTTCAAATTCATATTTTATGTGTTCGTTCACTCAGCCTCAGTCCGAGAATATATTTCTCTCAGGGCTATGTAGTACCACTGCAAGTGGAGGGTATGTTGGTGGACTGTGAGACAGCCGCGGCGACGCCCGTCAAATTGCAAAGAGATGCCTTTATATTCATACAATATAACAAGCCCACTTGGAAGACGAGTGAGTCAAAGCATAAGAAAAATTCGCGTAAGCCGAGTGTTATTATGTACGGCATTGATACGTTATCCCGGATTAATCTTCGCCGTACAATGCCCCTGGTTCATCAGTTTCTAAAGGGACCCGGGTGGTACGAAATGAAGGGCTACAACAAGGTCGTATTATGAATAACTATATCTTCGTAAAACGTCGCCAACTGAACATCGTATATCATTTTCAGGTCGCTGACAATTCGTTTCCCAATCTATTGGCCATTTTGAGTGGCTATTCGCCGGAGAAGGCCAAGGAGCATGTTTGCGATACGGACGAAAAGGGTTGCCTGGACGAATTGCCTATGATTTGGAAATACTTTCGCAATGCCAGCTATTTGACGGCCTATGCAGAGGATGAGAGTGAATTGAATACATTTAATTTTCTGAAGCCGGGCTTCACCAAGAAACCCACCGATTACTATTTTCGTCCATTTCTGCGCGCTCTGGAAGAAGAATTGCCTTGTTATAAGTGTCCCGGTTGTTATGTGACCTATTGTTATGGTCGTCGCCTGGCCAATTCTTATATTTACGATTACGGTAGACAGTTCATGCAACGTTTTGTGGCCGAGAGACCTATTTGGGGTATGTTCTGGTCAAGTAGTTTTAGTCATGACGATTGCTTTATGCCCGCGGCCGTGGAGCCAAAGGTGTTAGGCAATCTGCTGAGCTATCGCAATGACGGATCGCTGGAGCACACAATTATGATATTTTTTTCTGATCACGGTGCACGCTTCGGAGAATTACTTAGTCTGT
Source organism: Drosophila antonietae (assembly GCA_030914385.1). NCBI lineage: Eukaryota > Metazoa > Arthropoda > Insecta > Diptera > Drosophilidae > Drosophila > Drosophila antonietae. Next base: position 182,380 of record JAUESO010000049.1, on the reverse strand, counting down.
CCGAGGGTTATTTGGAGGAACGTTTGCCCATGATGTTTATCTATTTGCCACCATGGTTTCGCGAACAATATCCACAGTTCGCTCAGGCGTTAGCACTCAACCAGCATCGTCTGAGTTCCAATTTTGATTTACATAATACATTGAAGCATATAATCGAGCTGGGCGGCACACCGGATGGGCCGACATTGCCAAGATCTTATGAGTGTCCCACTTGTCAATCATTGTTCTATCCGATTGCCGAGAATCGAACGTGTACCGAGGCCGGCATCTCCGATCATTGGTGTACATGCCGACCGTACCGAACCGTTAGTCAGTTCACTTGGTCAAATCGCATTGCACCTCGCATTATTGAGCGAATGAACGAATATTTTGTAGCAAAGAATCTCAGTCATTTATGTAGCAATTTAACATTAGAACATGTAGATTTTACGGAAATTAGAGCGGGTGAGGAAATCAGCTGGAAAGATGATTTACCTCAAATAGAAGAGGCCGTCTATCGCACCAAGTTCAAAGTGCGACAGAACAGCGCCGATTTTCAGGCCACAGTTGTCTTTAACAACATCACCGAAGCGGTCGATGTGAATGTGGAGAGCATAAGTCGTACGAATTCCTATAAAGATGATTCAACGTGTATTAATGATAAAATTGCCAAATTATATTGCATATGTTTCACTGACTTGAAGACGCAGACAAATTCTTAAACTGTTTAGAATGCCTAAGGCATGGCCAATTATAATATCTCAGACTTATCTTATTTCATAAAATTATGAAGCATTAAGTTAGTTTTAGTATTATTTGTCTTTTCTGATTCAATTTATATGTAATTTAAATGTAAATTATTCAATAATGTGTTTAGACAAATATTAGATAAGTTAAGAATGTGAAATTGTCTTATTATTGTTTTTATTATTTTTTTGTTTTTGTTTTAATTATAGTGTTTGATTAAAGCTAAGATGAAATTGTTAACAAATTTTTTACTTTCTTCAAGCATTTTAATCATAATTGAAATATAAATCGAACTGAATACTCAATATTAACTTTGTGTTATATACTTTTTATATGCCTTTCTCATATTCATTCGCAAAGTTGGTTTGGCGTGACAAATCTTAATAAACTATATCCCCCAATCTTTTATAGCAAAGTGACAGAAATACGAGAAATATACAAAAATACTTAGCATATCTAAGAGCTGAATTATTTCTGTTATATATATTTTTTTTTTTAAATTGTTAAAGATATTGAAATATTGAAAATGTTATCTATTTGAAAGACAAGCAGATAACGCGTGTACTTTGCTTGTTTTTACTTAAGATATATGCTTGTCACGAATAAAATTTTTTATCTATCAAAGAGATTGACTATGGAGTCATATGGGAAACTCGTTAATATGATTCTTATTGTTATATTTGTAGTATATAATTTTCAACTACTGACCTACTAAGGTGTATGCAAATATATATTCTTGACAATTTGTATTTAAAATTTTTTTCCCCAAACTGTTTTTTTTTTTTTTTTTTGGAGCGATTGCTGAAAACTCAATTGCTAGCTATAAAAAACATTAAATATTCTATTGCACTTTATGTTTAAAGTATTTTTTATAACAAAATAAAATAAAATAAATTTTGTTTAGAAATTATAATTAAAAAAAAAAAAATACTATTAATAAATATATGTAATATTAACAAAAATAAAATGTAACCATTTAATTATGTAGTCCTTGACGCTTTGACCTAGAATTTTATATAAACGCACTTTGAAATGTGAATATATACCATTATACCATGGTTTTCCATTTTCAATGAGTTCAGGGTATAAAAAATTAAGAAATTAAAGAAAAAATAATATTTGTAAAAAATATTATGATACCATTTTTTCTTTCTCATATATATTTTTATACCCTCAGTCCATTGAAAATGGGAAATCAGGGTATAATGGTTTTGTTAAAAGTATGTAACAGGCAGAAGGAGGCGTGGCAGACCCCATAAAGTATATATATTCTTGATCAGGGTGACGAGAAAAGTTGATATAGCCATGTCCGTCTGTCCGTCTGTCCGTCCGTCCGTCTGTCCGTCTGTCCGTATGTTTGAACGCGTCGATTTCCGAAGATACAAAAGCTAGAGAGTTCATTCTTTTTGTGTTAGGTCCGTATATTGCACGCGCAGTACGAGTTTGTTTCAGAAATTCGATAACTTGTATATTTGCAACGTTATCGATAAACGAATTTATCGGGAACCACTTATAAAATTCTAGCTAATTCATCTTTAGAGTAAGAGTCTCCAAGTCTTCTGCATATATATAGATACTAATTTAATACAATTTCGGTTTTGGTCAGATTTTGGATTCCGGTCCCCATTTCGCCCCACCACCCCCTTAATGTGAAAAAAAATGCATTTCAAATACTAGAGACATGCTGTTTGGTTTAGCATGTAGATATGAATATCATAATCATAATCTGAAGAAATGAATACGATTGTCCATCTAGAAACAGAATTATCAATCATCAAAGTTTTCTCATCAAAACCCATGTGGCGCAGCAACAAAGGCAGCGAGACAGCAAGCCGCCTGCATTGCTCACACACATACATGCTTACAACCGTGTGTGTGTTCGTGTTTTTGCATGTATAGTTTCTTACGCATAGAGAATCGAAAGGAAGCATTCTTGGAATATGATTCGTTCGAAAAAGGGCTCAGGGGATTTCGTAGTCGAGCAGTCTCGACTACAGCTTTCTTACTTGTTTATTATATTTTATATTTTTATCAAACTTTAGATATATCGCACTATAACTATAAACTTTGAATGTCTAAAAAGCTAGTCCGTAGTTGATTATATTTTATTAGTAATTGTGATTATATAATATTATTTCAATATTAAAAACGTTTTTATTGACTTTTTTTAAAATTTGATTATATCGTTTTCACAAATTAAAACAAATTAATTAATTTATTTATTCAGGAATTAGAACCTTTCTCAATCTTTTTACATAGACATTTTATTAGAATTTCGTCTAGTTATAATTTAAATCCAGAATCTCAGCACTTACTGTTCAAATTGGGCATCGAGTAGTAGAAATCCGTGTGATAATAATGCAATTGTCCTGCACTGATATTTGTGCTACGTTTCATAATAGATTTGTTTGACATGTTGAACGAGAACTAAAATGTCGTTAGTTAAAATAATAAATGATTTCAGCCAATTGATTTATTTCAACGATCCGACTCGAGTGAATTATCGCCGCAAACTAACTTGAAATTAATCTCTGGATGCGCAGAATGACTTTCAGCTACTCTATCTGATTGCCCAGTGTGGACGATGACGTTCCACTGAGAGGGAGAAAAAAAAAAGAAAAACTGCCCTGAGACAGTTGACATATGTAGAGCGCTGTATCCGACCGTACAGTGTAGCTGATAAACGAACAAGACTAATTGTCATTTATGATTATAGTAAATGGCATAAAATACACACACTGTGTGTAAAAGCAAACAGCAGTCGAATAAGCCTATTGATAAGAGGTTAATGCTGGGAGACTGGGAGGCATGACACATGCACGTGTCTAGCATGCCGCGCCCTTCACAGCAACTGCAGGGTGTCTAGTCTAGTAGTCAGTGGTTTAATTGGAAATTCAATATCTGCAAAAATATTGAATGTATAGCACAGAGTCCAAGGCCAACTAAATATGATGGTATATTCAATAAATTATCAATATATATTCTCATCAGTTTTGAAACTTTATTGAGTTCCAAAATTATCGAGAGATATGAATTGAGATAAGATTGATTTAGAAGATTGACTATTGATTGAATGATCTATTCTGATTAGTTTAATTACATAAAGTTTATAAACTAGTTTTTTTATACCCTGAGCCCATTAAAAATGGGAAATCAGGGTATAATGGTTTTGTTAAAAGTATGTAACAGGCAGAAGGAGGCGTGGCAGACCCCATAAAGTATATTCTTGATCAGGGTGACGAGAAAAGTTGATATAGCCATGTCCGTCTGTCTGTCCGTCCGTCCGTCCGTCCGTCTGTCCGTCTGTCCGTATGTTTGAACGCGTCGATTTCCGAAGATACAAAAGATAGAGAGTTCATTCTTTTTTGTGTTAGGTCCGTATATTGCACGCGCAGTACGAGTTTGTTTCAGAATTTTGATAACTTGTATACTTCCAAAGTTATCGATAAACGAAATTATCGGGAACCAGTTATAAAATTCTAGCTAATTCATCTTAAGACTTAAAGTCTCCGAGTCTTCTGCGTATATATAGATACTAATTTTATACAATTTCGGTTTTTGTCAGATTTTGGATCCCGGTCCCCACTTCGCCCCACCACCCCCAAATGTGAAAAAAATGCATTTCAAATACTAAAGACATGCAGATTGGTTTGGCATATAGATATGAATATCATAATCATAATCTGAAGAAATGAATACGATTGTCCATCTAGAAACAGAATTATCAATCATCAAAGTTTTCTCATCAAAACCCATGTGCCGCGGCAACAAAGGCAGCGAGACAGCAAGCCGCCTGCATTGATCACACACATACATGCTTACAAGCATAGATCAGCGTGTGTGTGTGCTCGTGTTTTTGCATGTATAGTTTCTTACGCGTGGCGAATCGAAACGACGCATTCTTGGAATATGATTCGTTCGAAGAAGAGCTCAGGGGATTTCGTAGTCGAGCAGTCTCGACTACGGCTTTCTTACTTGTTCTTATTTTTTTTTTTTAAGGTACCTTTTTTCTCATTTTTGATTAGTATTTTGTTGATTAAATCATTATACTAAATAATCAAGCAATAAAATTTAAAATATTCTTCATGTACTTTGTTGATGTCGGAGTAAAGTATTTTGTTCTCTCATGTTTTGTTTTCTTTTTAATCTTATCTCTTTAAAGATATAAATGTAAAATTTATACAGCCATATTATACGACTTAGCTGGAATTGTTATCTATTTTGAATAGGCACCTATATCTTTACGTGCTGTGGACTTTCGCAAAAGAAAAAAAAATGATTTTCATTATTAATTATAGAAATTTATTTTTCTTTAATTAAATATATATTTAATAATACTTAATTTATTGAGTAAAAATTCATACAGATTAATTTTTATGAGTTTAATATTTTAATAATTGAATAAATGAGGTTTAAATCAATTTGAATATATATTTATTTTATACAATGTTTAAATGATATTTTTAATGATTACAATATTTAGTATTATATATATTTATTATTATTATTTTTTAAAAAGTGTAGAATTAGTATAACATATTTCTTACCTCAACAACACATTGATGAATAACTTTTTTAGAGTCAAGCAACGAAGCATGAGATTTTGAAAAGTTTTCATTATTTTCTTATATATTTACTTTATAAATAGAAGAACAGATCAACAGACATACAAGCAGATACTCTGAAAGATTGATACGACATCAAAGCCTACTCGCAAGAGGTTTAACACCCGCCAGACCCCTAAGACGACTTAAACGGCAAGGCTTTGCCAAAACAATGGCTACACAATAAATATTATTATTATTATTATTTTTCTTTTTTTCAATCCTCACAAATTGAGTGAGGTTTGGTCCTAATTTTATGTACATAAATGTGTTGTTAAAGTATTAATCTGAATGTACTGCTTCTTCACTTGAAATAAATATACTGTTATTGTTATTAAAAAAAAAAAAAAAAGGAAAAAAATAAAAAAACTTTATAAATATGCTAATATTAAAATTTTCAAACGGCCCAAAAGTATGCAAAAAGTTCAATGATTACTCTCAGTTTCTTAAATACCTATAGGTCATATATGTATATTCTTTTATTTTTATTTATTTATTTATTTATTTATTTTTTTGTTATCTATTTTTTAGCTTTTATCTATTTTTCGTCAACTTTATTTCAGTGTTCGAAAAGATTTTTTTTCGTAAGACATAAAATTGTCAAAAGTTTTCGGATAAGATAAAAAATGTTTTCCACAAACAGAAAACACAAAAAAATTTTGTTTTATTTTTAAATTACAAAAACTATAGTTAAAACAAACAAATGTTGTATAGAGAAGATCATTCAACAGTTTTCTGCACTTGAAGGGTATGTTGAAAATAATTGAAAGTATTAAATTGGTTTTACAATATTTTTTTTTTACACGCTTAATATTTTACTATCCTTGGCTTTTAAAATATTCGTGACAGAACCAAGCTTTGGGCAAAGGTATTTTTACAGAAATGTTTACAGATAGCAAGTTGTGTCAACGAGCAGCTGTATTTATTATTTCTGACGAGTTCGTGGCTTCTCAATTATTTAAAGAACACGTTTTTATGCATTTCAGCAATGTCAGAGTGAACAGGTCTTTGCTGATTCAATATATGAAATAGCCAATTAATTTAATTATAATTGTAAGAAGATTTTTAATGGTTTCCCACTCAATTTGATCAACTAAGATATTGATTTTATAATAATGTGAAGGTAATAAGAGACGATTGAGAAGGCGAATTCAGGCCATAAATGTAGATAATGCGTAGATGTAAATATAGGGTATATTCTTGGAAAATGACTTAATAGCTGAGTCGATCTAGTCAAGTTTAAGTATCATATCGAAATAAATATGTTTTTTTATATAAAAATTTTAGTTCTACTTTGGGTTCAGGGTATCTCCTAGTTAAGCAATTCCATCTAGATCATTCTTGCTTATTTTTCGTATATTTTTGTATATTTATTTATTTTTCATAGCTTTTGCAGTTACCAACTGTTCTCTCAATATACTTTCGCCAACAAACACTTTACTCATATCAAATATTGAGTTTTTTCGCTGAGCAACAACTGTGCAAGTATGTTTTTGTTGGTACGCCTAACCCACACACACAGTATTTATAATTGGGCTTGTTTAATGATTGTCACACTTGTCGAAAGCCACCGAAGGTGCAAAGAGAATCACGTTTTTATTAGTTGAAAAAAAAAAAATAAATAAATAATAAAAAAAAAACCAAAAACGAAAACGAAGCAAAAAATACGCGTCAAGACACGCTGCTGGGAAAAACATTATTCATTCATTGATAAAGTCAAAGCGAAAAGTTCATAACCAATATGAAAAACGAAGACAGCATCTCCTCGAAATAGGGCTAGTTTTGCAGTTAGTTGCGTTCGGTTCGCGTCGAAGACCACATCATGAGTGCGCGAATTGCCAGCAGGCACTTCGTCTACAAGTGGTTTGCCTTTTGTTTGATCCTAGTTATTATCATCGTAAAATATCTCTCGGTTCGCAATGTCAACGACGATCAAATGACACATAGGCTCACCAATGTAACAGAAATACGAAATATTAGCGTAATTCCCACAACAACTATCGAATATTCTGTACATCACGTTGAGTTGCCAAAATATTTTTTGCATACGTCCCAGTGCATGATACCCTATATAGATCCCTTTTCGGCGGAGGTTATGCAAATCTATAAGCCACCCAAATTTATACCATGTTCGAATGAAAGTGATCTAGTGTCCGTGAAATTCGATCAGAAACTTGAGAGATACGTGCTATATATTAATCATGGCATCGCCCGACAGCTGCTCAATTCAACTGACACCGAGTTCAATTGTTTCTATCGGTCGATAAAGCTGGACGAAAATAATGTGGATACCTATGACATGTAAATTTCTGAAATTTAGACCGTTTTTCTGCAAATCTCTTCAATTTTTCAAATTCATATTTTATGTGTTCGTTCACTCAGCCTCAGTCCGAGAATATATTTCTCTCAGGGCTATGTAGTACCACTGCAAGTGGAGGGTATGTTGGTGGACTGTGAGACAGCCGCGGCGACGCCCGTCAAATTGCAAAGAGATGCCTTTATATTCATACAATATAACAAGCCCACTTGGAAGACGAGTGAGTCAAAGCATAAGAAAAATTCGCGTAAGCCGAGTGTTATTATGTACGGCATTGATACGTTATCCCGGATTAATCTTCGCCGTACAATGCCCCTGGTTCATCAGTTTCTAAAGGGACCCGGGTGGTACGAAATGAAGGGCTACAACAAGGTCGTATTATGAATAACTATATCTTCGTAAAACGTCGCCAACTGAACATCGTATATCATTTTCAGGTCGCTGACAATTCGTTTCCCAATCTATTGGCCATTTTGAGTGGCTATTCGCCGGAGAAGGCCAAGGAGCATGTTTGCGATACGGACGAAAAGGGTTGCCTGGACGAATTGCCTATGATTTGGAAATACTTTCGCAATGCCAGCTATTTGACGGCCTATGCAGAGGATGAGAGTGGATCGAATACATTTAATTTTCTGAAGCCGGGCTTCACCAAGAAACCCACCGATTACTATTTTCGTCCATTTCTGCGCGCTCTGGAAGGAAAAATGCCTTGTTATAAGTGTCCCGGTTGTCATATGACCTATTGTTATGGTCGTCGCCTGGCCAATTCTTATATTTACGATTACGGTAGACAGTTCATGCAACGTTTTGTGGCCGAGCGACCCATTTGGGGTATGTTCTGGTCAAATCATTTTAGTCATGACGATTGCTTTATGCCCGCGGCCATGGAGCCAAAGGTGTTAGGCAATCTGCTGAGCTATCGCAATGACGGATCGCTGGAGCACACAATTATGATATTTTTTTCTGATCACGGTGCACGCTTCGGAGAATTACTCAGTCTGTCCGAGGGTTATTTGGAGGAACGTTTGCCCATGATGTTTATCTATTTGCCACCATGGTTTCGCGAACAATATCCACAGTTCGCTCAGACGTTAGCACTCAACCAGCATCGTCTGAGTTCCAATTTTGATTTACATAATACATTGAAGCATATAATCGAGCTGGGCGGCACACCGGATGGGCTGACATTGCCAAGATCTTATGAGTGTCCGACTTGTCAATCATTGTTCTATCCGATTGCCGAGAATCGAACGTGTACCGAGGCCGGCATCTCCGATCATTGGTGTACATGCCGACCGTACCGACCCGTTAGTCAGTTCACTTGGTCAAATCGCATTGCACCTCGCATTATTGAGCGAATGAACGAATATTTTGTAGCTAAGAATCTCAGTCATTTATGTAGCAATTTAACATTAGAATATGTACATTTTACGGAAATTAGAACGGGTGAGGAAATCAGCTGGAAAGATGATTTACCTCAAATAGAAGAGGCCGTCTATCGCACCAAGTTCAAAGTGCGACAGAACAGCGCCGATTTTCAGGCCACAGTTGTCTTTAACAACATCACCGAAGCGGTCGATGTGAATGTGGAGAGTATAAGTCGTACGAATTCCTATAAAGAGGATTCAACTTGTATTAATGATAAAATTGCTAAATTATATTGCATATGTTTCACTGACTTGAAGACGCAGACAAATTCTTAAACTGTTTAGAATGCCTAAGGCATGGCCAATTATAATATCTCAGACTTATCTTATTTCATAAAATATGAAGCATTAAGTTAGTTTTAGTATTATTTGTCTTTTCTGATTCAATTTATATGCAATTTAAATGTAAATTATTCAATAATGTGTTTAGACAAATATTAGATAAGTTAAGAATGTGAAATTGTCTTATTATTGTTTTTATTATTTTTTTGTTTTTGTATTAATTATAGTGTTTGATTAAAGCTAAGATGAAATTGTTAACAAATTTTTTACTTTCTTCAATCATTTTAATCATACTTGAAATTAAATCGAACTGAATACTCAATATTAACTTTGTGTTATATACTTTTTATATGCATTTCTATGCATTTCATATTCATTCGCGAAGTTTATTTGGCGTGACAAATCTTAATAAACTATATCCCCAAATCTTTTACAGCTGGATCTCTACAAAGTGACAGCTTGTTAATGCAGACTCTTTCCTAAAAATATTTTAGAGCGTAAATGAGTATTATGCTGTCGACAGCGCCCGATTGCAACATTCTACGAATGATAAGAAATTAAAGCGAAAATATGCCGCGCTCGTGAGCAAACACGTGGAGAATATGTGATAAGAAAATATTTGGAAAATAAGAGAAATATACAAAAATACTTAGCATATCTAAGAGCTGAATTATTTCTGTTATATATATATATATTTTTTTTTTTTAAATTGTTAAAGATATTGAATGGAATACGTTTTTTTTTTTTTAATATTTTTATTAGATTCCTAGATATAACAATATATAGAATAAAAGTTAAAGAGAATTCATATTCTCTATAGGATTTTTGTACAGCAAAGTCTGATTTGATTTAGCACAGTTGAGACCCTATCAAATTTGATTATAATTTACAACTTAAGCAGATTGAAGATATTTCTCAGTACCTTTAATGTGCTATAATGATGATGTTGCTGGCGTTGTTCGGCCTAATGGCTTTAGTTGGTTCAGCTACCGCTAAGCTATCTAATCAAACATATTTTGTGAATAGTTCTGTTTGTAAAATGCCCTATGTAGATCCCTTCACCGACGAAGTGCTCAAAGCCATGAAAATGAAACCATTGGCGAAATGTCGTGCTGATAGCGATGTAATTATTGCCGAATACGATTTCGATCTGAAGGTCTATCGCTTGCGCATTAGAGAGGATGCAGCCGCAACATGGTTTAAGGCGAATACAACAATGGAATGTAAATATGAAAAAATTGTGAGAGATTTGGATAGCAAATTGCCAGATAATAGTTTCCGGTAAGTACTGTTGATGGAACGAAACCAACGATTATCGGCAATTTAGCTTTGTGTTCTTAGTGTTTTATATAGACGTACACTGACGCAGGATTTTCTTGTGCCGCCGGATGTTCACCATTTGCTCGTCCATTGTTCTGTGATCAATGGAATGGAAAAACGACTAGTGCAATCGGATGGTCTTGCCTTTGTGCAGGATTACGACGGCAGAAGTAGTGAAGAGGCACCGGAAAATATAGTAGAGCATCCAAAACCTAATGTAATCATATTGGGAATCGATTCAATGTCACGGATCAATTTGCGTCGCACCATGCACAAAACATTCAGATACGTTCAGCAATCAGGGTGGTATACGCTCCAGGGTCTCAATAAGGTCGGCGATAACACTCTGCCCAATCTGTTGGCCATGCTGACGGGCAATTCCTACGAGGATACTGAGAAAATATGTAAAATTGGCTCAATTGGCTGCCTCGATAGCCTGCCATTTATTTGGAAGACCTTTCAGAGTAACAATTATACAACAGCCATGGGAGAGGATTGTGTGAATATAGCTACGTTTAACTATTTGAAACCGGGATTTATCAAACAGCCGGTCGACTACTATTTACGACCACTGATTGTGGCCATGCAGAAGACATTCAAGCCGAGTGAATTCTACGATCAAACACTTTGTGTGGGACGTCATCTGAATTTTGCCTATATCTGGGACTTTGCCAAGCAGTTCATTCAACGCTTCATACGTACGGCGAAACCGATGTTTGGTCTGTTTTGGACAAATAGCTTCTCACACGATAAATATGATATGCCCACGGCCTTGGACGAGTTGTTCGTTCAATATTTCAAGCAATTCGAAAGCGATGGGCTATTTAATCGATCAATTGTCATACTGACAAGTGATCATGGGATGCGTTATGGTTTGTTGAGACGGATTCCAACTGGTTATTTAGAGGAACGTATGCCCATGTTTTATATATATTTACCTCCCTGGTTTCGTCTCAAATATCCACGTCTCGTTAGTAATTTGATAAGGAATCGTAATCGCTTGAGTTCCACATTCGATATCTATATGACGCTTCAGCATTTGCTACAACTCAATAGTACCAAAAATGAGGATATTCAGCCAAAGTCAGCGACATGTCCCACCTGCCAATCGTTATTCTTTAGGCTACCAAAGCAGAGAACCTGCGAGCAGGCGGGCATCACAGAGAAATGGTGTACCTGCAATCCCAGAACAACTGTTTCAATGGAACCCTATGCATATCCAATGACCAGAGAGATAATTCGTCTAATGAACGATAATTTGATTGCAAAAAATCTAACGCATCTTTGTGCCAACTTTACATTATCCGGCCTCATATATCTGGACCATAAGATTACATTGAGTTCAAATGCAACTGACGATGATAGCAAGCAATATTACATAGCACAGTTCTATACGAAACCAAATATTCCCATATTTGAAGTAACATTCACATGGAATAATAGCACATCTAGCTTGAATATGGACATAGATGAAATAAGCCGTTTAACTGAATATGCACAGGATTCCAAATGTGTGGATAATCCGATTTATAAAAAATTTTGCGTATGCAAGAATGCCATAATACCGCCTACAAATAATCGAAATTCAACAAAAAAATTAAAAAATAAAGGCTAGAGCTCGTAACTAAAGTTGGATTAAAACTTTTTTTTAAAGTAAATTTTTAATTTCTTAAAAATAATACAAAAATTGTTGAATTGAAAATTTATCATTTGATACATTTAACATATCGACAAACGCATAGAATATCGCCCAAATTCTCATCCACACAATTTTTATGAGAGTCAACACGAATTATATGATGCCGCGGCACGTCGGCAATGTTTTTGTTATTGTTGATGAAAATACTGCCAATGAAAACGGCATTTGGTGTGGTAACGAATCTAATGTGATACCTTTCAATGCCATCGACTGGTTTCACCAATTGTCCCTCCAAATTATAGAGCTCTTGACGATCTGCTGTTATCAAGCGATCGAATTGCAAGCGGTAGCATTGTCGAACTAAGGATTTATTAGCCAAATATTGATTAATGCGAAACACTATTATTTTTGCCCAGAGCTGCATTAATTCGCTGTTTGCTACTCGTCTATGCGGATCACAAGAGCAAAACTGATGTGGAATTGAGGTCCTTGCACAGGTACGATTCTCTGGGACAAAGTACAGCAGGGACATGCAGTTATTGCAGACAATATCAAACACCATGTTGGGATACACCTGCATCAGCAGGTACTTAATTGTCAAATGCAAATCATATGTGGAACAGAGCCGATGACGATTCTTGTCAAGCGCTTGTACGATATCTGGATACAGCTTCCGATACCAGGGCGGTAAATAGATGTGTAACATAGGCAATCGTTCTTCCAAAAAACCCGATGCCAAACCCATCAACGGTCCCTTCCGCTGTCCATGGAGGCTGAACAAGATGACAACTGCCTTCTCAAATAATCCTTGCTCCTTGTACAGCTCAAGATACCTCACGAAATCTTTATCCACTCGTGCTGCTGTACTGAAATCATCGTGGCTGAAACTCTTTGTCCAGAAGAGCCCGAAGAGCGGCTTCTGCGTCTCATTTATGAATCGCTGCACTAACTGCAGGCAAGACTCGAAAACATAACGAAAACTCTCTCTTCGTCCCAGGCAGTAGTCATCTTTAAGTCGATCGTCTCCTTTCATAATCTCTTTGAAAACTTTCAATATGGGATACAGATAGTAATCCACAGGCTTTCGCATAAACTTCAAGGTGGGAGAGTCTTCCGCATAGGCAGTCAAATAACCTGAGTTTTGAAAATGATTCCAGAGACAAGTAATTGCATTCAAGCAACTCGGATTATTCACATCACAGTAATAATCCCACAATTTAGGGGAGTTCCCAGATAACAGCGTTAGCATACTTTCGAACAGATTGTTGCCGACTCCATTAAAGCCAAGCATCTCATACCAACCCAGCTGTCGTACAAACTGTGCAGTTAATGGCATTGTTCTCTGGAAGTTCATCTGTGACATGGAGTCGATGCCTAACATTATCACATTAGTAGAGATACGACTGCGTTTCTCATCATTTTTCTCATTCCGTCCGACAGGATACTGGACAAAAGCGAATGCATCGCGTTGCAGGATTCGAGTTCCATTTCCTAACTCATAACACTCCACCACAATTCCTTGAATGTGACGAGGTATGATCTGATCACGACAAGTAAATGGTAGTCCCTTGTTCCTGAATGAGATTTTAGGATTGAATGGAATCTGAATGAATCTGCTTAAGATAGTTTAATACATACCAGCTGAGCTGATGACTTGATCCACCCACTATCTCGTAAAAGACACAAGCATAGTGGAGTACACTTGGAAATAGTTCCAGGAATAGAGGCTTATTAAAGCGTAGTAGATATTGTTTTTTCATTTTATCATATTGCACAGTGAATAGGTCGCGTTGATCAGTACAAGCTTTGAGTTTGGGAGGCTTAAAAATTGCCATGACATCATCGGAGAATGGATCGATTCGCGGTATTTTGCATTCATGATCAAGAACGTTGAATTTGATTTGAGTTGGAATTTGTGATTTTGTTTTGTGTGCTATAGACGGTCCGTTCTTAATGGCTAGCTTGTCTTCAGCCAGTTCAAAACTGTCCATATAATAATAGAAGTATATATAGACACAGACTAACAGGCTGACAAGTAGTAGTATGCCATTATTGTTGACTAGCCAATAAGACATTTTTGGAACTTGGAGTTTTGTTGTGTATTTGGATTGGAAGCCTACTGAGTTCTGTCGAAACATCTTGTCATAAAATACAGAATGAAAAAAAAAAAAAAAAAGAAAAGAATATTAAAATATGATTGGCACTAGGAAGAATGCGATAAAGATAATAATTGTCACAGATAGGACAAAACCCTGGACTATTCGTAAAGAAACAAAATTGTTTTCAGGTTATTTTTAAAAGTATGTTCCCACTAAAGACAGCTTTTTTTGCTCAACAAAAATTGGCAACACTAATTGTTATCATCATTTTAATTAGATTTATAAAGAATAGTCAGCATCATTTGCAAAAGCAAAACTTTCTTGCTACTCTATGCCACATACAAGGCGCATCAGTTCGATAGGAATTAATGCGACTAATTTCTGGTACATTCAAATTCTCAATGGTCTTCAATTGGAAATTATAGCGCAATGTAACTCGGAATCTGCCAACCTTCGGATAGCTGCGAAAAATAATTCGTAATGTGACAATATTCTGCATAATGTCGGACTTCTTTATGTCGACCTTGTCAACGCTCATAAGAAACAGACGCTGGCATTGCTTATTGAATGTTTTTTGCAGCATCCACGTATTGATATTTGCGATAATCATTTTGCCCAATAGCTTCATATTATCATTTATGGTTACACTCAAGAATTCGTTGCAAGTACACCAATGCTCGTCGATGCAAGCATCCTCACAGCTGCGCTCCACTGGCAAGGGATGCAGCAGGGAGTGACTAGTTGGACATGAGTTTAGAGTGGGCAGCATCGCTGACTTTGTGGCATTAAGCTGAAGGAGATGACGCAACGTATTATGCAGATCATAATTGGAGCACAAGCGATCTTTGTTCATAGCCAAAGCCTGAGCGTAATTGGGATATGTATTGCGGAACCAAGGTGGCAGGTAGATATATAATAATGGTAAACGTTCCTCAAGGAAATTATCAGGCAAGTCCAAGAGTGGTCCAAAGCGTGCACCATGATCACCCATTAGTATAACAATTGAGTTCTCGAACAGCTTCTGCTGCTCAAATAAATGCAAATAGTCCATCAATATGGGATCCAGACTTGCGGCCACATTATAGAAATCATGAGTGAATGTACAGCTCCAAAAGAATCCGAACGTGGGTTGATCCAGCTCGAGTATATGGCGTGCGAGGAATTGTGTACAAAAGTCGTAGACATACGAGAAGGCCAGACGACGTCCGATGCAATAAGCATAGCCGAATCTTCTATAGGTTTTCAGTGCATAAGCGATACTTAGGAGTACGGAGCGTAGATAATAATGTGTCGGTGCCGTTAGATATATATCCTCAAATAACGGAAGACTTATAACATCCTCTGTAACAGCTGTAATATAGCCAGCACGAGCGTAATCAGTCCATATCATTTTAGTATTTCGATAGTTTTTTGAACGAAGTTCGAGGTTCTCGGGCACCGCTACGCCGGAAAGCACCGTGTAGACATTAGGGAAAGTATTATCCGCCATCTTATTGAAACCCGTCAATGGGAACCAACCCTCTTGACTGACAAATTTTGCTGTCATGGGCATAGTTCGTAGAAAATTAATACGTGACATACTGTCCAGACCAAGTATTATAATACTGGGTTGTCGTTTCAGCTGATTGCTATAGATTTTTCTTTTTCTTTTGTCATTGCTTACTTGAACCAGAGGAAATGCATCTTTTTGTATGATATTGATATGAAAGGGATTCTTCTTCTCATGACATTGGACAATGACTCCATTTAAATTTTGTGGCAATTTATGTTGTTTCTCAAAGTAGACCGTCGAATGGGGCCTTGAAGATCTCAAATGGAGTAGAATTGATAAATTAAACTAAAGAATTCATGGATTATTGTCATACTTATCGCTTATCCCACTATAATTGCACTCAATACGATTTCCAAAAGGCAACAAAAGCGTCTCATTGACGTGCAGAGTATAGAGACTTGTGTTTCTATCGAAACTTAAGTGAAAAAGATCTGATTTCGTTGTGCAACGACGTAGCTTAGCTGGCTTATAGATTCTGATCGATTCAGGCGAGAACGGATCCGAGTAAGGCATTTTGCACTTTGTACTATTTACAAAGTAACGTTGAATATTCACCGTTACGCCGGAAAGCACCGTGTAGACATTAGGGAACGTACTATCCGCCATATTATTGAAACCCGTCGATGGGAACCAACTCTCTTGACTGACAAATTTTGCTGTAATGGGTGTTGTCGTTTGTGTATTGCCACTGCTAATATTCATATTTATATCGCTTTGATCAGATTTTATAACCAAATCAATAAATAGGAGTTTTTTCAAATTTTCATTTTCTACATAACACATCATATAGTACATCCATATCAGTGGACAAAGTCCGAAGAAAAAGAGAATTAAATATTTGCGATAAGTCTTGTTGGAAAGCATGCTAATAAAAATTGTTTTTATATATTCGAGAAATTTAATTTATTAAATATATTTTTAGAGAAAGAGAAAGCTGTCACACGCATTTGAAATGTAGTAGAAGGAAACTAACACTAAATACTAAAATGGTTCATTTTCTTTTTATTAGTAATAGAAAACTTCTGTTTACCTTAATTTTGATCATAACTATTTATATATATGTTGTACGAGAAACTGATGTTATTATAATTGGGGAAAGTACAAAAGTCACTCAAAGTCTTCTCATTAATGTGTCCACTAAGGCGACTGTCCCATCTATCGTCTTTAACGTTCTTGATCATGAATGCAAAATACCGCGAATCGATCCATTCTCCGATGATGTCATGGCAATTTTTAAGCCTCCCAAACTCAAAGCTTGTACTGATCAACGCGACCTATTCACTGTGCAATATGATAAAATGAAAAAACAATATCTACTACGCTTTAATAAGCCTCTATTCCTGGAACTATTTCCAAGTGTACTCCACTATGCTTGTGTCTTTTACGAGATAGTGAGTGGATCAAGTCATCAGCTCAGCTGGTATGTATTAAACTATCTTAAGCAGATTCATTCAGATTCCAT
Source organism: Drosophila antonietae (assembly GCA_030914385.1). Lineage (NCBI taxonomy): Eukaryota > Metazoa > Arthropoda > Insecta > Diptera > Drosophilidae > Drosophila > Drosophila antonietae. Next base: position 164,952 of record JAUESO010000049.1, on the reverse strand, counting down.
TCAATCATAAAATCTCATTCAGGAACAAGGGACTACCATTTACTTGTCGTGATCAGATCATACCTCGTCACATTCAAGGAATTGTGGTGGAGTGTTATGAGTTAGGAAATGGAACTCGAATCCTGCAACGCGATGCATTCGCTTTTGTCCAGTATCCTGTCGGACGGAATGAGAAAAATGATGAGAAACGTAGTCGTGCTTATCCTAGTTTGATATTGTTGGGCGTCGACTCCATGTCGCAGATGAACTTCCAGAGAACAATGCCACTGACTGCCCAGTTTGTACGACAGCTGGGTTGGTATGATATGCTTGGCTATACTAGCGCTGGAGATAATACGCTCTATAATCTTATTATTTTTCTGACCGGCCGACCACTACAACATTTGCTGTCTTTTTGCGATATGAAGAAACCAGATTGCATGGACGAGATAACTTATCTCTGGAATCATTTTCACAACTCGGGTTATTTGACTGCCTATGCGGAAGACTCTCCCACCTTGAAATTTATGCGAAAGCCCGTGGATTACTATCTGTATCCCATATTGAAAGTTTTCAAAGAGATTATGAAAGGAGACTATCGACTTAAGGATGACTACTGCCTGGGACGAAGAGAGAGTTTTCGTTATGTTTTCGAGTCTTGCCTGCAGTTGGTGCAGCGATTCATAAATGAGACGCAGAAGCCGCTCTTCGGGCTCTTCTGGACAAAGAGTTTCAGCCACGATGATTTCAGTACAGCAGCACGAGTGGATAAAGATTTCGTGAGGTATCTTGAGCTGTACAAGGAGCAAGGATTATTTGAGAAGGCAGTTGTCATCTTGTTCAGCCTCCATGGACAGCGGAAGGGACCGTTGATGGGCTTGGCATCGGGTTTTTTGGAAGAACGATTGCCTATGTTACACATCTATTTACCGCCTTGGTATCGGAAGCTGTATCCAAACATTAGGCGGGCACTTAAGGTGAATCGACATCGGCTCTGTTCCACATATGATTTGCATTTGACCATTAAGAATCTGCTTGTGCAAGTGCATCCTGGCATTGTCTTCCAGAAAGAGGAAATAAGAGATCAGTCGTTATTTGTTGAGCTGCCCGTCAATCGCAGTTGCGTTGATGCTGGTATTTCCCTTTACTACTGCACTTGTGATTTGCATATGACAATGCAAAACAATCCGCAGATGATTGAGTTAGCCAAGCTAGTTGTGTATCGCATCACAAAATATCTGAGTAAACCGGTCTACGAAAGTAAATGTTATCGATTGAAATTTGATAGTTTGATAAAAGCCGAACGCAGGCAATATTTCGATGAAAATGGAAATGAGCGAGAGCCAAAGAATGGAATTTATTCCTACCATTTGATGTTGAAAACTCGACCGAAAGCTATCTTCTATGCAACAGTTCTTTGCAACAAGGGAGCGAATATTCTAAATGTTCGTGGGGATTCGATACGACGTTTAGATGAAATTCCCAACAAAATGAATTGTGTGAATGAGCCCGAGGCAAGAGAGTTGTGCATTTGCAAGCCATCAACTTAATGCCCATAGGAATAATTGATTTTGCTGATTTTTTTTTTATTAAATACAATATTCAAATAAGTGAAAGTTTAATATGTACAACTGGAAAGGGACAATTAGGCATTGCAATTTGATAAGCATTTAACATTTTGATATCGAAGGAACTCTGGAAATAAACAAATTAAGTCAACCACTCAAGTTCAAAAAATTTTCCAGTCAAGCATTTCTTTTTATTCCATCTATGAAGCAAACATTTAGTTTTTAATCACAAACCTGATAAATTTTAAATTGTATAAAATAAAAAATGATATATCGCTTGATTGGTAAATGCAGAAAACTAGTAATTATTATTTTCGTAGTATTTTCTATCTTTATACTTGCCATTCGTGATGGAAGTTTAATTGATAAGGAACAAAAAGGTTTCGCCATACCGAAGCCTCTACCTATATTCGATGGCAAATCGAGGGCAGCTTTGAAACCTTCGATTGTTAAAAATGATTTCTGCGTCTTTGATCATAAATGCAAAATACCACGCATCGATCCCTTTTCTGCAGATGTTAAGAAAATTTTTAAGCCACTTAAATTTAAGGAATGCACAGATCAGCCTGATCTAATTTCCATTCGATATGATGTGAAGAAAAGACAGTATAGAGTACACGTTAACGAGTCTATAGTCCTAGCTTTATTTCCAAATGTTTCAGAATTTTCGTGCAACTACTATGAGGTATTGCGCGGTGCGAATGATTCCATAACTTGGTATGTTCTAATTTGAGCAGAATCTGAAATTTAAAATATTATGCAAAAAATCATTTCAATTCTAGGAGAGTCGGTCCCCGCACGTTTGGCCAGAATTGGTATGTACCTCGTCACATTCAAGGCATTGTTGTGGAGTGCTATGATTTGGGCAATAAATCACAAATCCTGCAACGCGATGCGTTCTCTTTTGTCCAGTATCCAGTCGGGCGGAATGAGAAGCAGGATGAGACGCGAAGTCGTCGCTTTCCTAGTGTCATAATGTTGGGCATCGACTCCATGTCGCAGATTAACTTTCAGAGAACGATGCCATTGACAGCAAAGTTTGTGCAGCAACTGGGTTGGTACGAGATGTTGGGTTATAATAAGATTGGTGACAATACGTTGCCAAATGTAATGCCGCTGTTAACGGGTCTCAGGTCGCATCAGTGGCGTGCTCACTGCAATATTCATAAACCGGGCTGTTTTGATCAATTCACTTATCTCTGGAACCACTTTGAAAAGGCTGGCTATCTGACGGCCTATGCCGAGGATACTCCATCGATAGATACATTTCACTATTTGACATATGGTTTCATTCGCAAACCGGTTCATTTTTACCTACGTCCCTTTCTATATATGCTCCAAAACACTTTGAATACGATTGAGCATCTTGGCTATAAATATTGCCTTGGTCGTAGGCAAAGTTATCGTTACGTTTTCGACTATTGCCTGCAGCTGGTGCAGCGTTTTTTGAAAGACTCACCGAAGCCGATTTTCGGAATCTTTTGGTCCAATGGCTTCAGTCACGACGATTTCCGTGGTCCGTCTAGCGTCGATAGGGATTTCGTAAATTACTTGGAGCGATACAAGGAGCATGGCTTATTTGATAAAGCAATTGTCATACTGTTCAGTGATCATGGCCAACGACAGGGATCGTTGATGAACTTGGTATCCAGCTTTCTGGAGGAACGATTGCCCATGCTGTATATTTATTTGCCGCCCTGGTATCGAAAGCAGTACCCAGAGTTTGCGCAAGCGCTTGACGTGAATCGTCATAGATTGAGCTCCACATTAGATTTGCATTTGACTCTGAAGCATCTGCTTGTGCAGCAGCAAGCGGATTTAAAATTCAATTCATCGTGTTTGAAATGCCAATCGTTATTCATACCATTGCCCGTCAATCGCAGTTGCGAAGATGCTGCCATACCAGAGCATTGGTGCAGCTGTGATTCTTATAGGCAGGTGCGCATCAATACTATTCTTATTTATTGGGCCAAGACCATAGTCTATCGCATCAATCAATATATGGCTAGTCATGAATATGCAACGAAATGTATTCGCTTGAAACTTGTCAAACTCCTAAGGGCCGAACGCAAACAGATTTTCGATGATGAGGGCAACGCTGTCAAGTCACCCCCCAAAGGTCTTGAAACTTATCGCATTAAATTCGTCACTCGACCAAATGGAGGATTGTTTCGTGCCACATTTCAAGCGGACTCGCAGAGGCAGGTTAAGGTACAGATAGAATTCATAACACGTTTGAATTCGTATCGCAATCAGTCGTTTTGTGTCTCCGATCATGTTGCCCGAAAGTTTTGCGCTTGCTTCGAGGCTAATCGAACGTTTTCGATTGGTATCATTAATGTGAACGACCAAGGAACTCCATGTTAAAATAATTGAATTTGAATAATAAATATTTTTAACAATTTTTTATACTCATTCTCAAATTGAAAAGAGTATATTGGTACTGGAATATTTAAACATAGACTCGTATAATGGCCATTTTAATAAAGTGCTAAGATTTTCGTGATACGCCCATTAGGGGCGTGGTAAATCAGAGAATGCATTTTCCGGTATATCAGAGAGCATATTATTTGAAATGTTCGAGAGTTTTAATTTATAATTTATATATCGCGTTGACAGCTCAAGATCAAAAAGATATGGCAGATATATCTACGTCCATAGGGGGTACGAAAAATCGTATGTCTATATTTCCATCTATTTGAAAGCTTTAACTATGCAATTTTGCACTTCTATTAATCTTACGATTCTATAAAGATCGACGAAAATTATATTTCTATATCCACCAAGGGCGTGGCATATTAGATCTAACTATATAGCATAATTTATTGTATATATTTTGTTATTTTTTGGGCATATTTGTATAAATAGAACCAAAGATATATTTCTTCAAGTATATCGAACGTGAAAGTTTTATATAGTTTACCAGATAGAAACTCAAAATTTAACAACTATACCTTTGGATATATATTTTTCCAATTGGATTTGAAATATTATCAGAGAACGCAAGGTGATCATTGTTGAGTATTTAGTTTGTTTCAGATTTAATTTAAACATATCTAATAAATACAATTCTTTTCAAAAATTCGTTCTAAGGGAATGCCAAGACTTAAAAGGATGATACCGGTTCGAAAATATTTGTTCATTTTCTTTGGCATTTTGTTGGTATTCATTTGGGTGAATCATCGAAACCGAAGCGATGAAGGGAAAATCGCACTCGAACAGTTCCCAGACGTAACCAATGCGGCATACGAGCCGTCAACGCCAAACGTGATTGCAAGAGAAAAGTATATACGTGAAATGATACGTACTAATAAGATAGTAGGTCGCTTTGGCCTGGTGCGTAAGATGCAGGAAACTAGCCCTCCGAAAGTATCAAAAGTTGATTATGCCGCTGAAATGGGCATCAGTTTCGATATGGATGACGATGATGATGATGATTCGTTTGAGTCTGTGGCTAAGCCATCACGTTATTTTGTAAATAGTAAGAAATGTAAGATGCCCTATGCCGATCCCTTCTCGCATGCTGCAATGCAAAACTTTAAGCCGTCCAAGCTGAAATCCTGCTCGAAGGCGAACGATGCATTTAGCGTGCAATACGATGTGCAGGCGAAAAACTATAAGCTTATTATAAATCGTGATATCTTGTCAAAATTGCATCCACTTGTGACCAGTATCGATTGCAATTATCGTGAGATCACTCTGGGCGCAGATGAGAAACCTGAGCATAATAGCAAGTAGGCCCAACTCAACCATTATCGAATCTATCTTCAATCCTAATCCAATCCTAATCACTTTACCTCTTTCATCTCCCTTTAGCATACATCCGCCAGTTTACTTTAGAAAACAATGCGCTTTGCCGCAAAATGTAGAGAGTATTATGGTCGAGTGTCATGATGCATTGAATAGTTCGAGAATTTTACAGCGGGATGCCTTCATCTTGGTTCAAGTGAACGATACAACTAGAGGACAGACCGAGACCCAAGCGAAGCCCAGCGTTTTAGTACTCGGTTTGAGCAGCATGTCGCGTATGAACTTTCAACGCACAATGCCCAAGACGGCAAGATTTGTGAATCGTATTGGCTGGTTCGAAATGGAGGGCTACAACAAGATGGCCGACAGTACGATACCAAATTTGGTAGCCATTCTGTCGGGCCAAGTGGCCAATCATTGTGGACGTGACACTGTTGGCTGTTCGTGGATATGGAATGATTATAAAATTGCTGGCTATGCCACAGCCCTGGCTGAGGATAATGTGGCCGATGCTGCCTTCTTACAAAATATGCCTGGATTCGAGGATGTTGCTGTCGACTATGATCTACGACCGCTACTGGTGTGCATTGGTCGTGCATTGAGTTTGTATGAAAAGTTTGTACAAAGCTACTGTATTGGACGTCGTTTGAGTATTTCGTATGTGTACGAGTTTTGTGCACAGTTCACGGCACGCTTTGCCCAGGAGCTGGAACGGCCAGTATTTGGCTTCTTTTGGAGTCGCACCATTACACATGATTCGAATTTCGGTGCCTCCGGCTTGGATGCTATATTCGTTGATTACCTGAATGGGCTCGATCAGGCGAACGTGTTTGATAAGACAATTGTTGTGCTGGTGAGCGATCATGGTGCACGTAGCGGAGAGCTCATGGATTTGTCAAATAGTTTCCTTGAGGAACGTTTACCATTGTTATATATCTACCTGCCGCTTTGGTTCCGCAATACCTATCCAGATTACGCGCAGGCCTTGGCTATGAATCACAATCGTTTGTGCTCCAACTATGATTTGCATAATACATTGCGTCATCTGCTCCACCTGAATGCCACAAAGCCAACGATGCTGCCCACTCTAAACTCATGTCCGACTAGTCAGTCCCTGCTGCATCTGTTGCCTATGGAGCGCAGCTGTGAGGATGCCTGCATCAAAGAGCATTGGTGTACTTGCAACGAGTTTGCCAAACAGAGTCTGGACGGTGAGATGTATTTGCTGGGCAAGCGTGTTGTGTATCACATTAATCGCTGGATGCTGATGCAACGTTACAATAGTTTCTGTCAGCGTCTGGGGCTGCAGGATATGGATATGGCAGAGAAGAAAATGTTGTATGAGGCGAATGGTAGAGCTTCAATGTATGGTTCAATTTCAATTTATCGTTTACGTTTCCGCACCTATCCCGATGTTGGAAAATTCCAAGCAACAGTTCGCTATAATCATGAACTGGAGTCCATCGAGGACTTGCATGTGCCAGATATTAGTCGTTTGAATAGCTACAAAAAATAGTTCAGAATGTGTTAGTGATAAGATTGCTAAGAAGTTTTGCTTTTGCTATCCGAAGACCAAATTAAATGCTGCCATGAAGGAGTGGCAACAGCTAATGTTAACGACCGTACCAGCATTTTAAGAGTAGAGAATCTTAACAGTGTTCAAGAAAAATTTAGTGTGATATTTACATGTGTTAAAATTATAAATTTGAATAAGATATCAAATGTAATTGATAATAAATTATTAATAAATAATTTGTTGAGTTCTAGCATTTTAAATTTGATATTTCAGTGCTGAAAACTATTCTTAAGCAATTAACTGAGCAAGTTTTTAATCGATGATTTCTTCATTGTTTCGACGTTGTCCAACACTGGCGACATCTCAATTATATATAAATAAGCAAGGCAGAATTATTTTCATTGTGTTACAACGTCTCACAGTGAACAGACCTCTTTAGTCCTGTTCTATTAAAAAAACAATTTTTTTTTTGTGCAACTCTCAGCTAAAAGTTCTAAAATGGGAAAAAAAAGAAAAATAAATAAAAAGTATTATAAACGGATTGTAAAAAATAAAATCAAGACACGTTCGCCTTCATGTTCTACAAAAGTGCTAGCAAGTATTGAAAATGGAGAAAACCCTGAAGAGGAACCACAAACCAAAGTCAATATAAATATGACTTTACAAGTTGACCAGTATAATATTCCAGTTGGTAAGTCAATCAATTTGAAACGTCCTTGCTACAATCAAACACCGGAGAAGCCGACCGAAGTGAAGAAGCCAAAACTGGAGATCGAGCATGACTTGACAGCAACGCTAACAGAGATGCCTGAAAATGTAGAAACTCCAAGCAACACTGACAATCTCCAATGCAATGGAATAAAATTTGAAGCTCAGGAAATGCCAAGTGGAGTGCTGAACATCCAGGATTCGAATGAACCCAATGCAGGCTCTGTACCACAACGTTCACAAACGCTGATTGACGGTGATGCCAAAGGGGATGAGACATATAAGTCAACATGGACAACTGCTACGGATGATTACAAGAGATTTAATACAGAGAATTACCCTAAGCTAGGGACGTCACTGTCGCATAGTCTTATCTGTAAATACGAGGAGCAATATGAAGCTAACAATTTAGAAAATGAAGCCAATTCCATGCCAAAACAAGACAAGGATGAAAACAATGTCGGACTCACCAAAGAATCCGAAATGCGTCGTTGCTCGATACTTTAAAGAAAGTTATTCATAATTTATTATTAAAACTATTATTAAAAATAAAATAAAAAAATATGAATAAAAAAAATAAAATAAATAATAAATAATATATAAATATAAAAAAAAATATATAAAAAAAAAATGACAGAAAAAAAAATTTAAAAAGGAATTTATCAAAATGGACTCAAATTTTTAATATATAGCGTTAATGGGTAGCGTTTTTAGTATTATCGCCTTCTATTTATTTCTACGAACTCCCGGGGTCGTTCAATTGACTTGGCCACAAGCTAAGGGAGTCACTGTCGTATAGTCTTATATGCAAATATGAGTTGCAAAATGAGACGGAAATGATGAGAAGTGAAAGCAAATCTATTTCGGATCAGAAATACGAAGAGCAGTAGCAAATTGAAAGAGGAAAATGTAGTAGTTTGCCGATTAGGAACAGCAATTCTGGAAAAGCGAAAGGCATTCTCATTAATCAACAGATTACTCTTATATTCAATCAGCAAAAAGAGTATATGAGATATTACAGATTCCTTCATAGATCCACATTTGAGGCCAAGGCCAATATTCTGTAAAATAAATTTTTCAATAATTCAGTAGTTGGGTTTTCCGCTTTTTATTCAAGTATTGTTTCAAACTGACTTACTAAATTAAGTTTTAACTTATTTTTTTGTTTCAAATGTTTTTTTTTTTCTGCATTCATTCTATGCTTGATTTTGCTATATATGTAAGACTAGCTTCAATTGTATTGAGGCCTTCAATGAAGGCAATCTGTTTTTAAAAGCTATTTTCGTGTGACATCACTGTGCTTATCTACTAAACTTAATTGTCTATTTTTGAAATCAATTAATATCAATTGGCCCACAATTGTCTTCTTTTTTTTGCTTTTTAGCCATTCTTTTCGTAGTATATAAAAAAATGGTCAGCTAAGTGACGCAATGCTATAAAATTTATATTCATGTTACCAACAAAACAACTTTAACAATATAAATGTAGACGCTTAAAGACTATACGAGAATTTCGTTTATAAAAACTAGAAAACTTTGTCATCGATCCATATGTTTAGGCTATACTCTATATTCTACATGTACGAGTCGACCGGATAGCGTTCGGCCTCCTCGAGCATATGCCGAAAGTCGACGGGCTGGGCGAGCGGTGCTACAGGCCCAGTGCCAGGTCGTCCGGCCACATGACCGTTCATCATTTGATTGGGTCGCTTAGCACTCAGTTGAGCACTGCCGCGACTCTTGATATGGCCATTCATCATGCTCACATGATGGCTAATCGTGGGCACAGCACCCGGCACATTTGTCTCCAGATCATGCAGTATGGCATCCGTTTGCTCGTTGCGCATCACATGATTGCCCATCGATTCGTTGGCATCATCCCCATCCAGCTTATTGGTCAACTGTTGTATGTGATTACGTATGAGGCGCTCGAACTCACGCTGCACCGAGGGACTATCCGTGTCGCCATCGACCTGTGAATATACATAAATATTCATATGAATACGTGAACTATGAATATGACTAATAGAGTCAGCCCACTCACTATTTGCAGTCGATTGCTGCTGTCCATGGTCTTCAGCATGGGCAGCGTCTGCTCACGGAATATCTCCAGACGACGTCGAAACGAGGAGACTGTATCGTCTATGCGTCCGCGACCCAGCTGCAATTTCGAACAGTCCAATAGTATGGTGGGTGGACGTTGTTTATACTGAAATTCAAAGCGGAAATTATATTAGAAATAAATTCCTTAAGTTGTCAAAGTCATTGTAAAATATGCATAATATTGATAATCTTCTTTGAATTCCCTGAATTCCCATTTTCAATGGGTTCAGAGTATAAGAATGATAAAATAATGGAAAATGTTCATAATATATTAGAAAAAAATAATACACAAACATTAAAATATGTATTTAGCAAACTATAGTCTGATAGTCTTAAATCAAGCATGATGCGATGAGGTTGGTAAAAAATCACATTGAGAGACTCTTATGAAGAAGATCAACGACTCTCGGCACTCAGACGAACTAAGCAATGAAAGACAACTTGAACATGAACATAAAATCTATATATATTTTGTGCACTAATATTGGTAAAGTTATTCAGTAAACTCACCTTGTTTTCAAAGTATTTAACCTGCTGCAGATTGCGTGGATAACCGTCAATGATAATGCCAGTCTTATCGCGCAGTTGACGTATATTATTATCTAGCAATTGATTCAGCGTCTTCTCTGGCGCCATTTCGCCTGCAGCTAGGGCTTCTTTGACGGCATAGCTTTCAGTGTTGGCACGTGGCGCCGTGTCCGTAATATTGCGCAGTAAACGCCCAACGCTGGAGTGATAAAAGAATTAAGAATTAGTTGTACAGAAAATAGGCTAATTTAGCTCGATTCACCTGATGTGCGACCAGCCGGGATTGAGGCCAACGGCCTTCAGGCACAACGTTGCCTTATTGCTGCCCGGACCGCCGATGACCCAAATGATGGGCGGTATTGTGGGATCCAGTTCAGATCCGTTGGTATCGATGCTGGTGCCGGCATGATTCAGCTTCGGCTGCTGTGTAACTACTACGCCGCTGTCATCGTCAGCACTGGTGCCGCCGCCTCCTCCTGCGCGGAGTGTCGCTGCGGCTGTAACTGCATTGGCGGCTATGTGAGAGATCACAGCGTTTGTAACATTGCGTTCACCTGGCCCAGTCGTGGTCGCATTCGCAGTTGCCGTCGCTCTGACAGCTTGGTCTGTAATGTGAGGCGCTTGGGCTTGACTAGGTGCGGTGTCTACGCTAACTATACTGCCGGGTATATCATGTATCCCTCTGCCCATACCTGTAACTCCATTCAGTATGGCCTCTTGATTCTCGAGTGTACTCAATATGTCTAGCACAGCGGTGCGAAAGTCTTTGTACACCTCTGTCGGTGCACGCTCGCCATTTACCTGAATGAAAATATTATGAAAAAAACAAAAAAAAATGTATTTTAATGTTAATGTATTTCCTTGTGCTGTTTAAATTGTTTTACTCACGGCCAATAGCATATCACTTTGATCAAAATAATCAGCGACTGGCATCACATTTTTGAAGAAATTTTCCAATTCCATTTTGGCTAAGGAGAGTACAACATGACCTAATTTAGCGCCATAATCGATTTGTTTCTGTAGCACCGACTGACGCCAGGATATTAAGATAACACCATTAACGACTTGTATCTGAAAGGTATAAATAGTCAATTACCAAATATTCAATCTCGACTTGTTCTATATCAAACATAAATAAAAAGAAAACAATAAATAGAATTTAATAAGCGCTCAACTAAATTAGAAAGAAGCTTAATCGCTGCTATTAACTTTAATATTAGATTTTTGTATCTTAGAATCTGAGCTCGTAACTTCTTTTGTGTTGCCATTCAGCTTAGATTATATTTAATCAAATATTTAAAAATAATTTGTTTCACAGATTTGTTTTAAAGAAATGTTTGTAAAAGAATTTTTCATAAAATATTTTGTATATATATTTTTAATATATAAAATTATAAAGAACAGTGCCGTAATCGCAGGTCTAAAAAGCTCCCATCTAATTTTTACATTCTAATTAAAATTTCAGTTTACTTAATATTTATATATGCTTCAATGACAGCCACGTGTGTTACTCCCTTTTCGAATTTACACCTGTTTGGCTAACGTTAATCACATGCACATCTAACTACTATAGAACTAAAATATGTGGACTCTAGTGGCCACTTGAGACAATAAACAACATGTATATATAAATATATATCTATTTATTTATATATAAATACATATACGAAAGTAGCTGTCTGTCTGTGTGTGTGTGTTTGCATAAGTATAGATCATTGTTATGCGTACGTTTCAAAATTCATGGGAATTAGTCTACTACAAATAAACGCTGACCCATTTGACAGCTAATTAGTGCAAATGGTGCTCAACAGCAATTTGCTTAACAAACAGTAACCAAATAAACTCAAATTGTTTCATAATAAACTGCAGTGCACTAAGCACATACATAAATTAGTGAAGTCTAATTGGATATGTAATAAATGTGTATATATGTATATGTTGTATATAGTTTTTTGATTACCTTCTCCGAATACTCGACAACGTCGCGCATGGAGCGCGGATATCCTGATATTAGGTATGCTTTGGCAGCTGGAGCCATTTTCATTTCCAACATCAACACCTCGGTGACCGTTTTCGACGATAGTTGCGAAAAGTCTTGCATATCTGTAATTATAATATAAGCAAATTTATATCAATAATAATATATGTAAGAATATGTATTGTTAATATATTTATTATGTGTAAAATAATATCATTTAGCACAATGTCTTGCATTTTGTTTATTATTGTTTATTTAATTAAATTAAAAATGGTGTAAAAATGCATTTAATTATATATGAAAATTAAATCATACATTAGTAATAATGTTGATTTCTAATTATATCTGTCATTCTTTATATTTCTTTATTTAAATTTGTATTATCATTATTGAAATGGATAAATATATTTTTTTTAGTGTAAACTTGCTAAGTTTATCAATTTATCCTGCACTTATAAATATTTTAAATATGATGTAAATTAAAAAAAAAAAACATATACCAAAATTATTTGTTATATATTTTGTATAAATAATATTGATTTTTATAATAATTTTATTTTTATTTTATATTTAAATATATATAATAAATATACACATTTTGTATTCAAAGATATTTTAGCTCACTTACCGTTTCCCATTGCGTATTGCTGCAGAAGATCCATCATATTGATGTGCGTAACGCCGCGTCGCTCCTGCATGAATGTATCGCAATGGGTTACCTTGCCACTACCTGGGCCGCCTAAAACGAATATCACTGGAACCTTGGGCGGATCGAATTTGATTTTGCCAGCATTCTGCATATCGATGGCGCCAATGTTGCCCGAACCGCCGTTCATGGCCATAACACTGCCAGGCGGTGCATTTGGTCCATTTTGATTCCGTGTATGATTCCAATCGTTGCCTGGTTCGCCGGTATCTTGTGCCGCGCTGGCATCTATCAAAATATTTACATGCATACATATATAGGAATAATATCGACTAATAACAACAGTGTGCGCAAGCAACAGTTAAAGGGCTGGGCGAACGGAAACAGGAAGCGCCGTCAAGTTAGCGCCCCGCCTTGTTACGTGCCAAACGGCATTAGCGCTCGCCCAGAGACCGGAAGCAATTTGCTTGTAGCGTTGGAGGTAGGAAATTAACAATACACTGTAACACATCATTAAAATATGTTTCAGCAATTATTAAATTATGGAAAGTGCGCACATTGCGTCACCGTTACGAGCTCATTCATGGAAAATCCGACAATTTCGCGTACTTCCTTCCAGTCCAACTAAATTCTACCTTTCTGTGACATTTATTCTCACCCACCTCCCATTTTGTATATATTGATTTTCTTGCAGTTTTATTTAATTGACATGTTGTTTTGTTATTGTTGCTATCCCTTTTCAGTGCACAGAAAACGTTTTTCCCATATAGACTATAACTTTGTTTTTGTTTTTTTTTTTTTTTTTTTTTTTTTGTCGTCGTTTCTGTGACGCGTGGTGTTTCGGATTTTTATATTAGTTTGTTGCCCATTTGATGGTCAACGAACATGTCCAAGGACCCATGCGACGAGGCCGACGTGGCTTGATACCACAAATTATAGCATTTGTGCAAGGTCCTTTTCGGATTCGAAATATTTTGTCAAAGCGTTTTGTAATTTAAGTGTTTTTTATCCAAATTACAGACAAGACAGCATTTAACTGTGATTTTTTTCAAACAGTTTGAAAGAGCTAAGGCTCAATATTTTTTTATTTTTTTTTTTTGTTTTTACTTTTGCTTTGCATTTTATTGTGAAATTATTTAAATTGTTTTCGCAATGTTTTGTAAAACAAAGAAGGGTCTCGATTAAGATCAATAAGAATTCGCTTTATCTTCCATAGCCTACTTTTAGGCTTGTCTAAAAAATTATTTTTCTATTACCCTCGGCATTTGAAGCAATTCTATAAGGAATAATTACATTTTTTATCAAATTAATTAAAATGTTTAATAATAAACAAAAAAATAATATAAGATAATTACTTATATATTGAATTTATTACCAAATTATTTGAAAAATTTGTTTCATAGTAAACAATAAAATAATGTAATAAAATTACTTATTTAATAACATATAAAGATTTTTAAGAACAGTTTGAATTCACTGATTAATTTAAGCATTTTAAAATATTTTTTGTACGAAAAATAAAAAAAAAATTAAATAAATAAATTAAATAAATTACAAAATAATTAAATAACAAAAATTGTAAGTGTAATTGAATTTGGTATATTTCAAATTGAATATATAAGTACATATATATTTTAATGCAGTTTTAATCAAAAAAATATATTTTAATGCAGTTTTAAAAAATTGAATGGGTGGATAATTAAATACAATTTAATGTAGTTTTAATTATAGAATTTAATGTAGTTTTGATTATTTTTGGTTTTCATATACTTTTAATTTTAATTTCATTATAAATTTTAAAAATAATGTCAATATATTAAGATTTAGTTAATAATAATATAAAATTCGAATTCATAAATAAATTTTATTAAATTAAAAATAATAATTTAAATAAAATAATTTTGTAAAATTCGTGAATTAACCAGAAAATTCAAACTTATGTTAATAATGGTTTTATAAATAAACTTGTAAGTAAACTGTTATCAAATTAATGTATTAATAATATTAAATAAATTTTGTATATTATATAGTAATTTTTATTAACAATTAACTAATAAATTTTTAAAAACTCTTATGTATAAAAATAAATAAAAGCATTGCCCAAAAACTATATATAAATTAATTTGATAACAGTTTACTTATAAGTTTTTATTTTTTCTATGAAATTTATTAGGAAAGTGTTTCAATACTAGACTAGATGTATTTTATTTTTTTTTTATTTTTTTAAAGTGTAATTATACTTATGTTGCCCAATAGTTATCGAATCCATTTAAATTAGCAATATTCTCATATTTAATTTCAATTATATTTTAGAGAAAAGCATTTGGTACTATTTTAATATCAAGTTGATCAAATTTACTGCTCAAATTCATTTGCCTATAACATGTAAATAATATTTCTTTATCTACTATTAATTGTAATTCTTTAACTAGAAATGTACTAAAAGAAGTTGAATATCGCAATATAAAACATAAATTCTTGTTTGCTTGGCTTACAGTTTGCCTGCTGCTACAGTTGCTATTATATTTTCGTTTGTTTGTTTTGACTGTTGCTTTTTGGCCCAATGCTTGAATCGTTATAGCTGACAATGTTTTGCTTACCTGTGTCTAAACAAATACCCATTATCCATTCGGTGGCCAGTATAGCAGAATTTGCGCAATGCTTTTTGCCCGTTTCGCCACTCCTGCCACGTAATTAACGCATATGTAGAGCGGGAGTTTGTTCAAGTAGTGGGCGGGCTAAACAATAAATCAAAATATTAATAAAACAAAAAAAAAACAACAACACTAAAACAAACAAATTTAAATCAAATGGATTTTTCCACTAGTGTTTTAAATACATGCACTCGTCATATACACTTGCCAAATATATTTGCTTTATGATTTCTTTTTCTATTCTCTAATATATTTGTTGTTTTTTTTTTCGTTTTTTTCCCCTGTGATTTGTATAATATATTTATTGCTATTTGTTGTTGTGTATGTGTTTCCGCTTTTTGGTATCTCTGGGCGACACGTTAACCGTTTATCGTTGGCAACACGCACAGTGAAAAATATTTTTTTTTATAAATATTATTTTGTTTTTGTTTTTTTGTATTTTTTTTTGCTACATAGCGCCGGTTCTAGCTGGGTTTTGGTAGCCCCGTTACCATAGCCCCTGCAATTTATAAAGCGTGTATGTCTCTCTGATTTTGGATTGCGGTATTACGGTACGGTGGTTGGTTGGTAATTTATGCAGGTTCTGCTGCCCGAACGTTCGAAACAAGACTGAATTAGAAATATGAGAATTGCTTCGGTTTTTACCAACCGCAATCCTCGGCAATTGGTCAGCCAAAGGCAGGGAGCGCGCGCGTTTCCAATTAATGAATACTTTATGAATTCCAGTCGTCCACATGATTCACAAATGTTAACTAGTGTATGTGTGTGTGTGTGTGAGTGTGGGTGGCCAAGTACGAACCGGCTGCACAACACTGGAAAGTTGTTGCTCGAAAGCCAAACAACGTGTGTGCGCCCATGCCGTTTGTTTATGCAATCCAAACAATATCCAGCCCAGCCTGCGTGCGTTCTCACTAATCTTTCAAGCACTTACTCCATCTGTTTCACTCGCCCTCTCTCTCTCTCTCTCTCTTTTGTTTGTGGTGTCATTTTCGTGTCATATTGTTGCGTTGCTGCCATCCTGTCGACATCCTTGATTGTTGTTGTCTTATTCGCCGTAAATAAATCCTCAGTCTCGCAGGTGTTCAGCTGTTCACTAACACCGCTGATCACACGAATAGAACTTTTTCATACTCGAAACTTTCATATAACTTTGTGAAACTTTTTTACTTGCAATGTGCACAAATTTGTTCAATTTTTTGCATTCTCTGTTAAATTAAATACGCTTTCCAACACTGTTTGAAGGTTTTCTCAAGTGCTATAAAAAGCAGCTGTTGTGTCAACGAACTTAGCATAGAATATACTTAAAGTGTAATTATTTTAGCAGAGAACATTCATGTTGATCAGGTTTTATATATAAGTTTGAATTGTCAAGAGTTTTCTTTTTTTTTTTTTTTTTTTTTTTTTTTTTCTTAAAAATTAAGTTCTTGAAAAATTATTATTTTAAATTTACTTATTTACTATCTATGCGAATTATTATTATATATAAATTAAAATTTCAACAATTATAAAGCCTCTCTCATTCTTTACTCGCAAGCCTTTGGAAAATATAGTTATCATGCATATTTCATTGCTTGCCTTTTAAACCTCTTTAGATACCCTAAATTGTACTCTAAATATATCACATTTGAAATGTTAAAACATTCATTCTCATGTGTGATTAGTTTTGAATGGGCTGAATGCGTTTTTGATATCTGGAAAATTGCACAATCATGAGGGAACCACAAATCTAAATTGCTAAATCAAGCACGGGCGCCAATTGGCTGAATGGATGCATGAATGGATGGATGGAGGGTTGGGCTTGGGAAGACAGATATTCAATTAATATTTTACACTATTGATTGCGTTTAATTATATTGTTGGTTTAAGGTGAAAACGAAATATAGAATCGTTGAGCTGACATTGACAGTTGACAGCTGTCGAAATTTCCAAGTTATATTCAATTAAACTGCTATTGATTTTGTTTGTACTAATGATGAGAGTGTGAGCTGGATGGGGGAAAGAAAGGTGTGGTGCTGTTGGGAGACAGCTAGCAAGAGAGAGAGGGAGAGAAAGAGAGAGAAAACAAAGCTCGGGTCAATAGGCGCGACAAGGACATGAAAAGAAGTTCAAAGCTCAAGGAAATTTCATATCGATCAAAATGTTCACATATCGATCCAAACTCCTAAACAGATGCGACGCCTAATTTGTGTCTAACACTGAAACTTGTGACATGCCGTGTCGCACCGCCGGCCAGTCGGCTCGTCGACCCGTCGACAAGGACAATAGCTATAAATGAGATTGACACATACACGCATAGTCTGCATGCATTGAAATTGCTAAGTTGGGTATATTAGTGTGACTAATAATAAGATTTAATATAGGTGAATTGAGTGGTAATCAGTTCAAGTGACTGAGTCTCGATCTCGACAACTAGTGGAAATAGAAGGGTTTGGGATGAGAAATTTTAGATAGTTTTGCTTTTAAAGCTTAGGTAGAAGAAGCTTAAATATTTTTCGATATCTCAAGTAATTTTTAAGTATAGTTTCAAAAGAGACAGGGTATTTGCAAGTCGTACACTCTACGCCTACATGCCCACTTCTTTTTTGTTGTTTTTGATTAGTTGGTCCTCAACATGTATGGCATATGCGACAATTGACCGACTGGACACGAACCAGGACAGTGTCATCGCCGACGCTAGGTGTCCCAAGGAGCAGCACGTGTGTGTGTTTCTCGTCCTTGAGCTTCGGCTTTGGGCGTTCGGTTATTAAATGCTTTTGGAAACTTAATTAACGTTATAGCCGGCATAAATCATTGTTATAACAACAACGGCAACAACAAATTATAGCTGAATATTGCCCGTCTAGCTTGGGCCAATTGATTCCCCAATTACACATCTAGTCAACGGGGAGTGTACTTGGCCCGACTAAGCTGCACACTGAACAGGCAGCTGTGATTAAGGACACTGTCTATGGTTGTGTGTGTGTGTGAGAGAGAGAGTATGTGGGTGTGTAGGTATCAGTGTATGTATATGTGTTAAAAAGGTCACCTAAAAGGTACTCAAAAAGTTAAATGATTCAAACAAGCCTCCTTTTTCTTTCTTCTTAAGGTAGATTTTAGGGGTTTCCAGTTGCCAATCAAAATCTAATATGTTTCAGTTGAATATGTTAAAATTATCACATTATTCATTTCTATAAAGTCACACTAGAATATAAGAAAAATAAGTATTTTAAGATGCAAGATCAAAAATAAAAATCTCACGACTTTATATATTTTTATAGATTATAGATTTATATATTATTATAGATATATTAAATAAAGTTGACAATTTTTTTATTTTTATTTATTTAGTTTTATAAAAAAAATAAAATAAAATAATCGTTATTAATATTATTTAAAATAATAATTTAAACAACTATTCATTTATTGTAATACTTAATTTTTTTGAACATAATAAAAAAAAAAAAAAAAACTATGTATTGAAATAGAAGTTTTTGTTTTTAAAATCGATAACCCTTTGAAATTTTCGGTTTTAGAATTTGCCAAGTTGGTTGATGAAAATATTCTCGATTTTTAAATATTTAAATTGAACAAAAATATGAACATTAAATTAATAAATTGTATTTATTAAATTTAATTATAAATTGTGAGATAGTTTTTCATAATATTGTAAAAATAAATAATTATTAAACCAATATATTTTTTTATAATGAGAGCAATATTAATAATTTAAAAATTTGTATTTGTATAGCTGATATAAAAATAAAGTATAATGTATATTAAAAAATTTTT
Organism: Drosophila antonietae; assembly: GCA_030914385.1. NCBI lineage: Eukaryota > Metazoa > Arthropoda > Insecta > Diptera > Drosophilidae > Drosophila > Drosophila antonietae. Next base: position 145,755 of record JAUESO010000049.1, on the reverse strand, counting down.
ATTTATATAGTTTATATAAAATAAAGTAAAATGTATATATTTATATTTATAATATAGTACTTACTTAAGGGAGAACGGCGTCAAAAAATTTATTACATTTTGAGGAAATTTCCTGAGATTTCCTAATGCTTATTATACGTATTATAATTATATTAAATAATATAGAATATAATTAATATACAAATTGAACTATTTATAGTTAACGAAACGAGAACGTGTTGGCCTTGTGATTGGTTTACTCATCAAGATTATTTAGGCTAATGCAGCCATTCAAATGTGATTAAGACTTTGTGTAAAATATTTACACAGGTTCTCACCCAATGCTCGATGTCTGCGCAGTTTATTAACTTTCAACACGTTGGCTGCCGCTATCGAAATCCTTCAGTTAATTACTCAAATGTTTTTTCCATTTTTATAGCTTATTTTACTTTCTTTTTTTTGTGGTTTTTTTGGCCTTCTTGGGTTTTTCTTGCTTTCTAGCATTTTTTAGGTGCAGACAAACTTTTGCCGCCTACCATTTAACCTTTTCACAATATGGCCCTGTGCATGAATATTTAATAATCAACTGTAAAGTTCCCAAGCAAGAGACAAGCAATATGACAATATGACAATAGGCCTCTAAAGCCCTTAGTCATGTTGATTATTTTATGGAATTTCTAATGTATATTTGGGCTCTTATCCATTGTATGTAAATGTTGATCCGTCTAAGGACAGATGGTAAACTATGTATCAAGGATATTTCGTTTTTCAAAAGTCCATAAAAAGGGGGAATGAGTCAAATGGGTCAAGGATAGCTAGAGGAAAGACAAACTAATCAAGGACAAGGAATTTACTGGAATAATAAACTGGAATATGAAATGCTTACCTTCCAATTACTATAATAAACTCAATATGCTGTCTTTATTCATATTTAAATATATTTGCATAAAATTAGCTACAATTTAATATAATATCACTGGGTTAAAATTCTACTGTACAGTTTGACTAAAGTCGTACGAACAAAGAGTTTAGATTATCAGATATATACTTATGATTTACATATATCTCTTAAGAACTCAGATATCTGCCAACCTCTATACTTGGGCATTCGATTTTGTACATTTCGACACTGAACATAGTCTAACTCTTTGATTTCTTCACCTCACCCGCACTGGGGGTGTATGCTTGGTTCTCATAGCCCGCATAGTTGCCTAGCACCATGGATATGCGAGAGGGTGAATGCTGTATGCCATTGGCTGTTGCCTGGCTCTCAGTGGCATTGCCCGCCTTTTTGCTGGTGCTTGTGGGCAATACAAAGCTGCCCTGACGACAGCTACGCGAGAGATAGAGACGCAGCTTGAAGAATACGAAGAGCAGAGCGTAAATGCAACAAGAGAGCACCAAGACACACAAGACAGTCACAAGAGCAGCGCTCGGTTGATTCCAATCAATCACATGATATATATAGGGCTTTCCCTTTCTATAAAAAAATTATATAAAATGAAAGAAGAAAAAGATGAAATACGTGAACAAATTATTTGGATAACATTCACTTACTTGTTGATGCCGCCACATAAATGATATATATAGGAGAATATGGCATAGATAATGCCAAATACGACGGGGAGAAATACGTGTAGTAAACGCAACGGATGTGCCACAATCCACAGATCAATGAACATGCAAATGGAGTTGAATGCATGGGTGAGCACATTCGTGGCATCCAAATTACTTTCATTAGCTGAAAAAGCAGTAGAGAAAAACAGAATTTACAATTTGAGATAGATAGATCTGATAACAACAACTGGTACTAAAGAGCTTACCATCATAGAGTATGGTCCAGTAAATGATCGTAATGACAATCGATAAGACTAGCGTTATAATGTGCATGCTCCAATAAACACGAAAAGGGCTCACCCAAGCCTTCATATTGAGCAGCTTGTCTGAGTAGGAGATTCAGTGAGAATCAGTTGAGATCGATCGTATCGAATGATATACAAACTTACCCGCATACTCGGGATGATGATGCCAAATGGTGACAAGTATGGCGCCCAGTAAATTGGTTAACATGCACATCCAAATACCCCAATTGGTCATATAGATGAAATAGAGCCAGTAGCAGGAATCATCATCGGATCGTGGCCACATTGACTTAATGACAACGCCGATAAAGAAGAGGGCCATGAACCAGCGATAGAGCAAATATACCATACTCTTTGTACAGGTTTGCCACTGTATGAATATTAAGACAAACGAATATATTTATTGTATATATATGTACATATATAAATGTATATAAGTGTGTGCGAGTCTAACCGAAACACCCGAAACACCAGTACGTAGAAGGGCTAGGTGTTCGCTTTAGCTTGGATTCAATGAGCCATTTTGTTGTACCTGGCGCCACAAACGCATGCATGGCAATATACAGTTAGTTCTGCCTGTTTTGCCGCTTATGAATATTTCAAAAGTTTAATTTACAATGCGAGTAGAAACGGGCGTCCGTCCAAATCCCACCCAATTCGACTGCTTCCCCAACCCCATTCCATTGCGACTATTGAATGAAAGAACCTCATCAACTATGCTCAAGGTAAAACAATAAAATGGTTGAAACTAGTCACTGGACAACGCCCATTTCTTACAGTTTTGGTCTTTTGATTATACAAAGAAAATTATATAGAGACAATTTGTGCGGGGCAACGTAAGTCGATCAATAGATGATATTATAGTTAGTGTTAGCATTTATATATAACAAAATATACTTGAGGGTATAATACAAATTAATTGTATTAAGGAAAAATTCAATATATACTAAATATATTCCCTTTTTGGTTGGATGCGTATATAGTATATAAACTATATTAATATTTCTTTATATATATATTTCTTTGATTTTTTCGCAATAAAATAAAAATTATATAGAGACAAATTTTAGATGAGAATAAAATATTTTTAATTTAAAATACATTTAAAAAGGGGTTATTTTAATGTAATATAAATATATTTCTTTTTTGGCCAACATGTATCCACATGTGCTCGCCACTGTATATGTAAAATATTTTAATATAATATAAATATATTTAATATTATATAATATATAAAATATATGTATATTTAATTACATTCAGTATTGAAATATTTATATTTATATATATGTATATATAGTTGATAAAAATTAAAGAATTAATTATTTTAATATATAATTAAATGGAAAATGTTTATTTTCGTAACATAAAATAAATATTCAAAATACAATATAAAACAAATAAAGTTGCAATATATACAATATAAATTGAAAAAAAAAAAAAAATGCTTTATTGAAATACATAATAAAATGCAAAGAGTTCATTATGTAGACATACTATAATACAAATTAAACCATAATATAAATAGTTTCATAATGTATATCTATTAAGAATCCTTGAGTAGCATTAATTTCTCATTCAACTTATTCCAACTCCACCTTTCATCAGCTCATTTAATATATATTTTGTCTTGTTGTCAAGGCAGTTTAAACTGAGCATGTACATTGACCCCCATCGATAAATATATTGTATGTGGCTATATAAATAATACAAATGTTACGCACCCAGTGCGTGTCACTTGAAGGAGAGTCCACAAGGACGCGCTCAGTATAAATAACAATTTACACGCTTACATTTGTGTTATATTTATTTATAAATATAGGCTATATTTAATTGATGCCTTACCTGCGATTTGACAAAATCATCGGGCGTATCATGATCAAAGCCGCAGTGCTTTCGTCTAAATTCCTTTTTCACTGGATGCAGTACTATCACCTGAAGTTTTGTCATTTTGTCGGCCTTCTAATAATAATGTTATTGTTTTTTTATCTTTGGATAGTTTTTTGTTTGCTGTTTCACAATGTTAATTGGTGTGCTGCCGAGACATGCAACGCAAATTATAATTCTAGAGATGTAATTTGTGGAAATTTCATAGTTTTGGCCGTTTCTAATATTATTAAAGCCGCGTCGAAGCCTTCAGCTGTGGATGCAAGAAAAATACATTGCTTATCAGTAAATTCTATTGAATGTAACTAACTTAAAGCCACAAGTTGGGGCTATATTCGAGCTAGGATTTCTCTCGAATGAATTTCTTAACAGAAAAATTAATATGAATTATATATGGCAATGCCTAAAATATCGAAATGCCTTTTTAATGAATTGTTTCATGTTATTTATTTTTTATTTTGTAATATTTACTTAAGTCAAATAGTTACCAAATTCGTTTATTGCTGTGCATAAAAATATATATTATATAAATATTATAATATGTAAATATTCGCTATGAAGAGCTAGTATCAACTGACATAAACCAACTAACCAACCTATGTGGTACTATGAAATTTGAGCTATTAATTAATTTTAGCTTTAGATATTTGGTGTTTTTTATGTAGTTATGTATATAGCATTATTGTGACATGAAAAGTCTTCATGTGATTAAACTGTGTATATTGAATCTTTTTGTGGTAAAGCAGTCTTTCTTTCAAGCTGGAGTTGTAGAAGAGAATTACACCTATGATCTCATGAGTTGTCGATGAGCAATAGTAAAATAAAGACATTGAAACAATCGAAATCAAACTGGTCAGTCATATTTGCATCAGTCACATCAGAGAACAGAGACAGAGAGAGAGAGAGGGAGTATGTGTGAGAGAGGGAGAGAGAGAGAGAGAGAGATAGAGACGACAAGTTGCACTTCTTTAACAATCTCTAGTTTCGAAGCGTATTTATTTTTGGGGATGTGACGACGATTTTGGTAAATCAGAGAGAGAGAGAGGTAGAACATTATTGAAATCTCTTACAGTTCTTATTTTCAAGCTTTAGGCAGATCTTTGATTTCTCGTGGCTTACGAAATCGGATTAACAGAGAAAGGGAGTAGGACACAAAATGGATGTTTCCATTAAATTTGTTCTCCTGAATAAGCAGGCAACCAAAATTATAAAGTCACTCACATCTTCTCACATACAAGAGACTCAAATATACATTTTTATCTATAAATATATTAAGAAAATTCATAAAGATAACCATATAAAAATATATACTTTTGTAAATGCAAATTCTGAAATTGGGAACAATTCGACGAATGTTTTTTATCCGATCTGCCGATCTAGTACATTTACATGTTTTTCAAACATCTCATCAACTGAGTAGCCGAACTGCTAGTGTTTTTTTGTTTTCAACATAATTTTTCATTTATGATTATTGTTTAATATCGTCAACAACAAAGTTTCTTTCCATAATAATACTTTTTTTTCGTTTTCGTTTCCAAATTTGTGAACATGAATAAAGTACGTAAACTGGTGCTGTCAACGTGGCGTCCAGTGTTCCGAGGTAATAAATTCTGAATAATTTCCTCATGGATCAATTTGGGCAATTGAATCAATTAATTTTTCAAACTTTGTTTAGAAGTTACCCGTACGTGTTGTAATGCAAAGGTAAAGAACCTTGTAGCATTTCCAGATGTACACATTGGCGAAGGAAAGCTGAAATATATTCTTGCCAAGGTGTATGTACATGGTGAAATGGGCCAGTCAAAGACGGTAATACGTGGTGTATCTCGGGTCAAATACCACCGTGAGTGCACGAACATTAGCTAATTGAAAATTTCATATGAAATTAAATTACTATTTACTATTATCATTCAGTCGACGTCTATGATCAGTTGCAAAAGGAGGCCAATAAATTAGATCTATGCACACAGTGCCTGGGCGGTGGTATAATGGTTCATGACAATGATAAACATTACATCAAGATTTATGGCCGTTCACAGACATTGGGCAGAGCTGATCATCATGAGACAAGAGAGGTATTGCACGATCACGAAAAGTTTTCATCGTATAAAATTGATGCTGAATCTGGTGGACAGGATGCTTGAAATTGGGTTAGATATATGAAATTGTTTGTATTACGATTTAGATCACATAGCAAATCACTAATATTAATAAAGTTGTTGATCAGTTAGTTGTATTTATAGATACTGCCTTTTATTCTATTAAGAAGAGCTTAATATATTAATCAGATATCTATAATTTGAGTATCGATTTCTTACATTTGTTTCGATTTGTAAATCCTTAATCGCAACGATCAGAAATCGATAAAGGACAATCTCTTTCTACAACTTATCGATAGCAAATATGGATCTAAGTTGGTATATCTTCTATCGACTGTTTATTACCATGATTATCAATCCTCAAACGGGTTCTTTATCGATTATTCAGATCAATAACAAATAGAATTTTTATTATATTGGACCTAAAAACTATAAAATTTAATATTTTTACTTCCTTGATTTTAAAGCTATCGAACGATCTCATATACACTTCTAGCAATATGTCTGACCTTGATGCCGCCAAATAGTTACTTGCGTTTTACTTAGTAATTCACACCTTAAATGGCTTTCATACTGGGAATCATCGTCCAGTATTTACATATATATCTATGCCCATCCAGGTTTTGAACGTCTCCAGCTCAATGATGATACTTATTAATGTTTATACAAATGACTTTTGAATATTGAGTGATTCATTTCAGTGCACTCGATTATTATTTATTCAAAATTATAATCGCTTATAATTGTTTTTGTATGTATATATTTTTATTATAATCGTCGTTTCATTATAATAAAAAACAAAAAAACAAGAAACAATTAACTAGCTAAGGTCGACACTGTTCGCACCAAAAAGGGCGCCATAAAAAAATTAACAAAACACAAGGTGAACATATGTACATATACATATAAACATTACAATAAAAGTATTAAAAATACATACTGTAGGTCAAACGAGCGTTAGGTAATTTATAAAGCAACTGAAAGCTGCCGGTCTTTAAGTGTCGGGTCATAGATTTTCACATGGTGAAGACTTTGTACGTCAGCTTATAGCCATATAATGGCCAGCTTAACGCAAAAACTAAAAAAATAATAATTCATAAGGTGGGATAGTTGGGTAAAGCTTAAAGTAGTTTATTTCCCGAAAAAAAAAAGAAAAAAAAAAATATATATATATATAGACAAGTATATGAAGACTTTAATCCAATTAAAAATAACCTTTATGAGCTTTATGAGCTAACAATTAAATTTTAATTTTTTTGTTTATTTTAATAAAAATGATTTAGTAATTATTTCTTTTTTTTTTTTTTTTCATACAACTTTTGTAAAAATGTTCTTAAATGAAATAATTTGTTTCTTTTCTGAATTATGAATTATTATATTATGATAGACGAATTTTTCGTTAAATGAAATATTTCGTATTTCAAGTAATACCAAATTCCCAAAAGGTATTTGCTTTTCTATTTACTCATTCAGTACTTATTTATTTTTCATTAAGTTCTTCTGCAGCACACTTGAGTTTATACAAACTAGATGTAGTTAATTCACAGAAATATTTCTTTATATTATTTCATGTATATAATTTTCAGTATAGACTTTAATTACTATTCCGTTTTATTCTACACTTTTCGACAGCTGTTTTAGATCAAACTGAAACAAACTTCCTTTTTCCAATAGAGTTTCTTTGGAAATTTGCGCAAACAAATGCAAAAAGCCAAGAAATACAATAAATATTTATCAGCTGTTACCAAGTTACAAAACATTGTATTGAATTCCAAGTCTGTTTTCAAAATGACACGAAATACAAAAAAAAATAAATAAATAAATAAAAAACAAAGCAAAAGCAAAACTGAAATAATAAAACATTTAATGAGGTACTACACTCACGGCCCTGAACTTGCACGAATGCCAACGACAAGCAAACTTCGAGAAACTCAAGAGACACGTCTTATAGAGTAGGAAGGGTCTCAACAAACCCAACTATGTATTTATGTTAACAGCTTACCAGCTAGCCATGGTTACCAGGTGTACACACACGTGTATACACACATATGTATATCTTTTATATTTTTGTGTATTTCATTTTATTCACTTTTGTGCTACATTTTCGTCAACAACCGAAGAGCACAAGATAAGTGTGTACACAACACATTTAAAGATATATACAATTATAAATGTATGTATATATACGATTTAGGTTTATGGCTCTTGCATGTGTACCACATTGAACTGCGATTCTCGTAGCTGAAAAACTTGTAGACAAAAATTTTGAAGTGAATGAAAACTTGTTGACCTTTACATTCAAAGCCAACACAAGTCTGTGAATGTAGCAAAGATAAATAATTTTGTATGATAAAGCTGGAGGAGAGTCCAGAGATAAGATAAATATAATTGCTAGTAAAACAATCCCAAATATCTCACTCTCCAACTGCGCATGTGACTAATTTCAAACAATCCAATTTAACTAAATTTTTTTTATTTCAATTTCAAATTTCATCGCTTGGAAAGTGAAATCAAATGAGTTCAACGCACATTACAAATGCTAATATAAGAGGAAATAAAAATAAATAAATAAAAAACTATACAAAAAAAGCAAAAATATGGACATGCTAGACTATATCCATTTGCATATGGTTTCTATGTAGTATTTGCCTTTAGCCAAACTTATTGTTAACATTCTTGAGCTTTGTTTGGCAGCTAGATGCTAATTGGTCTATTGACTAAAATCGTTTGGCTGCATTATAATCGGCGTGAATTGGCTGATTAGAATTATTTATGTATATAAGTCAGTTTTGTTGACTACGAACTCTTCAAGAAACATCGATTGCAGCCTTCTATAATAATTAGCAAAAGAATTGCTTAGATTTATTGAGCGAATCGGGTATTATAATTGATGAATGAAGTTAGAAAGTGAGAGTAAAAGAGGGATTGTGGGCAGAAAAAAAAGCAATTTGATCTTGATAAAAAATAAATACATTTAAGAAATGTTTGTAGGTGAGAAGTAGGCAAAAGTGGCCCATATACCAATATACTAAATGCCACAAATATACCCGAAAACTATAATTTATTCATAGATATCAATAAGACTCAATGCTTTTCTATATATTCAGTCAGTAAATTTAATTCTTGATGGCAAGTAAATAAACACATGAATAAAGAACTAATTAAGATTTAACTTATTATTGATTTTTAATTTGTTGAAAATGTTGTAAATATATTTAAAAAAATTTTACAAAAATATACCTCAAGAGTTTTTTTTTTTACCACTACTTAGGAAAGGCCTAAACCAATCGAATTTAGGCAAATAACAATTTTCAGTTATTATTGATTTTTAATTTGTTGAAAATGTATTTATATAACAAAACTTTCGTTTAATTGCTCGAAATTTTCATTAATTAAAATTGAATTAAATATTAAAACTTTCATTGATAATTATTCCGCTCCAATAATATTCTTAGCTTACCTTCAATCATTTCAATGTATGCGATCGAATATTGATTGTTTGATTGAGTGGATTCCTCAAGTAAATATTTTGATATTTTTTTTTTTTTGTTATTAAATTATTATTCCTTTAATACGCTATAAATTCGATATGGTATAGTTCGAAAATAATAAAAAAATCACTCATTAATGATAACTGGGGAACGTGCATCAATTTTAAATACGTGCCTATAAATAAGCCAATTAAAATGCGATACTTGGACCGAGTTCATGTACATACATACAGATAAATATATTTATTTTATACAAATGCATATATATACATATATGTATAGGAATAAGTTTTTTTCTCAATAGACAAATATTTGAAGTGCACAAGGCAAAAACACTGCATAAAACTCAAATCTTTCTCAAATTTATTCAAGCACTTGAATTCTATTTGATTTGGCTCCCAATGAACAATAATATTTGTACGAACGATCTGTCAAGTTTGGCAACACTATTTGGCTAAAAAAGTCGAAAAAAAAACCAACTGCAAACAAACAAAATGGAGAAAAAACCCCAAGCTTTGAATATTCCACACACGTTGCCAAAAAGAATGAAGCCAACGCAATTCGAAGTGGGCTAAGCGCGTTGTAACAATAACGTTGGCCTAAAACTATGCGAATTTGTTGCTATTTTTTGCGTATTATTATTATTTTTTTTATATTATTATTTTTAGCATTTTGTTTTTATTTTGCTTTTTTGTTAACGAGCTGGTGGCGCATTTTGTGTGTGTGTTTTACGCGTGGCTTAGCAGCCTAACTGCCAGCCTGAAGCATTGTAGTAATTTCTTTTTGGGTCAACAACTTTGCATAACGGTGTCTGGCTCTGGACTTTATTGTATTTGGCTTATTGCATTTTCAACTTGTATTACAGCAGCGCGAAAAGCGCACTCACACATTGCACAGAGAACCAAAGACTTCAACACAAACACAAACACGAACCAGCGCAAAACTATGGCTTAGGCAAACTTCTTCAAGATCGCTGAGCCAAGTGAGCGTAACGAATAGATCAGCGCAGCGCGATCGCACAAATCACGACTTATTGATGCGACGCGCGCTCCAAAACTGATCGCAACTTGTTTGGGCCAACGACGATGCGGACAAATGTTGCGATGCGTCGCACAGTGGTTGCAAACATGTTCGATGTGTTCAAATCATGAATTTAAGAATTGATAATGTAATAGTTAACTAAGGATTCTGTATATTCAATATATATTTTTTTTGTATTTAAAATTTTAGATGTTTCAATTAAATTGTTTTCTCATGTTTTTGTTTTTTATATTATTTTGATTATATATTTATTTATTTCTGTTAATTACATTTTAAGTATTTTCTTTAAATATGATAGAAAAATAATACTCGCATATATTTTATTTAATTTATTTTCATTATTTAATGAGATCAGTAAAGACTAATAAATGTTAAAAAATGTTTGCATTTACAAATAAACAGTGTTTTTTTTTTATTTATTTTAACAATTACAGTTTTGTAGTCTTATCTAATTTATTGAAAATAAAAATGTATTTATATACAATTTATTTATTATTTAAATTAAAAAAGTCGACCTATTCATTTCAATTATTTATTTAAACTGATATTGTAATTCCTTTTCATTTTATTTCTTACAGATGACAACATTTTCTATGCTTCAACTAGGGTTGTTGATAATATATCAAAATATCAATATATCGATATTTTTATACAAAAAAAATATATTTATATCGTGATATTTTTTTTGCCCAAATATCGAATATTTTTGCGATATATTTGATATATCGTTGGTCACACATATTGTCACACAAATTGTGAGACATTCTGAATAAAAATGGTTGAAACGAATTATTCAGATTTCAAAAATGGAACAGCAAAATAATAAAAACAAGTTGTAACACATCAAATATGGCAATGCATATAAAAAACAACATTATGATGAATTTAAAAGACCAAGGTGATAGCTTCGAAAACGACCACAATAGGTCAGTAATACTGACTCAGTATTGAAAGTACACATTGCGGAAGAGGGAACTTGAGATGTAACGCAGCTTGCCACAAACTTCTTGGGAAAGCAATCCGATCATTTTTTGGAATTCTCATAAGGCCATCGAAGATCAATTACGATCAGCCCCTGGTAGCTAGGTGCCTTTGGAGCGACTTGCTTCGCCAATAAAATGAGTTGTTTGCGGCTCACGAAGTCGTATGACGGATATATCAGAACGCGTTTTTTTTTTTTTTTAACTCTCGAGTACTTAATACTGGTCATTATTATTATTATTTTATTAAAATAGTTATTCTTATTATTCTTTCTTTTTTTTTTGTCGGATTGTAAAGTTATTGTAGGAAAAAGTTTTAAGAATATCGAAAATATCGATATATCGATATTTTTAAAGTTGAATATCAAATATCATTTTGATATTTTTTCAAAACTTAAAATATCATCGATACGATATTTTAAAAATATTCAACAACCCTAGCTTCAACCCACTGTAATACAAGTAATATCGTATATCGTATATCGTATACCGTATGATCGTCAAATATTGTTGTGGCTGCTGCGCCGTCAGCGTGCACAGGTGAGTTACAATTAAATCCGATATCTTTATAAATAAATAACAAATTTCGGATATAAATAAAATAAAAGTGTCATATAAATATTCAATTGTTTGTCGAGTTGATGTTCAGTCTTTGGGAAAAGTCAAAATAAATTTAAATCCATTTTAATTGCAGTGTATACTGGCTGGAGCGGCTTACTCATTTTATTGTTAAAAAATTTAAAACAGTTTAAATTAATTAATTGGGTAACTGGGCCCAAATGTACATATGGTATATCAAGAGATTCTTTGTCAGTTTTGTTTTCAGTTTCGCTGAGTGTACTGCCCTTTTGTTATTATTATTGTTGTTGTTGTTTTGTTATTCTAGTGTTTGTATTTTTGCTGAACGATTAAAGCTGACGACGATTTTTAGCTGTACCCAGCAACGAGATTCGTTGCAGTCTTTTGTATTTCCTCGGGAGAGAAACAGACCTAATTAGTCTTTCATCTCTTTTTCGCGTTTCAGCAATCGTCGTAAAGAGAATAAAAGCAATTCGCGTCTACCTCTTCGTCTCAAACCTCTTTCTAACTAACTTTGTACAGTTTTATTTCTACTTTTTTGTTGTATATTATTTTTCTTGCTTGTTCATTTTCTTTTGCCGCATTTATTCTCTGTTTTCTTTGGCAATCTTTTGGAAGAACTTGTTTGTGTGTTTGGTTCGGTATAACATGATGGCATTATTTCTACTCAAATAATTTTTGGCATGATGACACATTATTTTGCTGGGATATGTTGGGTTTTTCTGTACTTATTCGAATTCAACTCCAAAAGTACTAAAAATCTCTGTCAAACATGAATCATATTTATTTCTAGTTATTGACTTCCATGGAAATAAAATCGATATGGATTCAACAAGATTTAGCGAAGCACTTTGTAAACGAATATGAAGCCCTTGAGAGAGTGCGAAAAAAAAAAAAACAGAGTGTAACGAAAGTAGCAAAAGATTTATGTCTGCATGCATACATATGTATGTGCATGTCTGCCTACCTATGTACATACATATGTATGTGTAGTGAGTCTCGGTAGTTGGCTTAATTTATGCATACATATGTCATTGGCCTCTATACCCTTACTCTAACACTGAGCATATTACATTTAATAAACAATTTAACTATAATAAATATTTAGAAATTTATTATCATTTTTGGGATCGTTAAACTTAAAGCTGAAATGCTAAATTAAAATATTATTTAAAAACTATAAAAGAATCTAAGCAGAAAAATAAATTTAGTTACTTATATTTTGGATCATTTATGGCTTATTTATATTTATTTTTTTATTTTTTAAATTTATTTTTGTACTTATTAAATAAAATTAAATATTTTATACCAGTCTAATTTGTTATTTTATATTTCTATTAACTAATAGTATTTTAGAGCATTTTGGCAATTTATTTTTTCATATTTTTATGTATTAAATGTAAATTATAAATTTAAGATTTTTTAAAAATTTGCTTCAGTTTATAATTTTTTTACGTATATTTATATTTATATTTGTTTCTGATGATTTTCAATATATTTTTTCTTTATTAATTTGTATATTATTTTACTTTAAAAGTTAATTATTTTATTATTTTTAATTTTTTTTACTATTTTTATTTATATTTTATTTATATTCTGTTATTTTGTTAGTTATTTTGATTTATATATTTTATATTATGTATTATATTTTAATTTTTTTTTTATATGTATATAAAGATAAAATATTCATTTGTATTACAAAATATGCATTTTAAATATATATGTATATATATTTTGGAACGTTTATAGATGTAATAATTTAATTTATTTCTAAATTTTATTTAAATTAATTTTTAATTTTGCTGAAGAGAAATAATTATTTGCTATAAGCTGTGGTATTTATATATTTATAGTTTAATTATTTATAATATTATTTTTATGCCTACCATCAGCAATTTCATTTAACATTTTTTTTAGCATTTCCAATAATTTGTTAACGCTCAATGTGACATTTTTTTTAGCATTTCCAATAATTTGTTAACGCTCAATGTGATTCGCTATGGTAAATTTAAATTATAAACTGCACTTCTTTGGTATATTTTAACGAAATCTTTATGCTATGGATTCCATAGCAACAAGCTTTATTATTCAAGTGTTTATACAGATAAAAAATATATAGTCAAAGCAATTGCACATTGCTTCGACATTAAGGAACCAAGAGAAATATGCTTATAAACTAATCGCAGAGCCAGTAGTTATTAAATAACAATAATTTAGTGCGTACAGCTACAAATTTATATAAATAAATGGTTTAGTATGTGTGCGTGAAAAATGGTGTATTATGTGTCAATGTGTGTGTGTGTGTGTGTGTGTGTGTGAGTTGTGTAACTGAATGGAAATTATGAAAAAAATGCGGGCGGTACTATCTATAACTACTTGAGTGCAGTTTTATATAATGATGATGGGTATTGTTGTATTTAGTCAGTGCTATATTAATTGAGTCGATCTCATATGAGACCAACGGCATGCGGTGTCCAGACAATGCTGAAGGCCCTATTGAAGACCTGCTTCAGTTTGTGAATGCCAAAGAGCAGAACCCAATAGCAAATGATCATTAGGAAAATGCCGACAAAGGTGATTAGACAACGCTTAGGATTGTTCCAGTCCAGTATGGGATAGACATAGGGATTGTCGAATCTACATTAAGAAATCGAAATTGAAATTAATTAGATAATCTCTAGACCTTATTTCAGAGTGCAGGCTACTTACTCGTCGGTGCCGCCACAAAAGTGATAGATGAGGGTAAACAGAAAGAATGCAATGGCCATGCACATCGTCTGCACCATATGCCATAGACGCAATGGAAATGCAACGACTAGAAAATCGATCAGCATACAAACGGTATTCAGAGCATGCGTTACAATGCTGATGACCGGAAATCGTGCTGGTTTGTCTACGCAGATAGAATTGAATTAAATAAGTATTATGTTTATAGTGTATTTTTTTCGTTTGTTTAGAATTGCATTTGCCAACTCACTCATGCGACCATTGAGAAATATCCAGTATACTGTGGATATGATCAGTGCCAGCAATAATGATATATTATAGAGCCACCAGTATATCTTCAGGCCTCTGGTTGTGCGCGCCTTCTGTCCCGCCTCCTGTACCAGACTTCGCACATTCTGTAGATCGTAGTGCCAGCGTGTGACGTTCACGGCCGCAACTATCATTGTGATTGTGATCAGACCAAAGCCCCAGTTGGTCATGTAGATAAAAAATTTGCCATCACAGAATTGCATAATGATGCAAGTGATGTAAACGCCCAGAAATATAAGCGCCAAGAGCCAACGATATAGTAAATAAATTGTGCTGACTTCATGCTTTTGCCACTGAAAAAATATAGACAACAAGAAACAGAGTGAGTAAGTGGCACAGATACCGAGAGAGTGGGAGAAACAGAGAGCGAGAGAGAGAGAGAGAGAGAGAAAGAGGGAGAGGGAGAGTGGGGGCGAGAGAAGTTGAACGGTCAGTAGGTGCTAGAGGTTAAATAAACTATATTATGCAGCAAATTCTTTGATAGCTTAAATTATTTAATCTTGACTGAAATAGAATTTTATTTTTATTAAATTGTATTTGTTGTTCTGAAAGTAAGCTTGTTTTTAAATATACAAAATAAATATATATATTTTAAATGAAATATATTTAATTTTCTTTTTATATTTTATTTTTTGTTTATTTTTTTTAAATATACAAATATCATTAAAGAACACCTAACTGAATATTTTTATCTTTTTATTTTATTTTCCTTTTTAGTTAGGCTCAATTCTCACTTTATTGTTTAAATAATTTAAATATATGTCTATATATTTGTTTTTCCTGTTAACTTAAATTTAATTCAAGTTAAATACATTCCTGCATAAAAATTAAAGTCCACCTCAACTTATCTAATATAGTTTTTTTGTTAGTTTACAAATACTAAGGAAATCTTTTTGGCTTATTATTATTATTATTATTATTTTTTTTTTTTCGTAAATTTAATTTAATGACTTTAGCAAACTTGTTCTTTGCACATTTGTTATCTAGCTAGTAGGAAGTCATTCTTTATGGGGTATTTAGCAGTAGTATTTACATTCATTGGCAAAATAAGTCTTTATCAGCAATGAGTCTGCAACTATGCAAAATCAAAGTTCACGATTACCAAAGCACTGATTGGATACATAACTCTGACGTTTTAGCACTAAAAAAAAAAAAAAACGAAATTATAAAAAAATAATGTACAATTATAGATAGGAGCTAATCAAATTAATATGATTAACATTCATAGTTATGCTCAGTTTTATCGATTGCTATATATATATATATATATATACATGTATGTAATCATTGATAATCATAGTGCACCAGGTAGGCAACCTTATCTGACCTTTACACAAATTGTAATTGTAATTGTTGTTTATTTAACGAGCAATTGCAACTGTCTGTTTGCATATAAATATTCCGCTTATGGCACTATCACTATCAGAGTAGAGCTAACATTCAGACAGCTGTTAAATGTCTGTTATCTATATGTTATCTCACTGTCTGTTCGCCACATGCTGTCAAATTAATGACGTACTAACTGCTCGGGCTCGTGCTTGTTTAGTTAGTAAGTTTGTTGTCGTTTTCGCTCGGTTGAAGTGCAAAAAAAGAAAAGAAATAAAAAAAAAAAAACAACATACCTTGTCGATTACGCAATGAGAATTGATTTGTTTTGAACTTCAGGAAGATCGTGTGCTATTAAACGACCCCAAGATCAGTATATAATTTATATATATGTATATATACATAGATGTATACATTCGCTCGTGCCATGTCTAAATGTGCTAAATACTATTTTACTCTTCTCTAATTTCGATAAGTTATATGTGTGCGACAAATTATGGTGTGATATTTCCGGAATTTGCTTTTTATGTACAATGCGGGCACTGTTACTGTTACCGTTAAGTTCTACATCAGTATATCCGCCAAATATTTGTGTCATGTGACGACTTTGTAATAGGATTTTGAAAATTGTTTAAGTGATGTCTCAGGCCTAAAGTATTGTATTCGAATTCAAATGTTCTTTCAACTACCGAGCATTATGTAAATCAGCAAAAGGTTTTGTTAAAGCTACTCATAAATTAAATAAAAATGTTTGTGCATTATTTTTTTAAAAAGACAGCAACAAAGAAGAAAAATAT
The DNA here is from genome assembly GCA_030914385.1 of Drosophila antonietae. NCBI lineage: Eukaryota > Metazoa > Arthropoda > Insecta > Diptera > Drosophilidae > Drosophila > Drosophila antonietae. Next base: position 128,678 of record JAUESO010000049.1, on the reverse strand, counting down.
ATTAAAATAATTAAGATACTATATGAAATTTATATAATTAAAATTATATATAATAATATAATAATAATAAATAAAATAATACGAAAAATATTTAAATATATAAATACTAATTTTAATAAAGTCAGTTTTTTTTTTTATTAAAACTTTAAAAAGAATTGATTTTACTTAAATTAATAAATATTTGTATATCAATTTGCAAAAAAAAGTTTGTTTTATAAATTTTAGTAAATAAAATTGAAATTATTAAGTAAGTTGATTTATAGAAAATCATACAAAAAAAAAAAAGAAAGAAATAAATAAAAATTTAAAAATTAAAATAAAATTAGTCACTTTTTGGCAAAATATAAATAAAAAAATAAATATATAAAAAAATTTTTTTAATGACATTTAATAAGTTATTAAATTGTCACAGGAAAACTTAATTAAATAAATTTTCAGCATATGCTAAAAAAAAAAAAATTATTGCAAATAAATGTAAAGAATCTTAATTATTAATCAATCAGCATTATTTACTAAAAAACATAAAATAAATTTGTATGAATTAAATTAAAATGCATTTTTCATTATTCGTATATAAACTTTTGTATGAATATTAATAAATCAATTAGATAATAGATTTAAATAAATATGATTATTCAAACTAATTAAATATATAATTTAAAACCAGATAAAAAATACTTTGTTATAAATATTAATAAAGTGTAAAAAAATACATCCTCGTAATATAATATATTTAATAAATATATTTATTTCTGCTTCAGTAAGTGTATGCAATGGTCATCGGCCTCTCAGCTGCCAATTCTTACACACGTTTGTAAACGTCAAGCTGTACTTAATGCTTTAATAGCACCTACGTACACATATTAAAACTTCACGATACTAAACTTAAATGATCTCATCTAAAATACAAAGTAGCTCAGTGCAAAGGGCTTTCAGATTATTTCCGTGACATATAACACTACCGTTTGATTGATAAACTCACCAGAGACTTATAAAATAGATGCACGTGACTGCATTCGAAGCCGAAATTTTGCTTTTGTAATTCATTGTTGAGGCCCTTCCGGAACCTTTTAAGAAATTGCATTTTGTATTGTTGTTTAATTATGATCGCTAACCGATGGATTGAATGTTGGCTACCGGCTTGCCAGCGTGGTTGCGTTCTGCTAATTGTGTGTGCAGAAAGAAAAGAAGCCTGATTCAGCAAATTTTGTGCTCAGTGTGATCTTGAAAAGCATTCGCGAAGTTATGACTTGGACGGAGTCGCTAAAATATATATATATATATATATATATATATATATATATATATGTGTATTTATGTACTATGTATGTGCGCTTTTCGGCAGTTCGCTAACTACTCCACTCCACTGAGAACGCGCACTCGTGCACAGCACACGACGAGACAGACTCGACTGAAAACAACGAAATGCTTTTACCCTTTGAGAGACCCTCTAAACTGGTGACTGTGCCGAACCCGCTACCGACGCGCCGATTAGAAACGCGCACACTGCATACGACCAAGCACTTGGCGCAGGCTTCGACTCTTTTTATATACACGAAGCCGTATGCCATCCGATCGACCAAATTAATATCACAAAAAATATATATATACATATATATAAATATAAATTTCGTAAAAAGAACGGAAGCCTGATCACTGTCATATACCCTTTTGAGTCAAGCCTTAGGGCTGAGCACACATTCAACAGAAATAACATGTGAATACATTTTTAAAAATGTTTATAAAATAATATTTTAATATTTTAAGTTTTTTTTAATATTTTATATAATTTTTAAATTCTGGTTTTCATATTTAAGTTGAACAAAAAAATTATATTTTATTAAACTAATTGTGATATAAATAGAGAAATTATTTTAAGAGAGAAATTATTTTAAGAAAAACGGAAATAATTTGTCATAATGAAAAGTAAATATATAAATAAAAAAATTAAGTTTTTATAATTAAATTTAACAAAATTTGAAAAATTTGAAATAAAAATACAGCAATATTTTTATAATATTAATATAATTACATATGCTGCTTATAATAAATAGAAAATATCCAAATATATAATATATAATATATTATAAATTTAATTTAAATTTAAACTTAAACTTACAATTTAAAATCTTTAAACAAATAAAATAATAAAATCCAATATATGCCCTGAACAATTTACAGGGCATAGCAATAAATTAAACTAAATAATTTAATTAATGGCATATCGTTAATGTGAAATATTCACACGCACAAAAAACAAAAGCAATAAAAAAAAAAAAATTTATACATGTATATATAAAATGAGTGTCAAATAGTCGCCGATCTGTTAAATGCTCCATACAAAAACTTGATGTTGTGGGAAGCATTTCGAATATGATATGATATCAATGTTATTGACAGCCGTTTGTCGTTTGTCATCACACCGTATAGAACGTACAACATCAGCTGCTGAGCTGACTTTATTGAACTTGAAGCCCTGGAGGTCATTCAATTAAAGCCCTGAACTCTCCCAATTATGCGTATGCTCAAATGCAAGCAAGCCATGGGAGTCGCAAATTCCAAAAAAAAAAAAAAAAAAAAAAAAAAAACGAAAATTGTTTTTAACAAAGTTATTTTTTTCAATCAAATTTTTTTTGCCTTTTAGGTTTGACCCACATTTAGCTTATCAACAAAGCGATAATTGGGTGGGAAAGTCTAACAAAAAGAAAGCGCAACTTTTTTTCATTATTATTACTATTTATTTATTTATTTATTTTTCTTAATAACGGGTTAGTTTATTATTTATTTCTACAAATTTTGCATAATTTGAAATACATTTTGTTTTATTTATTTCTTGCTTGCATTATACTACAGTAAATAAAATATATTACACCAGAAATTTTGTTGTTGATTGTATCTGATATTTCAATTTGCAAACGTAATTTGATCAGTTGAGGGTCAGTTTAATAAACATAGCATCGATTACAAATTGCTTTGTGTTGAAAATTCCAAACTTGTACATCAACTATATGTACATATGTACATACACATATTGCAATTGTGTTCTTTTTTTATACTTTGTTCCCGAAGGGGAAAAAGTATATTGGGTTTGTGCAATGTCCGTCTTGCTGTCCGTCCGTCTGTCCGTCTGTCCGTCTGTCCGTATGAACGCAATATTTTTCGGCGCTATTAGAGCTAGAGACTTGAAATTTTAAACATATACTCATATATGTTCCCGAATTATAAAGTGTAAAAATTTTCCCGATCCGCCCACTAGGGGCGTGGCAAATCGGAAAACTCTTCCGCCCATAGTTAAGTTATCACACTACATGATGAGCTAGAGAGTTGCAATTTGAAATGTATACTCGGGGTGACAACCCAAGTTCAAAAAGCTATGGCGGATATATCTACGCCCATTGGGGGCGTGGCAAATCGGGAAATACGTATCTTCTACACCGTTAAAGCTAGAACGCTGAAATTTTGCATGTGAGTTAATGTTATGATTCTAAGAAGATCGATCAAAAAGTTTATGTCTACGCCCATTGGGGGCGTGGCAAATCGGACCTGAGTATATAGTGATTTTTCAAATTGTGCTATATTTTGGACACTATTGACACTAGAGACTTGAAATTTTGCATGTATACTCGGGTTGACAACCCAAGACTAATAAGCTATGGTAGATATATCTACGCCCACAGGGGGCGTGGCAAACCGCAAAAGTTTATATCTCCTACAGTTTTAGAGCTAGAAGCTTGAAAATTGGATGGTTGAGTTACTAATGTTCTCCTCTATCGATCCCCCAAAAATAATTTTTCAGCCTCTTTGGGGGCGTGGCATATCGAAAAATACCCTGTAATTTTCGCATTTTTGGAATGTAAGCAACCAAATTTTGCAGGCATGTTAGCCTCGGCCCTTTCTAAGAACTGGCAAAAAATTATGCGTCTACGCCCCCTGGGGGCGTGGCAAATCGGCAAAGAAGTTTGTTGTGGCCAACTGCATAATTCATGCATACAATAGCTTAGTAGCAATTGCTAAGATGGCAAAAAGCATTTTAACATAAATATAATAATATTAATAAATTTAAAAAATAAAATTCATAAGTTTTTGATTAATAAATAAAAAGTTTCCAGCGGGATTCGAACCTGGGTCTTTTGAAAACAACATGTAATCGTTAGCTAAACCTAAATAAATTCACAGCTGATCAGCTGACCAGCTGATCAGCAGCTTGTGACGTCACAAAACAATACAATGGCAATTCTTGCAATATGTATACACTTTTGGATGTGTATACACGTACACATGCATACATACATATATGCATGCATAGAAAAACTGCCTGCCACACAGCGTCGCAAATCGGAAAGCATAAAGCAGTTTTAGTTTTTACTTAAATGCACAATTCATATGCGTATGCTTATAAATGATTATCAATTGGCAGCAAGCATTTTATAATAAATATACAAATATTAAAAAAATAAAAAATAAATAATTTTTGAAAAAAGTTCTCTGCGGGATTCGAACCCACGCACCCAATTATAGCTTGTATAGCGCTTACCACCGGCGCCACTGCCCTGACTTAAGTTTCGTTAACTAAAACCAAATAAGGCATTGCTAGAGCGCCTTTTGACAAAACTAAAGTAACGATCGAAAAATTCTCAATTCAGTCACAATTCTTAGAATATTCTGGCATCCAAACTTTTGTATGTATACATAGAAAATTGTGTATACTCGTATAGTGTGTACATGTGTAAATCTGTATGTATGTGTAGGGAAAACGTTTGTTGCTTGCCATGTACGTTTGCTAATTGCCGAAATATTTCGTTAATTAAATGTTTATTAAATAAATAAGATGCACCTATGGGAACAAAGTATATCGCTGTTAGTTGCGCCTAACTGCAACGTTCTTACTTGTTTTTATATGCCCCTCTTTGGTGACCTTGCCATTGACTTGAAGACCCTTTGTAATTGATATATTTTTGTTTCGAAATTGAAAGTGTCTTCATTTATCATACTATATGTAGCATTGATTTTCTGCTATTTTTCTATCATTGCATAATTTAAAAGTTGTTATTGCTATCGCTTGATAATAAGATTATTGCATGTCTATTGCAATCGAACTGAGACGCAATGTTTAAATTTCAATTTTTGATTTGCGTGACAAATTACGGAAAGATTGTTTGCCAATATCTATTGCAAATTATGCTAATTAGCTGGGGAGATTTATGAATTTGAATTTATACATTATAAAAGTGTTGTTGCTTTATTTGGTATTTAGCTTTTAAAAAATGGGTTTTAGTTTTTTTTTAAAATGTTTCATTCTCAAATTTTTTTCATTAAAAATATTGTTCATATTGAATTTAAAAAAGTTTTTTTTTTTAATTTAAAAATTTTTTCCAATAAATTAAATATTTGTTTAAAATGTATTTGTTTTATTAATTAATTAATTATAATATTCTATTTTAGAGACCTCTGACAGCCTTGCGATTGCAGCATTTTTAATGCTTTGCAAATGTTAAAGAATATGTATAGTTAAAAGTATAGTTAAATAAATTATTTTTAAATATTATATATTTCATAAAATTTAATAAATTTTAATTATTAAATTATTATGCAATCTATGTTTTGAAACATTGGATATAATTTATAATTTTAAAATTGATATTTAAAAAAAAATTGACTATATTTTTAGATTTATGTATTTTTTTTTAAATTTATTTTTTAGAAATTAATATACAAAAAAATTAAATTAAAAAAAAACAATAATAATATTTGTACATTTAAGAATATGTTTTTTTTTATGGCGGGACTGACTTAAATTAATATACAATTTAAAAAAAAATAATATACATTTAAAAGTATGACATTTTCTCGAAAGTAAAAGCTGCATTTAATAAAAAAAAAATTATAATAAACAATTGATAATCCGTATTGTGCGTAAGCTTTATTTTGGTAATCAACAAAGGTAAACAATTGCCGTGTAGATGAGAAATAATGCTTACAGATATTCGTCATGAATGAAATGTCAAAATTATTATCATAAGTTTTTTATGTTTGACTAACAAAGTTGTTCCGCATTGTCATCTTATCTAAAATTCAAGGTTTCGACGAAATATTACGTTATTCTAGTCCACACTTGACAAAATCAAAGGAATTGGTAATCGTTCAATACACGAGTTCATAATGCGATACAAAATTACTATTTTATTGAAATGATAATGGGGACTTACTTTTGGTGGTGACAGACTGTTCTTATCATATCAATTCTGGCGAGAAAAAAAAAAAAACATTAAAGAAAAAAACTATCAATATTATTATTATTGTTCTTATGAATCATCTGCAAAAATTCACAAAGTGCTGTTAAAAAATTTAAAGCGCATTTACCGCGTGTCAGGTTTTTCTGAGAAGCGTGGGAAGGCTTTCAGGCCGGGCGCCGCACATTGACTAACTGAAAAAGTTGGCCAATTTAGTTGAAGTAGTTGTCCAATATCGATAATAGCAGCTAAACGGCTATTTTGGAGACTATCAGCGATATATGTATACATAGATTGGCTGAAAGTACTTTCGAGTTATACATAACTGGCGATAAGAATCTGCAGCTGATAAGTTTAGCAATAACGATTTGCGGAAACAATGTCAAATTATCAGGCCTATTGCCACGACTCTGGCCCTGGCTGCGGCAGTTGACATTCTACCGACGTGTTAGCCAATTGTTCTGGTCGGCCTTAGCAGCGCTTGTTCAGCTACGCAGACATCGAGTCTATCCGGCCGGCATCATGCGTGATCCCAGCCAGCAAACCTGCTGCTGCAAGCCACTGGTGGATGAGTTTCAGTGTGCCAAGTTTTCACTGTACCACGATCAGCCCGCCGACTTTTGCCGCTCCCAATGGCAGCGCAGCGAACGCTCTTTCATTTGGCTAATCTATCGTTGGCTCCTTGCCGCCTTCTTTGCAGCGGGTGTCATCAGCAGTCTGGTCGATCAATTCAATGAGGGCACATGGTTCATCTATCTGACCGATTGGGGTTTCTCCCTATGCTTTTATGCCTGCGCCTATGGCGCCATTATGGCCACCATATACTTTATAAAGCCTAGCTATTTTGGTAAGTAAAAGTGTTGTATAGTGAATATTTGTAAATTTGTCTCATTGTTCGTAAATTTCAATTAAATTAAGGCATTCCTTTTCTTCATTAAGAAAATCATGATTGAGCATATTATTAATTTTTTTATACAACAAAAAAAAGTTCTAAATGTTCTAAAATTAAAATTAAAAAATTATTATTTTTAAAAAAACTATTGAAATTTTAAAAGAAATTTCCTAATCAAAGTACTTAAACCTTTCCAAGTATTCATAGTATATATATAGTTTTTAAAGTATTTCTAGTATTTATACTATTTATAGTATTTATAGCATTTGTAGTATTTATAGTATTCCTAATATTCCTAGTATTCCCATTGGGTACATACCTACGCAAAAAATTATTAGCTTTCAATTATAGTTCAATACAAATTACTTTCGATAATGATTGAAGATTAAGATTCAGATGACTAAATCAATGTATTACGAGTACTTCTAGTATTTATAATATTCCAACTATTTCTAGTATTCCCTGTTCTTATCTTTCAAAAATAAACAAAATTAAATATTTTTAATAAAAATTATTTTTACATTTAATGGATAGTCTTTAAAAAAGTTTATTAAAAAGCTTGAACACTATTTAAACCTTCTTAAGCAAACTATTTAAATTCAAAATTTAAATTTAAATTCCCAGTTATCAAAGCATAAATAATGCCTAGACATACGAAAAGGTTATTAGCTTTAAAATATATTTAATTTTTTATTTATTATTTTTTTTTTTTTAATTCATCAAACAATGTTTTGGATAGTTATTGCAGAGATAATTAAATATCAAATGAAAATTATATATTTTAAATTTTAAAGAAAGAAAGAAAGAAGCTTGAATACTGTTCAGAATCTTAAGCAAAATGTTTTGTGTATTTCTACTATTTATAGTAAATGTATATTATTTATAGTATTCTACTATTTCTAGTATTCCCAGCACTCAAAGCATTCAAATTAAATAAATATAGAATTCACTATTCATAATATTCCTTACTTCTATTCTATTCTTGACAATCATTATTACTCTCGTCTAATTCATGATACTAGTAAATAAATATTAGCTCTTCGCAGTCATCTGTTCATTGCTCATTCTAATTCATATAGAGTGGTGTTACATTTAGAGCCATATTTAACTATATATGATCTTCATTTCAGCCTCTGGTAGTTGGGCACTCAGAATATACTGGTGTTCGCATTTTACGACCACAGTGTTGGCCTTGATGATAACTTTGGTTTTCTGGACAGCGCTCTATCCCAGTGAGCAGCTATGATCTTTATTGTGATCGTAAATCATTATTAATACAAACCCTATTTTAGGCATGTCTGATGGTCCCGTTGGTCTATACAATCTTTGGGCGCATGCATTCAATTCCATTTGCATGCTCTTCGATTGTTTCGTTGTGGCCTTTCCCACTCGCCTCATGCATTTTGTCTATCCGCTCGCCGCGGGCCTCGTCTATGGCCTGTTCTCTCTGATCTATTTCTGGGCAGGCGGCACCGATTTGTGAGCGATTTGAATTCCATTTTAATTTCTCTCTAATTCGATTGAATTTGCAGCTTTGGTAATCGCTTTATCTATTTCATTCTGGATTGGGAAAAGCCAGGCCTGGCCATCGGCAGCGTTTGTGGCTGCATTGTATTGGCCCTGATCTTTTGTGTCCTCATCTTCTGGATCTATAGATTACGGCTGTGGATGAGCGAGCGCTGCGGCAAAACGGCTCCAATTGAACCACGACAGGCAGACGCAGCAGCCGTAGAAGCTGCTTAGATAAATGTTGCTAAAGTTCCAACTTTATGGGATTGATTAGACAATGCTCAAACGGTATTCTCTACCGTTTGAACATTATCAAATTTATCCCAAATCACAAGTTGGGTTTTTTTTAATTAAAAATCTATTTTTGTTTAAATATTTTTCTACCTAATTTCAATTCTCTGATAGTAGATTTTCTGAAATACATTTTCAGATATGCTTTAGCCTTCGTGGCCTTTCAATCTTAATACGATATCAGATTAGTAAATATGAATATATTTGTATATAATTCTAATTTCAAATCTTTAGACGGCCATAGCTCCTAATCAATATACTCACTTCATTATCGTGAACTAGTATAAAAATGTCCTAAAGAAAATATCTGCCTTTGGCTAGTTTATTTAAATTTTCATACAATTCTACATTCTATGTTTCTTGGAAATCCTTATGAATGCCATTTGAAATAATGTAATGGTATTTGTGATAAGGTTTTCTCTTTAAAAACTTTATCAGAACATATTCGCTAAATTAATTGAATAATAATTCATATTCCAATGCTTCCACATTTTATTTTAGTTTATAAATTGATTTCGTTTAGGCTTTGAATTTTTTGTTCTTTTTTTTCCACTAGAGTCATGGAAATGTACAATTGCTTATCGGCCGTAAACCTATTCATGAAAGAGCCAACAATTGTGCTTATCTGGGCTTTATCTTGAAAGCCCTTACCATATATATGTATATATACATATGTATGATATTAGTGGAAAATAAAAAACTACATTTGATTTGAAATTTTTTTTTTTTTCAGAATTTCGATTAGATTTTAATCGTTGCCTTATGTCTAAGCCATTTTCTGTACGACAGCAAATTGCAGTGATTGAATTTGATTGGACCATTTCTCCAGTGCATTATAGCGTGCAGCGCTGCTATTGACCTTGTCCAGCTGCAGCACCTGATTTACCTGATCGATGCGACCCTTGATGGTGCTGCAAAATATAATTGAATTATAGTAATAATATCGCTATATATCGGTAACTTACTCATCCAGTATGCACGAGACGAGCAGACTCTCCACCTCGGCCGGCTCAATGTTGAGCGCATTAGCTATGAACGGTATGGCTATATTCTTATAGGGCCGGATCAGTTTAATGAGCACTTGAGTGCGTATGTTGCGCAGCAAATCCTCAATATGTTCGCGTATAAACTGATCGGCCATAATGTTGCTGCGATGTTGACGCAATATAGTCTCAAACTCGTTGATGTCATTGTTTTGGTATGAATTAACCAAATTTGTCATGGCCAATATTTCGGGATCGTTCTTATACGGTTTGGCCTCCTGCGAGTCAAATGGATTGATGCCGGACTTCATTAGCCTGCCATAGTCAATCATTTATGAATTATTATTAATTTTTATTACAATTATTCTCACACACTCACATGTTGGCCAGCACCAAGTATTTCAGGCAGGTTGTGCGTCTCGGCGATCCGCTTTCATCATAATTCTTGAACGCCTCAAAGAAATCGGTGTGTGCCTTCTCGAATTCACCTTCACGCAAATGCATTTTACCACCGCATTCACGTATTACGCCCATTATCAATGGATGTGGTATTGCCGATTTAATATGCAACGATTGCTCATAGAGAGCTTTCAATTTCTTATTGTTCTTCTGCACCGTATACATTTGAATTTCCAATGCATAAATCTCTAGCAGCTGTGTGCCCTTCTTCAGATCATCCTCGCCATCATCGGTCTGACAGCTCGAATGCAACTGCTTGAGTATCTTTTGCAATTTGGTAAAGTCGCTGCGATCAAAGTACAGCTTGCCCAGTTTCGTGTTCGTCTTGAACCACAAACGATCGTTCTTGGCATCGCGCAATGCATCCAACGTGGTCTCATAGAAATTCTGCAGTAATTCCATCTGAATAAAAAATAATATAATAAATATAAAGTATATAATTTAATAATGAAATAATAATTTATATTGTTGAATTTTCAATGAAGTGCTTAAATTTAGATTAGCTAAAATAAAACCTAATGATAAATTCAATATCAATACTGAGAGCTGTTTATAAACAAAAATTTGATTCTATATCAAAGATAATTAAGACCTTTGCAAAGTAATTTACGTTGAAGCAGGCCAACAACAGCTGCTGCTGCATATAATGTACATAGAATACAATATTGGGAATGCTTTATTATAGTTGTTTCAAGCGATTACTTAAAAAGTATATATAAAGCATTGCATAGGCAGAGTATAAAGAGAAACATACGAAGAGGTCTAAGATCTGACTGATATATATATATCAATACAAATTCGAGATCTAAGAGCTGCAGTTAGATTTTTCTGAACCTATTTACTTACATTCTTCGACGTCGAAATATAATCCAGTATGGAATTAATGCTCTTCTCGGAGTGATTGCGTGTAACGGCGCTCTTGATGTAGGTGAGGAGCTGCTTGTAGCGCACCATCATCTCATTGTAGTTGCTCTAGAGAGGATAAACGAAGTGACATAGTTCATAATTATTATAAATATTTATTGACTCACCAGACTAAAGTTGATTTTGATCATTTGCTTTAGCGCCTTGAAGCCCCATTCGCCCTTTTCACCATTCTCGAGATCGAGCACCTTCTGGAAACTGGCCAGAGCCGCTGTGGGCTCCATTTCCTTGAGTGCCTTGCTATTGTAGTATTGATTCTCTAGATCTACGTCAGGTTCTGAGTTGCTATCTTCAGAGTATTCCTAAAGTGGAATCCGCAAAAGACGGAAAATAATCATGTAGACGCCGGGTGTTGGCGGAATGCCGTATATATACATTAATATATTAAATATATTGTTATGTATTGTGATTCTTACCAGGCCGTAGTCCTCATCATCGTCGCACATGAAATCATCATCATTATCAGACATTGTGCAGCTTATCTAGGTGCAACAATTGATTCAACAAAAACAATGCCTAATTAAAACTGGCAAAATTTTGTCTCACTGCCGAATGTGGCGGTTGGGCGATTAAAATGGCACTGCTATCAAAAGTAATTCCGCATATATCGATATGTATGCAATATATAATAAAATACCATAAATAGTTGACTAAAAATACTAAAAATAGAGGAAATTTGAAATTATATTAAACAAAAGCTGCATTATTAATTTAAAATTTAAATTTAAAAAAATCTTATTTTGACTATTTCTTAAATGCTTATTTCCAGTTAATGTATTATTTAGCCTTATGTTTACTAATGAAAATACATTGGAATTATTCATCGCAATGAACAAAAGAACCAGTTTGGTTCATTGTATTGTGAATATTTTGGTTTTTCGAAGTTATGTTACGCCCCTAGTACATCGATAAATTTGTCGGCGAGCAGCGCCAAGAAAATAAAAATAATAAAATAATTTGAGATCAAATTTGTGCATTTTTATCGCAAATATGAGGTAAATTATCAGTTTGAATTATAATTTGATCAAGAACTTATATAGTAATGCAGTAATTACCACCGCACACAGTCTAACAAAACACTTTCAACGTTTGTTTCATTTGTCGACGCTCTGCAGCGCTCTAAAACGGAAAAATCCTTCTGCAGATCGAAATTCTCAACCAATTTCGGAGGCCTTGTTGCAGCAGGTGGATAAAAGTACACCAAATTTGCGTTTGCTGGAAATTGCATCCGGTACGGGACAACATGCTGGCTTCTTGGCTCCCCTCCTGCCCAACATCAGTTTTCAAACAACGGAATATGAACGCAACGATTTCAGTTCAATTAAGGCCTATGCCTCAGACTGTCCGACTGGAAATATTTGTGCGCCGCTCTTTGTGGACATATCGCAGAAGCTGCAGCAATGGGATCCCGACACCAAAGCGCAATTAAAACTCGCCAGCTATGACTATATGTTCAATTGCAATATGATGCACATTACGCCCTGGAACTGTTCGGAGGGTCTATTTCGTACTGCCGGCCAGCTGCTGAAAACGGGCGGCAAACTCTTCACCTACGGACCCTATGCAATGGATGGCCAATTGACGCCCCAAAGCAATATTGATTTCGATGCTAGCCTGCGCCATCGCAACAGTGAGTGGGGCATACGGGATATAAGAGATCTGAAGCGATTGGCCGATCTGAATGGTCTACGGCTGGAACGAGTCATCGATATGCCATCCAACAATAAGTTCTTAACCTGGCTGAAGCTGTAAGCAAAAGCAAATGGATTAGATTGCGAGTATTGCAACTGTAGAAACAGCGCTCGTATATGTCCCATCTTTGGTGATAGAACTGGAAATTCTTAAACTTCAGATATGTGTATAATATCCAGTTATGTTTGTTGATAATTCCCATTCATCTTAATGCATTATCAGCGAAATTCTTGTGCTCCAGTAGCCAAGTTATACATATATATATATATATATATATTTATATATATATATATAATAACCTTTAATTATACTGCTTGCCATAAAGGATGATATTTCTATAAGGAAATGCAATACAATTTTGGATATAATTCCAGATGAAATAGCGAAAAATACAAAGGGAGAACTGAGTTAGCTGAAAAATCAAATATCTGAAGAGGTATTTATATAAATCTTATATATTTTATATCGTACCCTATATATGCATATATATTTTTGTTTTTGATAACAAATCTACAATGAGTCTAAGCTAAACAAATCAAAATATTTAAGATGCGAAAGCATTCTTATGATGGATTCACCATATAGATTATTTATATTTTAAAATATACTCGTTCGTTAAAAAATATTCTATGCATTATATTTGATCAATTATTATATCCTCCAATTCGATTGGCAATTTATGTATATGATTTGCGACAGCTCTGAGCCCTTGAAGTGATCTTTTTTCAAACAGTATATAATTGGGCTTAGATAACATTGTCGATGACGTCGATATCATCGTCTATGGGCCATTAAATTTTATGAGTATCGGCGACGGATTATAACTAGGCCAAGTGGATACCTTCGCGACGTAGCTACAATGATTGGCCCTGAAAAAATGAGCTCGATAGATTGATGATGATAACCGATTGGACGTCGTCTATATATAAGCATTCTTGGTAGCTGCTTAGCTAACCACAACGCTTATCCACTCCGAATCGAATCGAACATGTCGCCAAGTTGGAAAACGACAACGCTCCTGCTCCTGCACCTGCTCCTGGCTCTTGTATTTGCACGCGTTGGCTGCTTTCGGCTAGACGGAAGGATTGTGGGCGGCGTTCAGGTGTCCATTAACGATTATCCGTATCAAATTTCACTGCAGCGCAATTTTCATATGTGTGGCGGTTCATTGATTGGCAACGGCTGGGCCCTGACCGCCGCCCATTGTGTAGAGAGCGCCAGTGTGGAATCGTTGAAGGTGCGTGTGGGTGCCACGCGTAAAGAGAACGACGGCCTCCTGGTTGACATTCAGCGTATTCATCGTCATCCCGATTATAATTCACGAATTATCGACTATGATTATGCTCTGCTCGAGCTGGCATCGTATAATACGACAAATATCACACAGGCATTTGCTCAGCTGCCTGAACAGAACGAGGATCTGCCAGATGGCACATTGGTCACAATCACCGGCTGGGGTAACACACAAAATGCTGAGGAATCGACGGATGTGCTGCGCGCAGTCATCGTGCCCAAGGTGAATCAAACGCAATGCACATTGGCCTATCAGCATATTGGCAATATTACGGATCGTATGCTTTGCGCTGGTCTCATCGAGGGCGGCAAGGATGCCTGTCAAGGGGATTCCGGTGGGCCACTGGCCGTCGATGGTAAATTGTGGGGTGTTGTCTCTTGGGGATTTGGCTGTGCGAAGCCCGAATATCCTGGTGTTTATTCCAAAGTTTCGGCGGTCAGGGATTGGATTGTTTCGATAACTGGCATATAAAATGTTGGCAATAAAAAAATATATGTATGTATATATTTAAAAACTTGCTGGTTGGCGTTAAATCTCAACAAAAACAGAAACAATCGATATGTGTATATTTTTATGGGCAGCACTGGCTAATGGGCTGCACTGTTGTGAGCATGTAGCAAGCACATTGCTATGGCACTCGAAACGGAGCGCGTAATTTGAAAATGTTTGAACTAAAGAAAAAAAAAAAAAAAAACGGCAATTTACATTATTTAACTTTTTAGGCTACTTGAGAAACTGAATGGATTTAGTATATTGATCTTATAAAATAAAATTAGCTTTCTTTTCATTGTTGTTTCATGTTTTTAATTGAATTCAATTTAAAATTTAAATTTTGTCTATTTTCTTCGACTTAGAATCACTTCGATTTCCAAGCTCAAAATTCTGTAAAATGAATTGGCGTACTATATATAGAATATAAACATGCATTTATTTAATTATTTATTTCGCTGGATATCGATTTTTTCTCGCAATTTTTCCATAGTTTTTCTTTGGCTCTGTCAATAAGCGTTCGATTTGCAGTTTCATGTCTTCTTCACGTTGCTCAGCCTCAGCCTGAGCCTGAGCCTTAGCATCAGCCTCAGCCTCAGTCTCAGCCTCAGCCTCAGCCTCAGCCTCAGCTCGGATTCCATATTTTCTCTTCTAGGTCTCTCTTCGTTGCACTTCTTGAATGTTCTACGCCAATCATTCAAGTCATCATCATAGACCTGCCAATTCGGTCTTTTCTTAATAACTACGTGCAGCAGCAGCCAATTTGAGTATGTCAAGAAAGGTCCTGCCAACTTAGGTAACTACTTCGATACCTACTCTAACAATATCAAGGCACGATTATAATCGCGCTACGACATATACATAGCATATATACGATGTACGTTAGGTATTAGGTTAAATTTGATGTAAGAAGGTTTGCGAACTGGCGTCTTCGTAGCCGTCTGATGGGCCTGGATGGGTCGGCTGTGAATGTCAGTAACTTGTCTAGAGTGGGCCCCTAGTATTTCACAGCCCTGATTTTTTTTCAAGGCATGTATTGTTTATTTAAACAGTAGCGGGCTCCTCCTCTCTCAGCGTAAAGCAGAGATTTTTGCGAATAAATGTCTATATTTATTTATTATCGGTTATCGGTTATCGGTTATTTATCGGTTCATTTTGTATACAGCAGTGAATTTTGGTTAGACTTTGGCAATTCTATTTGCTCTTTATTAATAAGAGTTGTCATTCCAGTTATTGAATTGGACAGCGCCCCAGCAATTAGTCTTCTCTCTCTCTCTCTCTTGCTCTCTATGTGTTTGAGTGTGAGTGTGTAACTATTTGGCATTAATCTATTTCCGGATCAATTGTGATAGCTGTAAACGTGCTAGCCAAAGTGTCGCCAAGTACGTAGACTGATGAATGGCTTGTTGGCTTATTGACCAGTTTCTCCGGCAACAACAAAATGCTCATTGATTGTTTATCAATTTATTTCATATGTGAACAAATCGAACGACGATATAGATTTAAATGTGTACACATTTGTATATATATATATATATAATCTGTATCTACAAATATTTTCGCAATTCATTCGCAACCTCTTGCATAGTAGGACGAACTTTGGGGTCCTTATCCCAGCATTTGCTAATGAAATCTTTCAATTCCTTCGAGCAATCAAATATAAGTTCATTCAGAGAAGGTCGCAGACCTGCATAAAACGAAACGAACACACTCAATAAACATATGTTGGTATATTGTATAAATAAATGTAAATACATACCGGCCTCGATTTGATTCATGAAAGCATTTGAAGGTCCTTTTTTAATATCTTGGTAAGGAATCTTACGCGCCAGAACTTCCCAAATCGTTATGCCCATGCTGTACACATCACATTTATCAGTGTAATTGTCACCATTGAAAACCTGAATGAAATGAAATCCGTTTAAGTGATAAATTTAAATTTTATATTTATATGCGTACCTCGGGTGCTATGTATTCAAGTGTGCCTGTTTTATTAGTCATTTCTTGTTGCATCACTCTTACAGCACCGAAATCGCAAATTTTTAAATTTTTTCGCTCGTTATCTATCAACATATTGAAACTCTTGACATCACGATGAATGACGGAACACTCTGAAATTGACAGTAGATAAACTAATGCCTGTAAATGGAACACGAATCAGTACACAAAAATAGAAAAAAAAAAAATATATATATATATATATATATATATATATATTAATCTATTTTCGCTATATTTCGACAACATACCTCAGCTGCTTGTAGCAATAAATTAATGGCGTTCGGGAATTTTAAGTCTTCTTGCTTTCTGTTATGCAGAAAATGAAATAAACTTCCGCCTGAAATGTACTCCATAACCAAAAAAGTTTCGTTTTTCTGCATTACAACTCCATATAATTTTACAAAGTTGGGATGATTGTTGACCATCATCATGAACAAGGGCTCGCGTTGCATATTTTTCCCCTCAATATTTTCTGCAATGACCTTGACAGCAACATCTCTGCCATTGTATTTAGCTTTACGTACCACTCCATAGCTTCCTCTTGAAATTGCCTACATATATAACATTTTCAATTTTATAATATCTATCAATTAGAAAGTCTTTCTAATAACAGCCTACTTCACCGAGATCAATTTCGTTTCGTAGGATGGCAGTCATTTTGCATCGAGTTTAACAAACGAACTAAGTGAAGCGAAAGCAGATCCACGCGTTTTATACGATTGAAATTAGCTGCAATTTTTTTTTTTCATATTTTATTGGTATACATTTTTTATTTTTGATTTCATAAGACTGGCTACAAACTACCACAATGAAATAAAAAGAGAGGGAGAGAGTGAGTAAGAGAGAGTGAGAGAGGGAGAGAGAGAGAGAGTGAGAGAGAGAGAGAGAGAGAGAGAGAGAGAGAGAGACCTGATATTCCTCACACATTCACTAACACTTTGATACACTTCAGTATGCTTAATACAATAACAACAATACTCAACGCAAAATATGTATTCTACATATGTATAAATGCGTGTATACTACATGACTACGTGACTTTTTGCCACTAGAAGTAATAAAATTTTCTGATTATGATGCAAAACCTAACTGAATGGTTATAGTATTTTTAATATATTCTTTACACATTTGGGTGCAAATTAGATTAAAATTGTATAAAATTAGAATCTATATATATGTAAACAAGTAAGCTCGACTACGAGATACCCTGAACCCTGCAAGAAAGTGATACTCTTCTTCTTTGCGCGCGCTTATACTGCTAACTGTGCAGTTGCTGTCGTGGCTTGGGGGTGGGTTGGGCTAAACTTTGGACGCTTATAACTCCATTTCTAGATGAACGATCTTCATATATTTATCTATGTGCCGAATTGCAAGTTTCTAGTATTTGAAATGCGTTTTATCAAATTGGGGGCAGAGGGGGCGTGGCATCCAAAATCTGAAAACTACAAAATCTGCATATCCATAATATCTATCTAAATTTATAAAGTTGAAGTCTCTAGCTAAAACGGTGTAGAAGTTATACCAAAAAAACCTAAAAAATGGAAACGAATTTTCGATTTTTTATCGATAATTTGGAAATGGGATGAGCTATCGAAAAAAAACAAAATAAACTGCGTAACTAACATACGAATGTTCATGTGTTCAATTTCAGCTCTCTAGCTTCTGTACTTTCCGAAATCTCGATGTTCATACGGACGGACGGACGGACGGACAGGGCTCAATCAATTTATTTTTTTCTGCTGATCAAGAATATATATAATTTGTGGGGTCTGCGACGTCTCCTTCTGCCTGTTACATACACTTTCACAAAACATTACACCATGAATTCCCATTTTCAATGGGTTCAGGGTATACAAATGGAAGATTTTAGTTTTAAAGAAAAAATATATTTTTATCGATAACTTTAAAACAGGAGTATATTCTAAATTGTTTATGTTATAGAAAATATATTCGATTTCGATTTCGCATGCCCTCATAGAGAGAGCATACTCGAATGAAATATAAATATAAATTTCCCTTATCAATATTCCCAGAATTTCTTATATTATTGTATATATTCAATAAAGTTGAACCCATTGATCTAATTATTACTCACTGCTGATTATCAATCTACTACAATTCAATGTTTGCAACTTATTTGAGTAATTTATGTTCACACCTCGTGAAATCTCTACAAATATAATAGATTATGTAGACCCATTCTCAAGTGAACACGTATGTATAGCGAGAAAAATACTTGAGCTCTATCAATATGCGAATTGGCAAGGCAAACAGAATATGTATTTGAATCAAGAGTTTTCTTATTATATAGAAGGCGAACCCTTTAAAGAGTTCGGTATACTCTGTATTCACAATCGAATGTAATATATAATTCTTAGTTTTATAATATATATAAGTCTAAAATGAAGTGTAATGAATATATACAATATGCACATACATACATATATCTATAACCAACCACTAATAATGTTTAACACACTAAACATAACGCATACCAATGTAGTAGAGAATTCTCTTAACAATGAAAAAAAGAAAAAGAAAGTTTTGTTCTATTTCCAACACCAAGAATAATATGAGTATTCCACATAAAGCTAAATTTGACACATTAAAACAAGCTGAAGTTAAAGGTATATGAATACTTAAACCTCTTATTGACCGAATATCTTGTGAATTATTTATATTATGAATAATAGCCCCAGCACATAGAAATTATAATGCTTTAAATAAAGCATGTGCTATCAAATGAAATATAGCTTATTTATAAAATCCTATTGATAAAATTCTTATTATTAAACCTAATTGACTTCATGTTGATAATGCAATAATTTTTTTTTTTTTTTTTTTTTTTTCAAGAAAAAAATTCCTTTTATTATATAAACATTACGCACTGTACAAATACAGATGATTTGCAGAGTTGAGGATATATTTTGGTACCAACTAGAGCACATTTACATGTTCATATTAAAATTACGAAGTTTTACTAGAAAGCCAATTTGATGATGATCAGGGCCATAACTGTGATAACAATTGTAAAGATGCTCTTGCTAAAAGTACTCGCTGGATTACGATTGCAATAGTCTTTGTCGCAGCTCTGGCAACCTTTCTTCCAGGAATCGCTGTTAGATGCGTTTAATGGCAAAATACAAACTGGAATATCGGGGTGATAGCAGCCCAGATATTCATGAATCTTGGAATTATCTGAGAATGGCAAATGGAAAAAAAATAGACAAGAATTAAAATACAAAAATAGAAACTTTTCTTACATTAAATGTGAGTACTAACTGTTTTCAAAGTAATATGTGAGGTTCATACACAAATAACTTTGGCTGCTATTTACGACGGGCACAAATTTGTGAATGGTATTCAGCCAATGGCTTCATTGGCTGTTGTATCGGAGCAGACCTGGGTGCTGGGATTCAGGCAGTTACCAGGTGATTTACAGCTATAGCAAGTCAGACCGTTCACTGAAATTACGTATTATATATTATATAATATATATTTGTATATATGGAATTTTAAATCTGGCATTCTCACCAATCTGTAGACTTCTGGTTGCTAGCATTAAGCAAAAAATTAACTTCTTCCACATCTTGTTTTAATAGAACTTTTAATTTGTAAGCGATGTGAATCATTAATGAATCATTCAAACATATTCGTGTTCACTATACCCTGAACGCGCTTATCAGCTTATCAGCTTATCATAAACATTGAATTTCGTTAGTTATAGTGCTATAGATTGTTTATTCTCTTTCTCTCTCTCTCACTCTCTTTTCCCTCATAACTAATCTACATCCGTACAATTCCGTATGTTTAATCCGCTTACCTGCTTACTTATATAATTATATAATGCTAAAAAGAGACTGAATTATATTAAATCAAATCAAAATTAATTTGTTCTACAATTAGTCAGAAATCGATAGCATTATTCAATTAATATATAACAATTTTTTTATTGATAAAATTTATTTAAACATTAAATTGAATCAGTATATGAACAACACTCGAAAATATCATATATATAAATATGTGTATATTAAATATGTGTATAAAATATCATTCACATATTAAAACTTTATTTTGAACATTCCTCAAATCTTGTTTTACATGAACATAAATAACAGAAGCTTAAGAGAATAAACACAAATCTCATTCGAATTTTTATTCTATAAACTAGTTAAATACCAAGTATTTTTGTAATTCTACACGTTTTCTTTTTTTTTTGTTTTAAGTACAAACGGAATATGCAAATGCATTTACTAGCAAAACAGACAAAATATAAAAAAAAACTGAACAGACAATTTACAATGGCAAACACGTCTTAATGTCTCAAAACCCAATATCAAGTATTTGCCATAACAAATAAACAAAAGTTGAAGGATAACCAGCACAGAAAATGCAAAAAAAAAAAAAAAAAAAAAAAAAAAAAAAAAAAAAAAACAACAAACGAAATAAAATACCGAAAATAGGAACGAGGGACAATGTTTCAAAAATTGAAAAGCATATATCAGTAGCCTGGACATGTCACGCATAACTAAACAAAAAACACACAGAGAGAGAGAGAGAGAGAGAGAGAGAGAGAGCGGCCGAAACAGAAGATGAAGAAGCAGCAGCAGTAGCATAAGCTTCTGCCAAGGATACGTAGAGGATATTAAATGACAGGACAAATCGCAAGCGGAGCAGCAGGCTCTTCGAAGGTAAACGAAATGCGCAAATCCTGCGAACAATACCAAGAGACAGCAAACAACAAATGGCTGCGGGTTAGATTTATAAACATATGTACATATATATGTATGTATGTATGTGCGACAATAGGTAAACAAGAGAATTACAATATGCTTTTTTAAAAATTAGAAAAACAACGTGCAATAGTCATGGCAAATGGCGAGGCATGCCACTCGCCTGACAGGACAATAATATTGTAATAGAGGCGAAGGGGGTTGGCGATGAGTGAGGGGCTAGCTGAGGCCGAGGGCAGCAGCCCGCAAGATAAACACAAGCCACACACAGACATCGGGGTAGAGTCGTTGTTGATGGTATTGTTGGGTCTATCTGTGGTTGCTGTGCGAGAAGATGCGCTTCACAAAATTGTGGCAAAAGTCGCAGGGCGCCTTTACGCCGGCGGCTGACGTTTGGAGTGGGCGTGGCAGCGACACGTTGCTGCAACACAAAACAGAGTGCCATGAGAGGCTTTACTTATTGTGGTGCGCAACCAGACAACTAGATGGCTTCTGCATTGCATTCAGTTTCCGGTCACGTATCCTTTTTAATCCTGACAAGAATATTATTTCCATAAAAAATGGCACGCAGCTAGCTGCGCGCGCGCTGCCATAGCCAAATCGTTGTCGAGCATCAAGCATACGCCACGTATGCCGCAACCGAATCATTGACAAGACGGCAGGCAGCCAACAACGACACATGTATCTAATTTTATTATATATGTATATACATACACAAATACATGTATATATATTTAAGAATTAACATAACGGTCCAGTGTTAGCTTAAAGCATCACGAGTAACTTAAACGGTTGTCAGCAGTTTGTGTAAGACTTGTGTGAATGAATGTTTTTTTATTTTTATACTTTGTTCCCGAAGGGGAAAAAGTATATTGGGTTTGTGCAATGTCCGTCTTGCTGTCCGTCCGTCTGTCCGTCTGTCCGTCCGTCCGTCTGTCCGTCTGTCCGTCTGTCCGTATGAACGCAATATTTTTCGGCGCTATTAGAGCTAGAGACTTGAAATTTTAAACATATACTCATATATGTTCCCGAATTATAAAGTGTTAAAATTTTCCCGATCCGCCCACTAGGGGCGTGGCAAATCGGAAAACTCTTCCGCCCATAGTTAAGTTATCATACTAGATGATGAGCTAGAGAGTTGCAATTTGGAATGTATACTCGGGGTGACAACCCAAGTTCAAAAAGCTATGGCGGATATATCTACGCCCATTGGGGGCGTGGCAAATCGGGAAATACGTATCTTCTACACCGTTAAAGCTAGAACGCTGAAATTTGGCATGTGAGTTAATGTTATGATTCTAAGAAGATCGATCAAAAAGTTTTATGTCTACGCCCATTGGGGGCGTGGTAAATCGGACCTGAATATATAGTGATTTTTCAAATTGTGCTATATTTTGAACACTATTGACACTAGAAACTTGAAATTTTGCATGTATACTCGGGTTGACAACCCAAGACTAATAAGCTATGGTAGATATATCTACGCCCACAGGGGGCGTGGCAAACCGCAAAAGTTTATATCTCCTACAGTTTTAGAGCTAGAAGCTTGAAAATTGGATGGTTGAGTTACTAATGTTCTCCTCTATCGATCCCCCAAAAATAATTTTTCAGCCTCTTTGGGGGCGTGGCATATCGAAAAATACCCTGTAATTTTCGCATTTTTGGAATGTAAGCAACGAAATTTTGCAGGCATGTTAGCCTCGGCCCTTTCTAAGAACTGGCAAAAAATTATGCGTCTACGCCGCCTGGGGGCGTGGCAAATCGGCAAAGAAGTTTGTTGTGGCCAACTGCATAATTCATGCATACAATAGCTTAGTAGCAATTGCTAAGATGGCAAAAAGCATTTTAACATAAATATAATAATATTAATGAATTTAAAAAATAAAATTCATAAGTTTTTGATTAATAAATAAAAAGTTTCCAGCGGGATTCGAACCTGGGTCTTTTGAAAACAACATGTAATCGTTAGCTAAACCTAAATAAATTCACAGCTGATCAGCTGACCAGCTGCTCAGCAGTTTGTGACGACACAAAACAATACAATCGCAATTCTTGCAATACGTATACACTTTTGGATGTGTATACACGTACACATGCATACATACATATATGCATGCATAGAAAAACTGCCTGCCACACAGCGTCGCAAATCGGAAAGCATAAAACAGTTTAGTTTTTACTTAAATGCACAATTCATATGCGTATGTTTATAAATGATTATCAATTGGCAGCAAGCATTTTATAATAAATATACAAATATTAAAAAAACAAAAAATAAATAATTTTTGAAAAAAAGTTTTCTGCGGGGTTCGGTTCGAACCACGCACCTAAGTATAGCTTGCATAGCGCTTACCACCAGCGCCACTGCCCTGACCTGAGCTTCGTTAACTAAAACCAAATAAGGCATTGCTAGAGCGCCTTTTGACAAAACTAAAGTAACGATCGAAAAATTCCCAATTCAGTCACATTTCTTAGAATATTCTGGCATCCAAACTTTTGTATGCATACATAGTAAATTGTGTGTATACTCGTATAGTGTGTACATGTGAAAATCTGTATGTATTTGAAGGAAAAACGTTTGTTGCTTGCAATTAAGTGCCGAAATATTTCGTTAATTAAATGTTTATTAAATAAATAAGATGCACCTATGGGAACAAAGTATATCGCTGTTAGTTGCGCCTAACTGCAACGTTCTTACTTGTTTTATTTATATTTCCTAAAGTAATATAAAATTAATTTTATTCAATTGTATTTAATTAATTATATTTATTAAATTCAACTAATTATTAAATTAATTAAAGAATATATATTTTTAGAATTATTATTAATTTTATTATTATTACTTTGCTTTGCTTAAGTAATATTTATGTATTTTTTTTTTTAATTTAGCATAATTATAGAGCTATAAAAATATAAAAATAATAATTAGCTTAACTGTAGAGTATTTATAAAATATTTTTATTTTTTTAATTTTTATTGAAATAATAATAATTGCTTAAAAGTAGATTTAGAAAATGTTTTAAAAGAAAACGTAATTAGCTTTGCTAAGAGTATTCATAAAGTCTTCATTAAACTTATTAAAATAATATATGTTAATAATACATAATTGGCTTCGCATGCGCCTTTTGCTCAGCTCAATTTCCGAAACTTTATCATAAAAGTGCGTATTCCATGATTTTCCAGAGGTTTCCTCCTAACCCTCTCCTCCGCTCGCCGAATATCTCACATTAAAATATTTCGTGATTAGCGTCTTCCAACCGTTCTCTTTCACACACGGAACACTCATCAATTTCATCTATCCTCTCTGCTCACCAGCTCATCCAGATCACATGTTTTCATATGAATCGATTTGTAAGATCAACATCTTGCCAACTGGGTCTTGAGGAATTTTAGCTCTTATCCCCCCTCTTTAGTTGCGTTCTGTATTCTCCTTTTCCCCTTGATGTCTCTACTTAGATGTTTTAGCATTTCTTTGCAGAATAATCGAAAAATATATAAATATATAAAAGTAAAATGTATGCAACAAGCTCGTCTCTTGTTTTAGCTAGACCTCGCATAGTATTCGCTCTAACATCGAAGCAAGTTTAGTTTTCTACATGCCAAGTATAATTGAATTGCATCTATTATTTGTTGGTAGTCCATATGTTCGAGTTACGAAAATTCTTCTTTCAAATCAGTATTTCTTTTCCTAAAGTCACTTTATCAGTAAAGTCCCTCGGCACTACGGAACTCGAGCTGAAATATTTGTTATCTACAAATAAACATTATGTTATATTGCTGACATAGAAACAGCGTTCGGACAGCATTTCAACGATTTTAAATACGATATTAAATACGACTTATTGGTAAACATGTGTCATTTTAGATATACAGAATAACAACAATTATTTCACAACCCATAACTAGAGCGTTAATTACTAAAAAAGTTCGGCCCCATCAGAAAACTATGCATAAACATAAGCTTTTATATATATACATGTAGAATTGATAAGGTGGACATCCCCTTTGTGTTGACTCAGAAACACTTGCCATATTGATAAACAAGTAAGAAGGCTCTAGTCGAGACTGCTCGACTACGAGATACCCTGTACCCTGCAAAATAAACTAATACTCTTCTTCTTTACGCACTCATAGCCGCGCGTTCTGCTAAACGCTTATAACTCCATTTATAGAACGACGATCTTCATGAAACGATGTAGAAATTCTGCTCAAAAAACGTAAAAAAAAATATACAATTTTAAATTTTTTATCGATAATCTGGAAACGGGATGAGTTATCGAAAAAAACAACAAAATAAATTCGTACTGCGTACTAATATGCGAATATTAATGTGAAATTTCAGCTCTCTAGCTTTTGTAGTTTCCGAAATCTCGACGTTCATACGGACAGACAGACGGACAGGGCTATATCAACTTTTTTTTGTGCTGATCAAGAATATATATACTGTGTGGGGTCTGCGACGTCTCCTTCTGCCTGTTACATATATTTTCACAAAACCATTATACCCTGATTTCCCATTTTCAATGGGTTCAGGCTATAAAAAATACTGATTATGCTTATCTTATCGAGCGAAGCAATGTCTATATCTATATATGTATTTAAGCAGTTGAGTTGGAGAACAGATAGTTCAGTTTGCAATTGGAAGAATAATGTGGAAGAAATTAATTTGTGCTCTAGTGGTTGCGGCCTTTTTGGGCTTGCAGATGGGTGAGAACTAGCTAAAAAAAAAAAAGAACTGTGTGTGATGTGTGCTTCAATCAATGGTTTAAACGATTTCATTCCATTTCACGTTAATGCAGTTAACGGTCTGTCGTGCTACACCTGCAATTCGCCGAACTCCTGTCGCTCCCCCAGCTCACAGCTTTGCAACGTACAAACTGCCAATACGACCAGTGGCTGGCTGAGATCAATTCACAGCAATGTACCAAATGTTCTGGAATATTCCTTTAAGTGCATGAATCTAACATATTTCTATGCCGCAAGTAAGTGTGCATGATAAAATCTTTATTTTCGCGTATCGTCTTTTATCATTTTTAACATTCGCAGATGGAGTCAAAACCGCAGAGATTCTGGGTTGTTACTTTAGTTCTATACCAGTTTGCAATCTAAATTTGAATGCAACCAATAGTAATAACTGGTCTAGAAACTGTCGCACTTGCAACTACGACAATTGCAATCGCAATCCGCCGGGAACTTTTAGCAAGAGCACCTTTACCATTATGTCATCAGCATTGCTGCTGATACTGTCCAAAATATTCATATAAGGATTATTATTTCATAAGTAAATATAAAAAAAATTAAAATTAAATTAAATCTATAATTTTTGATTATTCTACAAAGATAATATTGATTATTTTTTTAATAAAAATAAAAAAACCTAAATCAATAAAAATGCAAACATTTCTGGGGGCTCTCTGTAATTTATAGATTTTCTCTGATTTGCTGTGTGAATGTATAATTTTTCCGTATTTCCGTTGAGAATTGCAGCTACGGTAAAGGGACAATCTATTAGCAATGCTTAAAACATGATAATACTTCCATACCAGATCCAAATGATGATTGGGTATTAGTATTTCATACTCATTTCACAACGATATAATGATTTTGTCAATATATCAACGAATTTAGACCTAAGGTTTATTTTCAAGAGAAAACGTCTGAGAAAACGTGTCGTGTTAAGTTGGGGTATCGAAAGTAAATTGTAAGAGAGATGTGGTGGATTACAATTGTTATTGTATCCATTGCGAATCAACAAATGGGTAAGAAATAAATGATTTATTTGATTTGTTGAGATTTATTGAGTCTCTCGATGACATGAGAAGTCTTACATAAATAAATAAATAAAATATTGGAAATATTTAGTTAGCGCATTGTCTTGCTATAGCTGCGATACACCCACCTCGTGTCGTCAGCCTAGCACTCAGCAGTGCACAGCTGCCACGGCTGATGCGACCACCAACTGGCTAAGTGCTATACATACAGATGTGCCTCAAGTAACTGGGAATGGTGATTACAAGTGCCTGAACATAATCTACTATGCACCTGAAAGTAAGCCAATTGTCAAGTTGTCTTCTAATGGGGTCACCAATTAATGCGTCAATTTACAGGCAAAATTACAGTATTCAAGTATCTGGGCTGCCTTCATGCAAATATCAATGCCTGCAATCTAACGCTCAGCTTGGTTAACTTAGCTCCTGAATGTAACACTTGCAATTGGAATTATTGCAATTCGGCGGTCACCTTTGGCAAGAATATCTATACAGTCGTCACATCAACTTTGTTAATGATTTTGGGCAAATTCGCTTTGAGCTGAATATGACAAGCGAAAACTTATAAGGTTTTAGTTTTTATTGATTATTGAATTTTAAAAATGTCTGAGTAATTGAACAAACATTTGCTTATAATATTTTGATATCGTTATCAATAAATTAATTAAATATATAAGTAAAAAAAAAAAATAAAAGGGAATCATAAAGAAATAAATAATCTAGAAAGTAACAAAGCTAGAAGATACGCTGAGTTAACGACATGAATGATTTACATTAATAAATAATAACATAAACTATTTCATATACGAAATTCACTTAGATATTATTAATTCTCTTTAAATGTATTCTTTTTAAATGAATTCATCGAAAATGAGCAAAATTCAACTCAGAGAAAAATCAACAAATAAATATATATCTATTGATGTATTATATATTTATCTATATTATATATTATCTATATTTACCGCCACACCTTGCAAAATTTTTAAATAAATAATTAAATAATCCTCCACTTTTATTACATATGAATGGAAAACATATGTATATGTTGAGCATATGCCAATTCTGTATAAGCAAAATTATTGTTTACTTTATGATTATGACTGATTGATTTGTTTATGTATCTAAAGATATCAGTAAAGTATTTTGCTTGTTTTCCAAAGAATTATCAGTTCTGCAGAAAAACATATGAGAGAATGACAACATTTCAATATTATAAGGTTGCTTAAACAAACACCCTGAGAATTGTAACCAAAATCCATGAAAGATATGATATGGTCTACATATTTTCTTTAAAATGCGTTTTCTTTTCGTTTTTCCAGAGATTGTTTATTTTATATAGACGAAATCGAAAATGATAAGGTTATACGCTAACAAACGATTTAAGAAAATTTCAATGAGTACTTGATGATTTAGCTTTTCGATGAGTCTTTGGTTAATTGTCATTATTTTAAAGTAAAGTTGTTAAAAAGTAAAAGTAGAACTATTCGCAAAGCCTGACTTGACAAAGCCTTCGATTCAGGTAAAATATATAAATTCAACAAATATTGCTCACTAATTGTTAGATTGAGTGCGAATTGAATGAGTCGTATTTTCTGAGATTGACTTCAAATTCCATTCCATTGCAAGCAACTTGTATATAAGCACTTATTTTTTAAGCTAACGCAAATCAGTTGTATGTGCTGCTGCTTCAAGGAAAGTCTTTAGAATTTATTCAGAATGAAGAATCTATTTTGCATCAGTATTCTAATTTGTTCGATTTCAGTGCAGTTGGGTGAGTTGCATTGCCAGAGTTTATATTTGCATATCGGAAATCAAAGAATTTTCCAATTGCAGTCAATTGTTTGGTTTGTCGCACTTGCATTAGTCCAGCTACCTGCAGGTATGCAAAGGCCGTACAATGCACCAATTATGCTGCAAATGTGACGAGTCAGTATCTGGCCACATATCATCAGAATGTGCTGGAGCTAAAGAGCACTCGCTTTAACTGCCTCGCCCTGAAAGTATGTCTATACGAAAAGTGAGTAAAGCTTACAGGTGGCTAGGTCGCTGTCTACAAGCATTTACTACATTTTAGACACTTCTGTGGACTATCATCTCTTTGGCTGTGTTCATCCCGATCTGGATGCCTGTGCGCTGCGCCTAAAGCCCGAAGTCATCGATTGGAATAGGACAAGGTGCATCGTTTGCTCTGGCAACAATTGCAATCGGAATTCGGCTAACAAAATGTGTGACAGTCTCTATACAATTGTGGGCACAGTCTGTATTCTCATTCTAATTAAGATGTACGGTTAATGGGCAATAATTATTTAATGATTGATAACGGTAGTAAACAAAAAATATGTATATGTATATATAATTAAACATTCACAAACAGAAAGGCGGCTGTACGACTCCCTACAGTATATCAATGTGTGCCCAGTACATTTATCTTTCTCTCACTCTCTCTCTCTCTCTTTCTATCTCTTTCACTGAATAAAAGAGCTAGTATTTTTCAATGTACGAAAATAAGTGTCGATTACTCACACTCAACAAAAGAACTGAGAGTAACGGATTACACTTAGAGTGAGACGTTTTGTTTTTGGATTTTCTCCATGAAATTGTTTCAAGTGTGCGAGCTTCTATCATAACACTCGCGAAATAGGTCTCTTTAAAAGAGTATAACGCGAATAGCTCAACGCAAAATAATCAGATGAAGACAGAAACGGAGCAACATAAATTTTCTTGCTCAGAGTAAGAGCGTGTGTGCAAGCTTTTTACGTTTCTTTCATGAGCAATACGTGAGCATTCAAACTGATAACTGTTATTTGCGAACTGTACTGAATAGATATCTATGTGTATGAGCACACTAACCTAGGCATCAATGCCTACATTAAAAAATGATAGTGAATCAACAATTTGAATTTATATATATATATAGCGAAGATTCCACATTTATGAAAATTGATTATAGTAATCAATCATTATAGATATATTAAATATCGTTATAGATACATTATATTTAGAAAATCGTAAAATATATATGAAACATATATATACTCAAAGTTGACAGTTTCTATGAACGATGCGAGCAACTTTGTTCAATTACGATACTGGCATGGCATTTGATATAATTTCTTGTTGTCAAGATTTATAAGAGTGATTGAAGGCCTCGCTATTGCTAAAACACAAAATGGTAACAAAGTATCATGCAGTCGGTTGCGCCCAACCACAGCGTTCTCTCTCTTTTTTTTTTCTGCGAGCATTTGACACCGATAAGTTAACTGCTTCGGCACAATCTCTCGCGCTGTAAAAAGATAAGCCAATTTAGAGTATGAACCACAGGCTAAATATAAAACGTAAAGCGCTAAAGTAAATAATTTAGTTACTACTGAATAGATGATAAAAGCACCACTCAAAATATGAAAATGTTGACGAACAGCTTTCGTATCAGCTTGCTAATTGCTATTGCCTGTATGCCCTTGGGTGAGTTCAATTGATTAATGGCAAGCCATACATATAAAGCCATATATATAAATATAAATATATAAATTCATAGTCAGCTCCTTGACGTGTTACACATGCGTAAATGCAAATGATTGCAAGAAGCCAAGGAAAACAACATGCAACATTGAAGCGGCGAATGAGACAAGCTATTATTTGGGCGTTTATCATCAAAATGTGTATGGTCTACCGCGCTATACATACGATTGCCTTGCCCTCAAGTACACGTATCCGAATAGTAAGTACTTTTGGATATTTCACTTTTGGCACAATGCTTAAGATCATCACACTTATTTAGATAACACAATCACACATCAACTACATGGCTGCGTGCATCCCGATACGAATGTCTGTAACTTGAGCCTGAAGCCACAGTATTCCAGCTGGAGGAGAGCGAGATGCACTGTCTGCTCTGGGAACAAGTGCAATAAGAATCCAGCTGGCAAATTGAGTCGTAGCCACTATACTATCGTAGCAGCAATCTTAGCCCTGGTGGTGGCCAAAATCTATGCGTAGAATTTATTTATTTGTGGATATTGCTTAACTAACTGTTTATTTTTGGCTTATCAGATTTTGAAAAAGCTGCGATTAGATTGTGAATTGGAATCCAATAAAATTGTTCTTCTGACTCAACTGAACGATCAATAATTTTGCTAAATATACTTTTGAAATAATCAACCATATAAATATAAATAAATCTTTAGTTTTTTATTTATTATATAAAAAAAATTCATAATACATACATTATTGGCTATAGCCTATAAAATAAAAATAAAAATAAAAGTAAAAATTGATAAATATATATATTTATAAAAAAAAATCGAATCCGCTTAATCATTTCGTAAATCCTCAATTAGATGAAATAATTTCATTCTGGTGTCTCTGATAAATTTCTTTAGATCTATAAATGAACCAATTAAATGCATGTAAATATTTTTCTCCTTATGCACTTACCTGCTAGCAAACAAATAGCTTGAAGTAAAATCAATAGAGATATCAAGAGTAATTTAGACATATTGCACACTGAAGTATCTAACTGCAACTGATTGAAATCCAAATGTTAACGACGTTTATTTATCCACTTTATATATATATGCACATATTTATTTAGCTGCTCGTCCAATGGCACTTTCCAGAAATGCAATCGAATGAGTTTCTCTGGTTTCAGAAAACTGTGAAAGACATTCAATACATACACTTAAAGTGCAGTCTAAACAGTCTAAGAAATAATAAAAAATAAAATAAATTGTTATATAAAGAGTGTTCTAGTCGGTCGTGCCTGTCTAAGAAATACGCTGAAGCCTGGCATGATTTGATATCCCTAACATTCCAGTTCATATATAAATAGTATATATGTTTAATTTAAAAGTTGGAGTTATTTAATTTCATATGCCATATATAGGGTATTTTTAGCCAAGTGAAATATTCTATATATATATATATATATATTATTATATATAATATATATTATAGTTAGATTATCATATAAAAAAAAAAACTTGAAATTAAAAAGAAAAAACAAATAACGTCTATATGGGATCTTTATTGAACTTTTCTTATCAAATTTTACGCGAGTGATTAAGACAAATTGTCAGTGATGCCGTTTCAGCTTTTTTCCGTTAAATTTTTTCAATCAAAATTTGATTGTGGGAAGAATTTCAGCTAGAATTAGCTAAATCTAAATATTTTTATTCTCCGGTAAAAAATGGCAACGTTGCAGGTCTCTAGTATTTTATATTAAAGCTCACAAATAACTGTTGACATTTTCTTGATATCTGCAAATAAGTCTCACTCAAACTTAGAGAGCAATCGATTGGTTCTTTAACAAGTTCGTTCGTTATCAGGTGCGCCGTTCGGCTGAGTTATATGAAGTAAAGTCTTTTGTGCATGTATTAATATTCATGCGAGTGTTGTGCTTGTTGAGTGTTACTTGAGTGTAAATGTAAATGTGAAAATCATTGGTAATGGAAACATTTATTTGCTCATTTACTGACAAACAGCGTTACACGACTAGTTCAACTCAAATACGAAAAGAACCGAAGTCGCTTGCTCAGAGCAAAAATGGGAATGAATGATTATAATTTCTTTCGATCTTCAATTCACTATGATTTTAATCGAAAACTGATCGGCTTCATTCGATTATCTATATGTGAAACCAACTGCCAAAAATCTCATCAATAGCCTCAAGCTTACATATATGTTTAACATATTCATATAGACTCAGTCCACGGCTCATAACATAACTCTCATACCCTGAATTTCAATTTGAAGTAAGGGTATAAGACATATTTCTTAGCTTCTTCGCATGTTGTATATTAAAAATAATTAAGACTCAATTTAATTAGTGAATTCATTTGATGCAAATTCAACATTCTGACTAATTCATAATTGTGACAACTACGAAATTGATTTAATTGCCGACCATATGGAAGCAGACATAACACTCGCATGACACCCCCGAATCCCCAGCAGAGGAGTTATATAAATTCGTCAGCTTTTCATAACAAAACTTAGTCGTGGAGCACATTGCTGGCTAAAAACAAGCAAAGAATTGAATCGAAAAACCAATCAGTCAACATGGCTACAACCTCTGGAAACACAGGCGATATGCCACATAACGTTGACCAAAGTTGGGCGACTATGTTACCCTAAAATCCTGCTACCCTTTATCACGTCACGAGTTCACAGAAAATGCAACATTTTGTGCCAAAAAAAAAAAAGGAAAACAACAATACAAAAATTAATTGATGACGCACCTACACACACACACACACGCACACATGACGCGCCGACACTAATTGGCAGTAACAACAGCAACAACAGCGGCTGTTATGTGGGTCCATGAAGTCGATTTGATAACAACAGTCAGAGGGAAAAATCCATGGGTTATGAAACGTGGCTTAGGGTTGGACTATGGCGGGCATGACATCTGGTCAGTCAAAATCGATGCAGACATAGACGAACGGCAATCAATCAATTAAATGCCTCACTGCAATAGCAACAGCAACAGCAACGGCAAAAGAAACAATAACAACGATTTCTCTGGACGAAAGATGCAACAATTTTTTTTAAAGATTTATCTATGTTGCGTTTATTAAGACAGAGCGGTTACTCAGGCAGAACAGTTAGTTAATTGAAGCATACAGAAATTGCATTAGGGCGAGTCGAAGATAATATACACTTGAATAGTGAGTTATATAAATATCAAAAATATATATTCGAGTATTGGGTTCTATAACGAGCGCAGAGAGGGCGAGCTCAGATGATGAACTGACAAATTCAAAGCCGAGTACAGGAAGAGGAAGCTCAGACAGATCAACGAAAGTGGATCATCTACTAAGAAAGAAGAAGCACCGGGAGAGCAAGCGTAGGTAGACTGAGCTCAGGCAGTTCATAATAAGGCAGGTCTATAAAGGGAGAACAGACATAGGAACGGCGATCTAAGGCAGAATGACTAAGAACGAGAGAATACTGGCATATCGAGCTAACGTAGATCGACAAAGGAGGAGGAGATCGCCAAAGGAGGGAGCCGAGCATTGGGAGAACGAGATCAGGCCAATCGAGATCAGGCCAATCGAGCTCAGGCAGATCAAGCTTAAAAGTATTAAATAAACTCCCATACTGTCGATTGCTGTTTGATTGTCACGAATTCATTTCTTCTTTCGGTAAAAATTAATTTTGACAAGAGCAAATTCTGGCAAATAATAATATGTACAAAATGTTAAATGTTAGTTTAAAAACCAGCAAATAATCAATATAAATATCATCTTTGCAGCTCACTGAAAGCTGAAAAGAGATACAAATTTGCCCCAGATATCTCTGATATAGCAAAGAAAAAAAAAAGTAATATATGTTTATATATTTATATATTTTTTATTCAATTCTATATAATATATATAATTAATAATCTATATAAATATTGATTTATTTATATTTGTATATTTATATATTCATTAATTTCTTTTTATTTATTATATTATATATTCATTTATTAGAGAGCTCGGATATTAATTTACCTAAGAAATCCGTGATATATGTATGTATAAAATATCTGAAATTCTTTTACTATATATATATTTTTATTTTATATTTCAGACAACAGAACTTAGAGAAAATGTATATTTGGGATTTGGTAAGCAAAATAATTTTGTTTATTATTTACGTGATTATTTTTGTCATTTATAGACTAAAATTTATGTATAATTTAATACACAACAAATTGTATATAAAATGCAGTTTGAATTCCTTTGACAGATCAATTAAACATTCTAATGACACTTGGATGCTTTTTATCCAATATTCGTGTCGTATTAATCTCCCATAATGAGATGATTATATGATTTTCGCACTTTAACAACTGCTAGACAAACCGCATAGCAATTGTTTCGTTTTTATTTTTTTTTTTTTTTTGATTTTGTGAGAAATTAACAATTAAATAAATATTTAATATATGCAATGTCAGGTCGAGCACCTGCTCAATGCCCAACGCCCTGCCGAAGCTCATTATCAATTAAGCGCCCATTTACCTTGCAAAGGAAAAAAAAAACAAAAAAATGAAAAAAGAAGAGAATAAAAAAAGAACATTTTTGTTGCAGCTGTCAGGCTTTCAGTGTCAAATTACGTTAATAACATGAACCGGGAAAACCCAACGCGGCGTATACTGAATAAAAATAGTCTGAAGTAGAGGCTACCAGAGCGAGCAATGCTCTCTGTCTGTGTGTGTGTGGGCTGGGCTTGGGCGTCATCTGAATTAACCACGAATTACAAATCAATTTAAATGCGCGTTTCGTGGCTGAAACTTTTTGGCCACAATGAAAATTGAAAAGCGGCGCATTTTTCATTTTTTTTTTTTTTTTCTGTTGTCTTTTTTGTTGTCTTTTTCGCCAGCTGGCCCTTTAGAGAATAAACTTTTAATTCAATTCTTGTCAGGCATGTCAATGGAATAGTCGTTCGGTTGGTCGTACTTGGATTTCGAGAAATCTGAAGTTTTCTAGTTTGAAGGCGTTTTGCCCTGTTCCCCCCACACAAACACTAATGGAAACTGTGCTTTAACTATCTATCTATCTGCATAAACATATTTAACGCTATGGCGTCAGCGTATCTCTGCGTATCTCTGTTGTTTGCCATTATTTTCTTTCTCTACTTTTTTTTAAAACATGCAAAATCACGTCTATGGATCTTAATAACTTTTCGTGCTTGGGCAAACAATGCGAACGTGAAAGTTGAATTGGTTTTCCCAGTTAACGTGTTGTATGCTGTGTGGCCAAGTTTTCGTTGGATTTTGTTTTCGTTGCCAGATTGAAGCAGATAGATGAAGATACTAGTTGGAGCTGCTCTCAATATGGCATAAGCTGCAGGTACATATATATATATGTATATATATATTATAGCCAAAGTCAAGTCAGTTCAAGATGTATGTAAACTAAGTAAATTTCAGTAGCTAAAAGAAATAATTATTCGAATTATTTAATCTTGTTTTTTATAATATTAATATATTATATTATATTTTATTATATATTACATATTATATTTTAAAATAAAGTCGAACCATATAGCAGAGAGCTAAGATTATGTTTGCTATTTATTAAGTTCTTAAGTCAATGAACACGACCTTTTATGACATTGAAGCTAAAAATAGAGATGTAGATATGAGTTCTTATCAATTTGGAGCGATGGTAACATAAAAATGTATATATATATATATATAAATTAATTTGATTTTTACTTATTTCTTTTATTTCTTTTAAATTTTGTACCTCTTAATATTTTGTTTAATTATTCTATGTGTTGACAATTCTAACAGCTGTTAAAGAGTGCATGTTTATATAGTAATTTATTTAGTTTTATTTTCATTTCTTTTATTTTATTTGCCCTTTTTCCCTTTAATAACAATATACATTCATAGAAAGTTTATATAAAAATGAAAATAAATAAATTATAAATATAAATAAATATATATTAATATATGTGATATAAATTTATTGTATACAGTGTTTAGCAGCAGCTTTTTTACTTTAAATAGTAATTTGACAATAATAATAATAGATAATAGATAAGTAAAATTAAAGTTTTCTTACCACACTTTCATTGAAAATTACATTGCAAATAAAAAAATAAATAAATAAAAAAGTAAAACAGAAAATTCTAAGTAATTACTCAGTAAATAACGGACTTAATCCAAAATATAACAAAAATCAAAATTGTAAAAATTAAAAATATTTTTGTATCTACTGTCGACTGCGCTTATTGGTTAATTGAACTTAGTTGCTTACCTTTTAAGCAGCTGCTTGATCATGCCAAGCGCTTGTTTATTGAGTAAAATGAATATTGGCTAGTCGCATGTCCCCACTCTTTCTCTCTTTCTCTTCTCTGTTGTCCCATCTCTTGTTATAGTTGCCCCAGTTGCGGCCTATTTACATGACATTGGTTTTCACATGCAGTTTTTATACTTTGTTCCCGAAGGGGAAAAAGTATATTGGGTTTGTGCAATGTCCGTCTTGCTGTCCGTCCGTCTGTCCGTCTGTCCGTCTGTCCGTCCGTCCGTCTGTCCGTCTGTCCGTCTGTCCGTCTGTCCGTATGAACGCAATATTTTTCGGCGCTATTAGAGCTAGAGACTTGAAATTTTAAACATATACTCATATATGTTCCCGAATTATAAAGTGTCAAAATTTTCCCGATCCGCCCACTAGGGGCGTGGCAAATCGGAAAACTCTTCCGCCCATAGTTAAGTTATCATACTAGATGATGAGCTAGAGAGTTGCAAAATGAAATGTATACTCGGGGTGACAACCCAAGTTTAAAAAGCTATGGCGGATATATCTACGCCCATTGGGGGCGTGGCAAATCGGGAAATACGTATCTTCTACACCGTTAAAGCTAGAACGCTGAAATTTTGCATGTGAGTTAATGTTATGATTCTAAGAAGATCGATCAAAAAGTTATATGTCTACGCCCATTGGGGGCGTGGCAAATCAGACCTGAATATATAGTGATTTTTCAATTTGCGCTATATTTTGAAGACTATTGACACTAGAGACTTGAAATTTTGCATGTATACTCGGGTTGACAACCCAAGACTAATAAGCTATGGTAGATATATCTACGCCCACAGGGGGCGTGGCAAACCGCAAAAGTTTATATCTCCTACAGTTTTAGAGCTAGAAGCTTGAAAATTGGATAGTTGAGTTACTAATGTTCTCCTCTATCGATCCCCCAAAAATAATTTTTCAGCCTCTTTGGGGGCGTGGCATATAGAAAAATACCCTGTAATTTTCGCATTTTTGGAATGTAAGCAACCAAATTTTGCAGGCATGTTAGCCTCGGCCCTTTCTAAGAACTGGCAAAAAATTATGCGTCTACGCCGCCTGGGGGCGTGGCAAATCGGCAAAGAAGTTTGTTGTGGCCAACTGCATAATTCATGCATACAATAGCTTAGTAGCAATTGCTAAGATGGCAAAAAGCATTTTAACATAAATATAATAATATTAATGAATTTAAAAAATAAAATTCATAAGTTTTTGATTAATAAATAAAAAGTTTCCAGCGGGATTCGAACCTGGGTCTTTTGAAAACAACATGTAATCGTTAGCTAAACCTAAATAAATTCACAGCTGATCAGCTGACCAGCTGATCAGCAGTTTGTGACGACACAAAACAATACAATCGCAATTCTTGCAATATGTATACACTTTTGGATGTGTATACACGTACACATGCATACATACATATATGCATGCATAGAAAAACTGCCTGCCACACAGCGTCGCAAATCGGAAAGCATAAAGCAGTTTTAGTTTTTACTTAAATGCACAATTCATATGCGTATGTTTATAAATGATTATCAATTGGCAGCAAGCATTTTATAATAAATATACAAATATTAAAAAAATAAAAAATAAATAATTTTTGAAAAAAAGTTTCCTGCGCCACTGCCCTGAGTTGGGTTTCGTTAACTAAAACCAAATAAGGCATTGCTAGAGCGCCTTTTGACAAAACTTAAGTAACGATCGAAAAATTCTCAATTCAGTCACAATTCTTAGAATATTCTGGCATCCAAACTTTTGTATGTATACATAGAAAATTGTGTGTATACTCGTATAGTGTGTACATGTGTAAATCTATATGTATGTGTAGGAAAAACGTTTGTTGCTTGCCATGTACGTTTTCTAATTGCCGAAATATTTCGTTAATTAAATGTTTATTAAAAAAATAAGATGCACCTATGGGAACAAAGTATATCGCTGTTAGTTGCGCCTAACTGCAACGTTCTTACTTGTTTCTACTTTGTTTTCTCTCTTCTTTTTTTTTGGGTTTTGATCTGACGTCAAGGTGCAAAAGTACATGAGTATTGTCAGTGTGTGTGTGGGTGTGCGTGTGTGTATTTATTTGGGAGCGACTGTCCGGCTATGGTTGCAGCTCGTTGGGCACGCGTTCGGGCAAACAATACCAATTACCAGCGCATATCAGACATGCATCAGGATATGGCAGGATGTGCATGGCAAGGATGTCGCTGTAACTGTCTACCGGCAACTCTACATATTCAGATGTATGTATTTATATGCATATATATGTATATATATATATGTGTCTGCTTGCCACACCGATGCAGATGTCCCTTTCGTCTGTGTGTGTTTATTTTTGACTATTTGCTCGTTTAACTGACATTCAGACCCGCCGCCAACTTTCTGACCGAGCACCGTGAACCCATTGTACAATTTTAATTGGCGTTTCAGTTATTGAAATGTTGCACTTGCAACGCTTTTAGACCACTGCCCAAATGCGGATACTATGCCAATTCTTATGTAGTTTGTGTGACAGCATGTAGAATATGCTGAAATTTGGAACTTTTGAAAAGCAATGGTATTTAATGAAAACATATTTTTGTATTTTAAACATTTTTATTAATTTTTTTCTTTTACTAACAGTAAATTATAAAAAGAGTTTTGGATTGTAAACAAAACATATAATTGATTGAAATTTTGTATATATTATTATTTTTATATATCGATATATATAAATAAATAAATTGATTTTTTCCTATTTTTATTTATTTTATAAATTTAATTTCAATTTTTTGTTATATATATTATTATGTATAAAATAAAAGAACTAACATTTTGATAAATAATAATGTTTTTTTTTTCTATTATTTTTAATTCTATTTTTATTAATATTTATATAATCTATATTATTAATATTTATATTATATTTAAATTGATTTAATAGTTATCAAAATTGACAGTTTAATTCACAAAATTTTTTTGTAAGCTTTTAGAAAGTCATTGAATATTTTTTATTTTTAAAGTGCACATTAATATTTAATGTTTAATTTTATAATTTAGATGGTTAATTATTTTTTAAGAATTCTAATACTCAA
This sequence comes from Drosophila antonietae, assembly GCA_030914385.1. NCBI lineage: Eukaryota > Metazoa > Arthropoda > Insecta > Diptera > Drosophilidae > Drosophila > Drosophila antonietae. Next base: position 88,551 of record JAUESO010000049.1, on the reverse strand, counting down.
TTAGAACAGCTTTTATCGGTATCGATAAGTTCAATTTGAACTACCACATTAAAAAGGGTATACAGATTTCGTGGTCGCTTCAGACAGCTGTCATTCTCCATTATTGTTGTGAGCTGCTCGGATATTAACAGTCAATAATGTCAGTTATTGGCCGGACATATGCGGCAGTGATTTTTCATTGTGCCGTCATTAAATTTATCCGATTTTCCGTATTCCAGTTGGAGCATCAAAAAAAAAGTAGGAGAACAAAAACAATAAATCGAAAAGAATTCGATGTCTTTTGACAAAGATCGTAGCTGATTTCAAGTGTAAAGCAATATGACAATAATGTCATCATTAATTTAAATCATTTTCATTTTGCACTGAACTTTGAACATTTGCCTATGGATTTAATTGAAATCCTTGTGCATGTTAGTAGACAGCTGCTTTTGCTGCTGCATTCAGTTGGTTTTGTTATTGTTTTTGTTTGTCATTTCGGTGTTAATAACAATGCCCGTTCAGCTGTTGTGCTGTCACAGAAATAACAACATAGAGAACGAGCGAGATGGCAAGTGTGATGAAACGAGAGAGGTAGAGTGAGAGAGAGACTAACCAAAACCATCAGAATTTGCCCCCATTTTGAATGTCTGGCAACGCACGTTGGCGTCTTGTAGGATTAACTCTGCGTTGCTCTCATGCATAAATTGTGCAAGTTATGCAACTGCGTCAATGCCCACAGGGTTTGTCTCATCAGCATGATGATGATGATGATGATAATAGTCATAATGCCAAAACTGATTAGTGACATGGGTCGTTGTAAATGTTATAATATATCAAAAAGGTTTATGAAGAGACAAATATATTTAGTGTAAAATCTAATAGAAATGGAGAGCAGAAATATGAGTAAGAAATTGAGAAAATATAGAGAAAAAATATGTGATATTTAAAAATTTGTTACTAAGCTTATTTAATATTGTTGTTACAAAAGGAATTAAAAAAATATATAAATGCAAATATATCTAAAATAATTCTAAATTCTTTTTAAACTCAGCTCAGTAAAACATTTATATGTATTTTGTGAATTTTATGCAAAAATATATATAAATAGATATAATAATTGTAAATTCTTTATATATGTCTTTTGTGAATTTCCTTTAGCTGGACTCATTAGTAAACACTGTGCTATCATCAGCTGAGCTGACCAAGCTGCTTGTTGTTTCGCTCCTAATGAAGTCTTTCTAATGACTTGCAAACAAGCCAAGAAATCTGAACGACTAAAACTTCTAATGGCAACATTTAGCCAGAGAACAGTTGTAGCTCTTGTGGGCCCTGGGCAAAACTTAAAGATATGTAAACATTTTTGTTAATCTGCAACAAAGCCGCAAATACTTACTATATACATACACATTATATATTTATATATATTTATGTGATGAAAAATATTTGGACAATGACTGTGTTTCAGCTTAACACATTTATTTTTGATTAGCTTTGTGGCAAAAAGATTCTTTGGCTGTTTGCTTTTATTTTTTAGTTTTTTAAGCTGGCTGCGGTCTAGTTTTTACTCAAAATTGCTGGAAAATTTTCACTTTCAACGTCAGCTTTGGGCAATTTTCGTTATCTCGTAAATTATAGAAGAATTCTTTGTCTATTTGTCAAGTGTAAACATTGAAGCTTAAAATTCACATACAAAATGCCACACAACATTATTATTTTATACGTAACCGAATTCGTTTGTGTGTGTGTGTGTGTGTGTGTGTGTATTGACTTTGATTTATTTGCATAAAATTAAATTTTATAGATTTATGGGTTAGGTAAATATTTATCTGTGTGCTAGCGTGCATCAAATAGTCAACTAGTTACGCAAAATTTGGCCAGAGAAGAATATTTTTAAATTTATTTTTATGTAATTTTTGTGTGAATAATATTCAAATTTAATTAAGGTAAATTATTGAATGTAATAATATTGAATATACAAATTGCTTGATTATTTTATTTTATTATTTTTATTTATTCTCATTTATATATTTTGTGTAAATAATATTTGTCTGCGCTATGAAGCTTAATTGAAATGTATTGAATTTTTGATGGAAATTATTAAACAAAAATTAATTTAAATATATTGAATTTCTGATGGAAATTATTAAACCAAAAATTTTATTTAAATATTTTTAAAAATGAAAACAATTTTCTGCTAAAATTCATTAAAGTTTAATAAATATATATCTTTAAAAATTAAATATACTAACTGAGCTAAATTAACTTATTTAGCTTTTAAGATATGCTATTTATATTAATTTAAATATTAGATAAAGAGTCAAAAAAAAAAACAGTTATGCTATATTTTTTATAAATATATAAAAAAATGTTTATTGCTAACATTTTTTTTTTTTTTTTTTAATATGTATGTATATACTTTGTATTTATTTTTATAAAATATATTTAAATAATAATATATTTTTAACACTAATGAGCTAAATACTATATAAGAATCAAGATAATCTACATGTAGCTTCGTTAAAAAACAGTTCAGCTGGTATGAATTAACATTCTGTTACACGAAACTGTTACACTAACATCTGTTAGCTTTAACATGCCGCAACAACATTTCCTTGGTTCGATGCAACATGGCGTATGCGCAACATGTTGTAGCTTAAGTTCTGGCGTCTTCAAAACCGCTAAGCAGCTGGAAATTGACGCAGTTTCAGGGCAACTGCTGTTGCTGCAACAACATCAACGGCCTTCTTTGGATAATTGAAAACTGTTTTAGTAACGAGTTTTATGAATTTGAATATGAAATTGTTTAGCAATTTTACTGCTTCAGCGATTCCGTTCACTGTAAATGATGTTGGCAACTTCTGCTTACTCACTCATTAGACAGATGAGCTTATGTATATACATATATATATATATATATATATATACAAAGTTTGCTATACATGTTACGTCATATTTTGTGTTGCTCACGCTTTCCACATTTGATTTCATTAACACGTAAAATTCGTTTTAATTAATATATAAAAATATATAAAAATCGCCAGCAGACGCATAACTAGCTGTTGGCTCTTGTTCTCCATGTTGTAGTTGGAATTTGGTCATAAAGTTAGTTCGTACTTTGGGCACTACTTGTGGTCCAATTTGTGACCTCATGGTCTGGGCAGAGCAGACTTATAAACACGCCCCCCATGCATTTTATTTGTTTTTTTGCTTGAATATCAGAGCATAAAATGTTGAAAGCAGCCGCTGCACGTGCGCAGCATGTTTAATTATCTGTATCAAGATATGTAAGTGTGTGTGGTCTGTGTGTGGAGTGTGGGTGAGCTTGTGTGTGGCATGTGAGGCTGTGTAATGGGACGTCATGTGGTGCATATGGTCAGTGGTCCAGTGTAAGCTTAATGCCTTTCTAGTGCATATGAACTTGTGACGGCAAGCTTTGTAATTTAAACATTAAATTGAAATTAAATGCTTTCATGGCCAGCCACTGCAAAGTTGGCAAAGCCAATGCAAGGCAACTTTAAGATGACTCTGTTGATTTTTTAAATAAATTTGCTTAAATATATATATATTTTTTAAATTCATTAAATATTACAGTAGGCTTGTTAGCTTACAATTAAAAATAAAAGAATAAAATCAAATAAATAAAAAATATAAAAATATAAAAAAATATATTTATATATTTGTAAATATATTTTTCTCTATTTTTGCACTCAGCTTTTGACTACTTGCAACTGAAATTATCTTTTGTAATTTGATTAATATATATTTTTTTTTATATTTATGTAAACTAAAATTAAAAATAATTTATGAAAATCGAGTTATTCTGTTTATTTTATATTTATATAAAATCAAATTCAGCATTTATTGTTCCAATAAAACATATCAAGTAATGCAAAGGAGAAAAAAACCTAAATTTAAATAAACAAAATGAGAGCTTTGAGAACATGTCTAAATTTTACAATATCTGACTTTATATTGTGTGTGGCTTTAAAAAAAATGCGAGAAAATTGTTATAGAGCTTAAATTTTTTTAGCACAGACAGAAAGGGGGAGAGATAGAGAGAGAACGAGAGAGAAAGAGATAGGGACTTGTGCATAATTTGCAAATCAAATTGAAAATACAACTGCAACAGCATGAGAACTTTGTAAATTTAAGTTGCAAAACTTGTAAAATTCTATAAATCTTTATAAAAGTTTTAAGAAAATTATTTCAGTTTAGTTAAATTTGTATAAAAGTATATAAGACTATATATGTATATGTAGCTGTGAGTCTAGATCACTGCGACTTTAAACTCAAATTTGTATGCATGTCTGGCTGAGTATTTTTTTTTAGCACTGTCTATGCAAGGGTTTTTTTTTTTTTGACCGACAATATTAATATGAATGACTGTCATGTACGGGTGTTGGTGTTTATCTCGCTCTCTCTCTTTCCCTGTGTGTGTGTGTGTGTGTAATTATGTCATTGTAAATGTGTATGTGTGTGTGCAGCGAATCGTTAAATGTGCACGTGACAAGCGTGTAATGAGGAAGTCTTCAGTCTTCGGACCTGCTTCTGTCTTCGCTCTTGGCCAATATGAAGCTTGTCTTATTACATACATACATACATACATACATATATAATAGTATATCGCTCATATATATACATATATATATATTCGCATTTCGCTGCAATGTAGCAGCATGTTACGCATATAGAGCTGAGCTGAACTGCCTTACATATATTTCAATCATTTTAAGTGTGTTTGTGTTACAGGCAGCCAGGACAGCGCCAGCACAAGATTGTCCCTGTTCGTCCTGCTGTTGGTGCTGGCGCTGCTGCTGGCTGCAGGGCATGCGACATGAAAATTGGACAATGATTTATGAGGCGTTAAGTCAAACTTCATATTAATTTCATTTCATTTTCAGCACAGTTTACGTACGTTGTGGCTTTAAAGAGGCTACGACCAATTCAAAAAAAAAAAAATATATATATATATATATATATATATATATATATATATATTTATATAAATATAATCAAAAGAAATAAAATAAAATTCGACTGACGTTCACAGTGCGACTGGGCAACCAGGAACGTGTTATGAATTTTCAATAACATAAATCAGTTATGTTAAGAAATACGAATACCCTCGGAAAAAAAAATGGTTGACACTGAAAATTGTGGCCAAAGAATATTAAAAAATTTAACTAGTTAAAAGCAATGTATAAAAAATATTAACATTTTTATCTGCATTCAGTTTTAAAGCAAGTTAAAATTTAAATACAATTTTTTATTTGAATTTAATTTAAAATAAATGTATACATTATTGTTATTATTTTTAATTTAATTTAAAATAAATATATAAATTATTTTTATTATTTTTAATTTTCATTCAGCAATTTGCCAATTGTTATTAAAAATAATAATAATCATAAAAATTAATTTTTTTAAATATATAAAATAATATATATAAAATTCTCTTTTCGTTTAGCTCTAAATTTTAATCAATATTATAATTTAGAAAAAAAAAAAATATTTCTAAATTATTTATTTCTTGTTATTTATTTTTATGTATTATGATTTATTAATTTTAATTTATTTAAAAACATATTTTTTTGAACTTTAACAATAATTTGCGTAGTGTAAAAATTCCTAATTAAAATATAGAAATATCCACTCATTATTATTGTAATGTATTTAAACGCTATTGAGTATTGCATTGTTAATTAAAACTGTTTAAAAAATATATATATATAAACTATATACATATATAGTAAAAAACATATTGTCTAAAGTTGCAATTTTATGTTTCCAAAAATATTTCTTGATTTTAATTTAAAGTGATTCAGCAAATGAAAATTAAAACTTATAAATAACATGAAGTGCTCAAGCATACACACACATATGCACACACATACATTTACTCGAAGATATATCTCATTTCATTTTGAGTTTTTGCTTCGGATTATTCTTTGGGCCCCCCTGGCTCTATCCACTAACATAATCGTATTGACGCCCAACAATTGTATAACTAGTGTAATTCGAGCATTTTATTTCGCACACACACACACACATATACGCAAACACACTTGAGTGGGCAATGCGTGCGTGTGTGTGTGTGGGAAATAACTTGTGGCATGCTTCGAGGCGTTGGGCAACAGTGGCAAACAGCAGTTGGCGGCCAGCAAAATTTCTCTCTGTGGTTTTTGTGCTTTTCACACTTGGTGTGAACCGAAAATGCTACCCAAAACCAACTGCCACTCGCACGTTTATTGCTCACTGAAGCGTTAACCATGGTCAATAAAAAATTTATTTAGACAACCGCAACAACAACAGCAAGAATAACAGAAACAAGCATTCAACCACAATCACATGACGTATACGAAATTTGTGCTATGTGCTGATAAAAAATTTGTGACCAGACAAAAAAAAAAAAAAAAAAACAAAAAACAAAAATAAGTAAATGAAAAATATATATATATATTTTTTTTTATCTTCTTTACTATTATTTTACTCGCTTTGATGCTGAGTGTTGGCATTCGATTTATTTGTACGCCAAAATATTTGAAACAATTCATAATTTATTGACTAGACAAGAGCGTCGAGGCAGTTGAAGTAACCAATTGATATATAGGAAGAGATAAAGCGAAATGCGACAACAATTAAGTTTCCATTGGCCGCTTTTCATTTCTGTTAACTCAATTTGTTTATGCAGAATTTTTCAAAAAGCCCCAAATTTTTTTCCGCTTTTCTATTAGCGATTGCAGTCATGTTGATTGAGCGTTTGGTCATTGTTGAATTTGAAGTGTGCTTCCCTTTTGAATCGTGCACTTTTATTGGAATTATGTGTGGCATTTGCAAGGCTTAATTGAGTCAAAAGCAATTAAAGTGATAGCTGGATAAATTTTAATAAAACTGAACGGCTTAATGGCTGTATTTAGGGCATTTCAATTATAATGCCAATGATTTAATTATGTTTCCTTTTTTTTTCAAAACTTAAGTACTCTTTGGCAGCTAAAGCCTGTAATTATTGCGGCTTAAAATGTTAAAATCTAAATCATTTATCATTTGTTTAATAGATAATACGATTCGGTTTTTAGTTGCATAAGTTATTATATTTTAAAATACTTTTATTTAACTAACCAACTATGTTAATCATATTTAGTCAATTAAGTTGATTACCATCAAGCGTTGAGTTGGATTTAGGCAGTTTATGATTAAAACGCAGGCCTAATTCGATTTTTCAAGTGTATCGATCATTTTGAAAGCTACTGGACAAAAGTTATCGGAACCATTTCTTGATAAATATGATATGTAAAGGTATTCAAAGTGTACTTAAAGATCTATTAAATATTTCAAGAGGTGATTTGCCGCTCCCTTGGGTTTAATAACGCTCTTTAACGCACTAAATAATAAGTACAAAGATAAAAAATAAAACCCTACTTCAGATTTCGATATATGGACTTCGATAAATGATAATTACAGTATTATTAATGATCAATTTTAGAGTAAATATATTCTGATAAATATCGTTTAAGGTATTTTCTTTTAGACTGTATTAAGTATTTGAACAAGTCAATGCTATCGATAAGTTAAATATGCATTTTACAAAGTTATCGGAAGTACTCTTACATTTATTTTTAACTTTTACTTACCTTTTTTGTACTCATAATAAATAAATAAGATGACTTTCTATCAAAAAAATAAAAAAAAAATATTATAATCGACAGTAAAAATATTTTCGAATTAGACAGATGGAAGTGAATTATGAATTAAATGAATTATAGTAAGGCAACAATAAGCTCTTCTTAAATATATATATCTGATAAAAAATAATGAAAAGTAAGTATAGCTCATTTCATCTAGTGCTTATATTTATATTTGGTAATTGAATAAAAATTTTTTTAAATATTTTGTAAACCTTTATTTATATATTTTGATATTTTAACCTATTCCGTCAATGCCACACATATTTTCAAAACATTCGGTTATGCATATTAACAGCTTACACCAAGCCAAATGTTATATGTTTGACTATTTAAAACTGACATCAATCAAATGCAAATAACAATATTTGCAAACTTTTCTCAATTGGTTTGAAGCGAACGAATCGGAGGCGGGTGTCAGCAGAAATGTTCATGCTTAATTAGTTTTAATGCGTAATAAGCATATTCCAGCTGAATTAGCCAAAAGCATGACAGCAACAACAATAACAACAACAACAACAACAATTATTGCAATTGCAATGGCAATGGAAATTTGATGCCTTAAAGTATGCAATGCACATATTCAATTATTCATAGTTGAAATTGCAATGGGTAATGAAATGAAATCAAAAGCTGAATTTGCCATATGCCAAAATGTAACCAGCCTCATGTTGTTAATGCCAAACAGTCTCTCCCTCTTTCTCTCTTTCTCTCTCTCTTGCTCGCTCGCTCTCATTGAGTCTGACTGTCAATCTATCTCGTTCTATCTGCAATTCATGAATGCAGTGAAATGCCTTAGAGCCAACATTGACATCATTCCACTGCTGCCTGGCTGTATTCGTAATTACACTAATCTATGTATATTTCGAGCTTGTATGAGTAGCTCTCTTTCTCTCCTGATCCCTCTCTCTCTCTCACGATGCGGCAATTCGTATGCATCTGAAATTGACCCTGGAGACATTTTCGTTGTCCAGAAAAGCCAAAACACATTTATTGCTTGATATATTGTTGTTGTTGTTGTTGCGAACGATTCGATTTGTTGCTCAACATGTTTAATTGTCCACAGCATCAACTGTGCATTGCGTTGTTTGCTTAATTTGTTTATTTTGCATCTCTATTAGTTAATCATTTGATATGGCATTGCTCATTTACCAGCTGAAGGAATAGTAAATGCTGTGATAGCACTTATATGGGGAAACAAAATATTGAAAACTTTCTGCAATTAGTTGAGTTTGAATATTATTTGACTTAATTCTATATGGTTATTATTTGCTCATGTTTAATTCTATTTCAGAAATGAATTTACTATGAAATGAAATCGTGTTGAATAATTGAAAATATGAATTTCGAAATCGAATGCTAATAAGCAGAAGGAGTCATGGAAGAACTCTTGATCGATTTAGCTTTCTTTAGCTACTCGCCTGACTATCCGTGTGCATTAATGATTATCTATTGCAATCAAAATAGAAAGCTTGCTGCAAGATATCGATATCTCTTTATAGTTATATGAAATCGATAACAAATATTATAAAATTTCAGTTGCCACATAATATATCGTACATTGTCCTACCCTGAACTCATTGTAAATAGGAATTCAGGCTATAATATAATTATTATTTTTGATTTATTGAAAATCGTACAGTCTGCCCTAGACGGGGAATCTCTGTCTATCCTTGTTATTATAAATGATAAAAAAAAATTTGTTTATTGGTTGTAATGCAACACCAAAAGCTTGTTGATATACTCGTAGCCTATAAGCAAAATAGCTCCACCAGGCACCATTCGTAACGTCACCGGCAACATACCCTTATATAGAGCCGTCCAACCCTCTTCTCTGCATATTTTCAAAACGGTATTCAGTGTTCCGCTATATTTGACTTTACCAGGCACCGGCTGTGGACCCTGTATTCGCGTCTTTACTATATCGAGTGGAAGACTTGTCACACAGCTCAATAAACTGGCCGCACAAGCGATTAAAAAATTACGCAGAAACTCATTTACTGGTCGTTCGCACATGGACGTTGCATCGCGCACGGACCAATAGAACCCGAAATATATGACATTAAAGACCAAATTTCGTGCTATCATGGTGGGCATGCCCTTGTACAGTCCACGTAAGCCATAGCCTTCATTTTCAATTATTTTCTTTGCCACTTCTATTGAGGGTAGCTTCTGCCGGCTTGCCTGCTGTGTAATCTTAATTATTTCGAATGGATTTTGAATTACTGCTTCGACCATGCCCCCCAATCCACCAGCTAAGGCATAAGTCGACGGGCTAGGCCATGGTGTACCAAATGTATACATAAATAACGACTTGGATTGATCAAAGACCAGAAACTTAATTGATCGCTTTGGTGTGTCAATCACTAAAACTGGCACTATACCTCTCCAAAATGCTGTCCATCCCTCTTGGTGAAATATCTTTTTAAATGCATCAGACATGCCCGTATAGTGATCAGACCCAATGTACATATTGTTCTGCAATTGTAGTCGAGTCGTGATCACATCTAATGGCTGCATCAGCATTACGTCCACAATGCTGGAGCAACCGCCCGCAATAAGTTGAAAGATTGGATTTTGTGATGTATAATTTGGATCTCTACCATCTTTTACTTTCAATTTGGACATCAATTAAATTTGCATTACAATTTTGACAATTATCTGGATCTGATTTAAATTTCAAATAACTACATTTTCTTGAAATTCAATAAACATTTAATTATTATACACTTCTAAGATACACGATACAAGATATACGATAGATTTTACATGATTACAAAGAGAGTTGCACATTAGACTGGTTATTTATATGATATGGAGTCTTTTTTTTTCAGAGTTAGATTTTCTTAAATGTAATATAATGATATTCGGTATATAACAGTGAGAAAGCGGCATGACAGATCCCAAAAATGTATATTTTTACTTAGATAATACGATAAGCTGAGTCGACATCCATTTAACGAAGTTTCATTTACTGCAACTTACGACAGATAGATAAACTTTAAATATATATTCCTCTGTTCGTATAATTATTTATCGATAACTTTTATTATCGATCAAAATCAATCAAATCACAAAATGTGGAAATATCCAAACATCTAGGGCCTCCCTTTAAATAAAGACACAAAATTTATATATATTTGATTGTCAATATAATACGCTACACTTCCCTGAATTCGCACAAAATGAAAATCAATGTTTATTGGTTAAACTTTCGCATTAACAGGTCGTTGATGAACTCGTAACCTATAAGTAAAATAGCTCCGCCAGGCACCATTCGTATTACCACCGGCAGCAGGCCCTTATAGAGTGTCATCCAACCCTCTTCTTTACATATTGTATAAATTGTCTGGATTGCGTGCCTATATTTGACTTGACCGGGTACCGGCTGTGGACCCTGTATCCTCGTCTTTACGGCATCAAGTGGAAGACTTGCCACACAGCCACATAAGCTGGCTCCACAAGCGATTGCAACAGTGCGCAAAAAATCATAAAGTGGATATTTATAGGTGGGCGTTGCATCTCGAACTGTCCAATAGAATCCGAAATATATGGCATTAAAGACAAAATTTCGAGACACCGTCGTTGACATGCCCTTGTACAGTCCACGAAAACCGAAGCCTTCATTTTGAATTATATTCTTTGCTACCTGCATCGTATGCACCGCCTCGTGACTTGCCTGCTGTGAAACCTTGACCACTTCGAAAGGGTTTTGAACTATTGCTTCCACCATGCCCCCCATTCCACCAGCTAAGAAATAAGTTACTGGGCGTGGGTGCTTTGCACCAAACATAAAGTACATCTTGGATTGTTCAAAGACCAGAAACTTAATTGTGCGCCTAGGTGTATCTACCAATAAAACGGGCACTAAACCTCTCCAGAATATTGTGATACCTTCCTCGCGATACATTGTTCTGAAGGCATCCACCATGCCCCTATAGTGATTACCCTCAGCGACCACATCGCTCTGCAATTGTAGTCGAGTCGTGATCACATCTAATGGCTGCATCAGCATCGCATCTACAATACTTGAGGAACCGCCTGCAATTATTTGAAAAATTGGATTGGGCGGTACGTGGGGCGGTTTCTCATCATGTTTCTTTCCCAATTTCGTCATAAAGTATAATGTGAACCTCCTACATGGAAGTTTGAGTAAATATTTTTTTTTCTTAGTGTTTTACTTAGTTTATTGCAAATCTGATTTAAAATTCAAATGACTGTACATTTGCGTGAAATCCAAAAAAAATTCTTAATTATTGTATCTATATAGATGTATATACATCTTTCCATATCTATAACGGTCTTAAAATGTATGCAAATTTTACACCGAAATATTACGAATAATATTATATAATAAATATATATAATATATATTACTACGTTATGTAACTTAAGATTCTTTTGTATCTTCTGAATGGGTCTGATCCAAATATCTCACAAATCGTGTGTGTTTTCAAGATACTTTTCTTAAAGATGTAAGTTTTATAGATACTTTTAAATCTAGTTTGTTATCTTATAGATGAAAATTTGTTTTTGTAACAAGATTGAATTTTAATTTACTTTAATATCTTACATTTTTGCATCTGTCAGATACATTTGCATCTTATTTACAGTTGGGTATCACAAATATATTCTTGAATATCACAAATGCTATCCTGTATCTCAAAGATATTTGTATGTGTCACAGATGCTATTCTGTCATTAAAGAACTTTGGCATTTCAAAGAAGTTTTAAGAAATTTTTGTGTATTAATGATATTACTGAATTCTATAGATTCTCTTATATCTCAAAAATAGTTTTTCATCTCGCAAATGAATCTTGGATCTTGTAGAAGTTTGGTATTTTAAAAATATTTTTGTGTCTTAAAAAGACTAAAGTGTCTCTTAAATACTTTTCATATCCATATGATGCATAATTATGTAGTTACTATCTCACAATTGCCACAACTGCACTTTCTCACCTGCACTAATTGCCAACCGCAGAGTACGCCCAGTGGCATCTCCAGTGACCACACAATTAAGTGGGAGTATCAAATGGTCAACTACTGCTGCTGCAGCAGGAAGTAGTCAAAAATCAACGAGCAAACGAATTGGAAACTATTCAGTGGCTCACTTAAAGCAGCTCCCCAAACACACTTCACATAAATTAATTACAATACGCTTGTAAACGTGTTTGACTTGTTCTTGTTGCTGCTGTTGTCAGTTGTCTCGTAATTGTTGTTGTCGTGCTAAACAATTAAGTGCAAATTGTTAAACATGCAGAGCTGCGGTTTGTGTCCCTATTTCCAGTTCCTGTCTGTCCCATCAACACATCCAACGCCATTTAGTGGCCCCCTAAACCTGAGACGCCCCCAAAAACAAGCTGCGGTTTTGCATCTGACTGACTTTTAGAGTGGAAACTTTATGCGAGACTTTACATTGTAGTTAGTTGTTTAAGTCATTAAGTAGTTGAAACTGAGGTTAACAAGTCAACGGGTCGAGTATAAGTTGACTAGTAAATACTCTGCAAATTTAAATTATATTTGAAATAAGTGAGCTTTTGAAACGATTGAGTATTATATGATATCATTGGCAATTTTTACTGTATTGAAGTATAAATTAATAGATTGAAACTTAAAATATATATAGAATCTAAGAGAGATATATATGTGCATTTATTTTACTCTAGCTATACCATAAAAAAATCTTTTGTATTTCGTATGTCGAATATAGTTGTATTTCTGATAGATCTTTATTGGTCTTATAGATAGGTCTATAAGACGCATATGCATCTTTGCCACTTAATAATTCATTAATATCTTATAGATACTTTCGATACTTTCGATACTGATAAATAGTTTTGCAACTTCTCAAACTCCCAAATAGTTTTCTATCGCACAGATATTTTAATATCTGATAGAAACTCTGAATCTTAAAGATACTTTTTTTTATTTTAACAATACTTTTGTAAATAAAGGAAACTTAAAGTCTTTTGGCATGTTCAAGATACTTTTGTATCTTAAACACACTTTTATAGTGTGCAGAGACTTTAGTTTGTTCGGTTTTTCTTTTTAAATTGCTGAAGATACTTTTGTATCTTCATTCACTGATTCTTTATTATCTTGTTATACTTCTATTTGTTACAGATACTTTTGTATCCTATGGAGTTTTTCTTTGTGATTTTACACTCACTTTCGTATTTTTGATTACTTATATTTGTTTGAGATACTTTTGTATCTTTTTCTATTATCTTTTACTCCACAACATTAAAAATTCAAGAATTATTTCTCTAAATCAATGTTAGTTTTACACCTTTTTAAGCCGAAACACCTGAGTGGCTGTCGTGTGGCAGTCATGAGTAATGCAAGTTCATGAAAGTCACACCTGTGGGCGGTCGCTCAAACCAACAATTATGCTAATGTGGCCCAGTCCGGCGATGTCAATCCAACATAATTGCTAACAAATTAGTCATGGTCATACTGGCCCAGCTAACGGCAGCTGCTACGGCAGCAAATGAGTGTCTGGGCTGTCGGAGTCCATTGTGCTCCCACTTGACTTGTCGGAGGCGAAGTTAAACACGCTGCATTGTCTAGCATGGGTATGTATGTGTAAATGTGTTTCCCTGTGTGTATCCTGGCAATTTGCGTGTCACGCTGCACAACTGCCAAGCAGGCAGTCAGCCAGGTCTGGGCAAAAACCAACTGTGGCATTTGCCAGCCCACTTAGCCAGCCTGCTGCTCACCGGGCCCAATGAAGCAAATGAGTTTCATTTCATGTCCTTCAAACAGACGCTTGTCTCTGAGTGAGAGTGTATGTGTGTGTGTGTGTGTGTATTTGTGTGGGTTCTGTTCTTAGTCCTGGCCGGCAGCCGACTAAGTTGGCACAAACTGTTTGCATAGCTGGCGGCAGTTCCTGCCGGTATACGAGCCGTGTTCTTAAGCGGGTCTCGCCTGTGCGAGTGCTGCACTTTTGATGGAGTACGTTGAAATTTATATTAGAATATTAACTAAATGAATGAGCTACTTAGGAGCACACAAAAGCGGCACTTTGTAGCTTAGTTAATGTATGCAGCATCATGGCGATGCAAATAATGAACGGTCTATTAATGGAAAGCTGTGACGACAGTTTGGTAGACTTTAAGAAAATTATTATTTCAAAGTTGTTTCGTGATATATAGCCAGAAAGGTAGATATAACTTTGGTGGGTAGATATAACATGGATGGATAAATAAGACTGGTCATCATCTAATGAACAGAATCGCGATTAAGAGATAGAAAAATGATTAGAAAGTGGGATAGACAGATAGAAAGAAGATTGAAACGTAGTTGGTGAGATAAACTAGAAAAGGAAAAAAACGGCTAAAAACGGCTAAAAATGGCTAGAAAATAGCCAGAAAGGTAGATATAACATTGGTGGGCACATGGATGAATAAATAAGACTGGTTATCATCCAATGAACAGAATCGTGATTAAGAGATAGAAATATGATTAGAAAGTAGGATAGGAAGGTTAGAAAGAAGGTAGAAAGGTAGTTGGTGAGATAAAGAAAAAAAAACGGCTAAAAACGGCTACAAATGGCTAGAAAATAGCCAGAAAGGTAGATATAACATTGGTGGGCAAATAGATGAATAATTAAGACTGGCCATCATCCAATGAACAGGATCGTGATTAAGAGATAGAAATATGATTAGAAAGTAGGATAGGAAGGTTAGAAAGAAGATTGAAACGTAGTTGGTGAGATAAACTAGAAAAAGAAAAAAACGGCTAAAAACGGCTAAAAATGGCTAGAAAATAGACAGAAAAGTAGATATAACATTGGTGGGCACATGGATGAATAAATAAGACTGGTTATCATCCAATGAACAGAATCGTGATTAAGAGATAGAAATATGATTAGAAAGTGGGATAGAAGGGTTAGAAAGAAGATAGAAAGGTAGTTGGTGAGATAAATTAGAAAAAAAGCTAAAAACTGCTAAAAATGGCTAGAAAAGGTAGGTAGAACATTGATGGGCACATGGATGGATAAATAAGACTGGTCATCATCTATGAACAGAATCGCGATTAAGAGATAGAAAAATGATTAGAAAGTGGGATAGAAAGATTAGAAAGAAGATTGAAACGTAGTTGGTGAGATAAAGAAAAAAAAAACGGCTAAAAACGCCTAAAAATGGCTAGAAAATAGCCAGAAAGGTAGATATAACTTTGGTGGGCAAATAGATGAATAAATAAGACTGGCCATCATCCAATGAACAGAATCGCAATTAAGAGATAGAAATATGATTAGAAAGTGGGATAGAAGGGTTAGAAAGAAGATAGAAAGGTAGTTGGTGAGATAAATTAGAAAAAAAGCTAAAAACTGCTAAAAATGGCTAGAAAAGGTAGGTAGAACATTGATGGGCACATGGATGGATAAATAAGACTGGTCATCATCTATGAACAGAATCGCGATTAAGAGATAGAAAAATGATTAGAAAGTGGGATAGACAGATTAGAAAGAAGATTGAAACGTAGTTGGTGAGATAAACTATAAGAGAAAAAAAAAACGGCCAAAAATGGCTAGAAAATAGCCAGAAAGGTAGATATAACTTTGGTGGGCACATGGATGGATAAATAAGACTGGTCATCATCTAATGAACAGAATCGCGATTAAGAGATAGAAATATGATTAGAAAAACGGCTAGAAAATAGCCAGAAAGGTGGATATAACATTGGTGGGCACATGGATGAATAAATAAGACTGGCCATCATCCATCATCCAATGAACAGAATCGTGATTAAGAGATAGAAATATCATTAGAAAGTGGGATAGAAAGGTTAGAAAGAAGGTGGAAAGGTAGTTGGTGAGATAAACCAGTAAATGTGCTAACAATGGCTAAAAATGGCTAGAAAATAGCCAGAAAGGTAGATATAACATTGGTAGGCAAATAGATGAATAATTAAGACTGGCCATCATCCAATGAACAGAATCGTGATTTAGAGATAGAAATATGATTAGAAAGTAGAATAGGAAGGTTAGAAAAAAGGTAGAAAGGTAGTTGGTGAGATAAACCAGAAAATGAGCTAACAAAGGATAACATTTGCTTAAATATAGCTAGAAAGGTAGGTAGAACATTGATAGGCAAATGGATGGATAAATAAGACTGGTCATCATCCAATGAACAGAATCGTGATTAAGAAATAGAAATATGATTAGAAAGTAGGATAGGAAGGTTAGAAAGAAGGTAGAAAGGTAGTTGGTGAGATAAACTTGAAAAGAATAAAACGGCTAAAAACGGCTAAAAATGGCTAGAAAATAGCCAGAAAGGTAGATATAACATTGGTGGGCACATGGATGAATAAATAAGACTGGTTATCATCCAATGAACAGAATCGTGATTAAGAGATAGAAATATGATTAGAAAGTAGAATAGGAAGGTTAGAAAGAAGGTAGAAAGGTAGTTGGTGAGATAAACCAGAAAATGAGCTAACAAGGGGTAAAATTTGCTTAAATATAGCTAGAAAGGTAGGTAGAACATTGATGGGCAAATGGATGGATAAATAAGACTGGTCATCATCCAATGAACAGAATCGTGATTAAGTGATAGAAATATGATTAGAAAGTAGGATATGAAGTTTAGAAAGTAGATAGAAAGGTAGTTGGTGAGATAAACTATAAGAGAAAAGAAAACGGCTAAAAATGGCTAGAAAATAGCCAGAAAGGTAGATATAACTTTGGTGGGCACATGGATGGATAAATAAGACTGGTTATCATCTAATGAACAGAATCGCGATTAAGAGATAGAAAAATGATTAGAAAGTGGGATAGGAAGGTTAGAAAGAAGATTGAAACGTAGTTGGTGAGATAAACTAGAAAAAGAAAAAAACGGCTAAAAATGGCTAGAAAATAGCCAGAAAGGTAGATATAACTTTGGTGGGCACATGGATGGATAAATAAGACTGGTCATCATCTAATGAACAGAATCGCGATTAAGAGATAGAAAAATGATTAGAAAGTGGGATAGGAAGGTTAGAAAGAAGATTGAAACGTAGTTGGTGAGATAAACTAAAAAAAATAAAAAAAACGGCTAAAAACGGCTGAAAATGGCTAGAAAATAGCCAGAAAGGCAGATATTACATTGGTGGCCAAATAGATGAATAATTAAGACTGACCATCATCCAATGAACAGAATCGTGATTAAGAGATAGAAATATGATTAGAAAGTAGGATAGGAAGGTTAGAAAGAAGATTGAAACGTAGTTGGTGAGATAAACTAGAAAAAGAAAAAAACGGCTAAAAACGGCTCAAAATGGCTAGAAAATAGCCAGAAAGGTAGATATAACATTGGTGGGCACATGGATGAATAAATAAGACTGGTTATCATCCAATGAACAGAATCGTGATTAAGAGATAGAAATATGATAGAAAGTAGAATAGGAAGGTTAGAAAGAAGGTAGAAAGGTGAGATAAACCAGAAAATGAGCTAACAAGGGGTAAAATTTGCTTAAATATAGCTAGAAAGGTAGGTAGAACATTGATGGGCAAATGGATGGATAAATAAGACTGGTCATCATCCAATGAACAGAATCGTGATTAAGAGATAGAAATATGATTAGAAAGTAGGATAGGAAGGTTAGAAAGAAGATTGAAACGTAGTTGGTGAGATAAACTAGAAAAAGAAAAAAACGGCTAAGAACGGCTAAAAATGGCTAGAAAATAGCCAGAAAGGTAGATATAACATTGGTGGGCACATGGATGAATAAATAAGACTGGTTATCATCCAATGAACAGAATCGTGATTAAGAGATAGAAATATGATTAGAAAGTAGAATAGGAAGGTTAGAAAGAAGGTAGAAAGGTAGTTGGTGAGATAAACCAGAAAATGAGCTAACAAGGGGTAAAATTTGCTTAAATATAGCTAGAAAGGTAGGTAGAACATTGATGGGCAAATGGATGGATAAATAAGACTGGTCATCATCCAATGAACAGAATCGTGATTAAGAGATAGAAATATGATTAGAAAGTAGGATATGAAGTTTAGAAAGAAGATAGAAAGGTAGTTGGTGAGATAAACTATAAGAGAAAAGAAAACGGCTAAAAATGGCTAGAAAATAGCCAGAAAGGTAGATATAACTTTGGTGGGCACATGGATGGATAAATAAGACTGGTCATCATCTAATGAACAGAATCGCGATTAAGAGATAGAAATATGATTAGAAAGTGGGATAGAAAGATTAGAAAGAAGATTGAAACGTAGTTGGTGAGATAAACTAAAAAAAGAAAAAAAACGGCTAAAAACGGCTGAAAATGGCTAGAAAATAGCCAGAAAGGCAGATATTACATTGATGGGCAAATAGATGAATAATTAAGACTGGCCATCATCCAATGAACAGAATCGTGATTAAGAGATAGAAATATGATTAGAACGTAGGATAGGAAGGTTAGAAAGAAGATTGAAACGTAGTTGGTGAGATAAACTAGAAAAAGAAAAAACGGCTAAAAATGGCTAGAAAATAGCCAGAAAGGTAGATATAACTTTGGTGGGCACATGGATGGATAAATAAGACTGGTCATCATCTAATGAACAGAATCGCGATTAAGAGATAGAAAAATGATTAGAAAGTGGGATAGAAAGATTAGAAAGAAGATTGAAGCGTAGTTGGTGAGATAATCCAGAAAAAAGCTAAAAACGGCTAAAAATGGCTAGAAAATAGCCAGAAAGGCAGATATTACATTGGTGGGCAAATAGATGGATAAATAAGACTGGTCATCATCCAATGAACAGAATCGTGATTAAGAGATAGAAATATGATTAGAAAGTAGGATATGAAGGTTAGAAAGAACATAGAAAGGTAGTTGGTGAGATAAACTATAAGAGAAAAGAAAACGGCTAAAAATGGCTAGAAAATTGCCAGAAAGGTAGATATAACTTTGGTGGGCACATGGATGGATAAATAAGACTGGTCATCATCTAATGAACAGAATCGCGATTAAGAGATAGAAAAATGATTAGAAAGTGGGATAGAAAGATTAGAAAGAAGATTGAAACGTAGTTGGTGAGATAATCCAGAAAAAAGCTAAAAACGGCTAAAAATGGCTAGAAAATAGCCAGAAAGGCAGATATTACATTGGTGGGCAAATAGATGAATAATTAAGACTGGCCATCATCCAATGAACAGAATCGTGATTAAGAGATAGAAATATGATTAGAAAGTGGGATAGAAAGGTTAGAAAGAAGGTGGAAAGGTAGTTGTTGATGAGATAAACCATAAAATGAGCTAACAAAGGGAAAAATTTGCTTAAATAAAGCTAGAAAGGTAGGTATTTTGGTTTTTTTAACCCCGGTAAATCGGAAACCTCTGCAATTCGTAAAAAAAATATTTTACCTTGTCATTACGAATTATCGAGACTCGACTGTATTATTAAATTAGTATAAAGGGCTAGAGACTACAATAATTGTATGATACGATAACATGTATATTATTATTATTCATATACAACCTTCCATCATCTCCAATTCAGTTAGATCAATCGATAAATAATCGAATATTTATATTTATATTTAGAGAGTCAATTTTAAATCTCTTTAAATTTCTTCAAATATAGGACACTTCTTAGTGTCTCTCATCCAATTCTTATCGCAACTATAACCAACTGGTTGAGAATGTATTTGATTTACATAAATTCTTTTGCTGGTAGTTTGCATTTGCCATTATGCAGCCCTCGGGCCTTTTTACACATCAACACTTTTTTTTCTGTCCTTCTTCAGTTTTTTCTTGTTTTTATTATCAAATTTGTTTGGCTCTGCTGTGTTGGTGGTTGTGTATTTGTGGAAGCAGTTTGTAGCTGTGTAGTCAACAGTCATTTGGCTGACAGGCGCTCCCGTTTCGAGCTTCTTGTCATTTTAAAGCCATTTGATGTATGACAAATCAAATTTGACAAACTGCCAACAGTTGTTTTGCATCTTTGCAACATTTTTCACCACCTTCGCTTGGCTTGGGAATGGTGGGGTTTGCGAGAGACACATGTGAAATCAACGCTGTACTTTTTCACATTAATACTGTATAATATTCAGAGCGAGACACAGAGCGACAAAATAGAGTGAGAGTGAGAGCTACAAAAATTTACATACTCATGACATGACATGGCTGAAAATGCCAGCAGCAGCAGCTAGAAGCTAGAAGCTTGTGGACTTCAACTTTAATACAGACAAAGGCATTGAATACCAATGCGAAGCGAAAACAACAGATGTAATGATGTTGCTAATGATATTGCAGAAATTTAAAGCCCGAGTTTAGTTATAAGCTTTGGCAACCGTAGGTGTTGCATTACCAAACCTGAATAAGATAACTAAAACACGTACGAGCTGCCATCGGTCAGAGGAGAGAGTAACCCAAACGAAAATTGCACCAAGGCTTGCTCTGACACTTGGGAAATAAAAAGAGTTAGCCGTTTGCTTCATTTCCTTTCCATTCCTTTTTTTTTTTTTTTTTTTTTTTTTGGTTTAATTTCGTGTGCTCAATCCCCTTATATCATACTATATATATATATATTTTAAATAAAAAGTCAAGTGAAGCGCTGCTGACTGTCTGACAGTCCAACTCGGCGCCTGCAAAACGTGCGCTCAATCAAGCGCCTCTGCTGCTGCTGCTGCTGCTGCTGCTGCCTCTACTGAACTTCAACTGGGGAAATTTACAAGTCACACACTCGCAGCAGCCCAAAGTGTAAGACAAGCGAGCAGCTAAGGATGTGGTCGGAGTTTCCTGCTGCAATTGCAGCGGAGACGACTTCCTGACTCTCTCTCTCTCTATCTCTTTTCCTCTCTCTCTCTTTTCCGATTCTCCTGACTCTGTTGCAGTCGACGCTGCGGCATATCGCATCAAAAATTAAATCGCGAGCGTAAGAAATATGCAATTTGTTCGATTTGAGCATGATTTCGCATTGCCTCCATTCAAAATATGCATACAGATAGCGAAATATATAAACAAAAAGTTATTTTGTAATATATTTTTATTAACAAAATATTTTACATTTTTTAAAAATCAATCAATACCAAAAATTTAAAATTAAAATATAATTATAATTTTATTTAAAATTAAGATAAATTATTATAAACAATTCTAAAATGTGAGAATTTCTCAATAATCAACTTAGGCTCAAGAGGGTGTCAAATAGTATTGTTTAAAAGTTAAGATTAATAGGAAAAATAAAAAACATTTTAAACTCATTTATTAGCTTTAGACTATTTATCAAATATTTATTTAGCATAGTATTTAGTGTTTCAAAAATATGAATGTACATAATTATCTTATTTTTAATATAATTAGTAATAATAATAATAGTTTTAATATATATAAATTTTATTTAAAATAATAAATAAATAATCTGTGTACATTAAAATATACAAAATATAATATAAATATTTTAATATTATTTTAATTATATTCAATTAATTATTTGTTTATTTCAATAAATTATTAATAATTTAAAAACAATTCTATATATATTTTTAATTATTGATAAATATCTGCAAATATGTAATATAGCAAAAAAAAAAAAAATATATATATTTTTTTTATTTATAATGCATATAAATTTATCTGTAAATATTGAATTGTTTAATTAATGCAATTATTATTAATAATATTTATATTTATTTATAATTATCTGTACATTTATTTTATTTAAATTTATTTTGAGATAATTTTGTTTATTATATTTATAAATTATATTTATTTATAATCAATATATATACATATATATACATATATTTATTTTGAGATAATTTTGTTTATTATATTTATAAATTATATTTATTTATAATCAATATATATACATATATATATATATTAATATATAGACTAAAACTATAATCTTATTGCCATTTATTCAACTCTCTGAATTTCGCTGAGTGTATTCAAAAAGCAAGCATACCCATAATACACATGATGATGATGAGTAGTCGTGCGTGTAGTGCCCTTTTCCTTATACAGATATAAATGCAAAAATAAAAAAAATAAAAAAGAAGGGAAGAAGCGAAAATAAAGAACTATTTGAGAGCGGAGAGCGCTACATGTGCCGCTGCCAAAAAGTGGACCCCAAGGATATGGTGTCAGTTTGGCAAGTTATTGCATTGCATCGAACCCCTCCTCCTGCCCAATGCCCAATGCCCAATGCCCAATGCCATTGATGGGAACTGGGCTCAGTTAGAGAATTCACTATCTGCCACTGCCACACCCGCCGCTGCTGCCGCTGCTGCTGCTGCTGCTGCCTGTGCCCTGCGGCGCCTTTGACTTCCATACGCTTTTTTGATTGTTGTGCGACTGTCGCTCAACATTCGTAGCTCGAAGGGAGTTGGTAGCTGGAAGCTGTGTGGAAGCTTCGACATTTGCCGTTTGACTACATGCATGACTGACTTTGAGTGGAAGTTCATATTGGGTCTAGTCATGGATTCCTACGTCTCTGCTGTGCCCAAAATTACTTTTGCACTGTCGCTTTGTACATTTTATATGAACGAAAGACGAAGAAGTTGCTGCACCTAAACCAAACGAGTAGCCAGCCAGGCAGCCACCTGCAACGTGAATGCTATACCTGGTCTGGGCTGGCCTGCCCTGGTTCGCTTCGATGTTAATTCCTGAACTGAGCAGAGCCCGGCTAGCTTTAGCAAAATGTCATTATCTGCATTTCTGTTGACGTGTTATATGTGAAGTTTTCAAGCCAAAACTTGAGATGCAGACGGCAAGTAAATTAGTAATCAATATGTAGAAGCTAGCTAGCTAATGCCATTAGCCGGCTGCACAGACTCAAAGCTTTAACAGAACTACAAGGCGCACTGAGAGCGTCAGACTCCTTCAGCTCTAAGCTTAATCAAAAAAACTTGCCAGTCTGATGGTTGTTGATGTAATGCTACTACAACAGGAGTAGCTGTAGCAGCAACAGCAGGAGCAGCGGCAACAGCAGCAGCAGTTCATGTAGCTGGGAGCTGGAGCAGGAGGCGGCTGAACATCTTGTGATACACATAAAGCACTTTGTATGCATGTTGGCGACTTGTGGGCGCTGAGCCCACAGCTCCGCCAGCGTCTTTTATACCTCGTCCGCGTCCTGTGTTATGAATATAAATTTATTTCCCACGTCACAACACAAACACAAGGCACACACACACACACACACACATGCACACACACATGTATACAGACATTTCACACATCGCGCATAATAATAATAATAAACGATAACGAAATTTACTTCGTAGGCAGACATACATACAAACATGCATATATATATATTCCTGCATATACATATATATATATATATAGAGCTTTCCTGGTTGGAGCGGCAAAGCGCATCCTTCCTATTTCCGGCGTGTGCTCTTTATGAAATTTTATGTTGGCAAACTATTACAGTGCCTTAGAATACGTACGCGCATGCCTTGCCGCGATAGTCCATGGTTTATAATTTGGTTAATGCGCCTGCTTTGGGCGCTTAGCTATGGCTTTAATACAGCTAAACATATAGAAATAGTTAGAAACTTAGCTGATAATAAATGTTTTATTTATGTTGATATTTAGTAAATAGCTCAATTAACAAACCGATTTCGCATATTGATAAACAAAAGAGTTTCAAATGGAATGCAAATGAAATTATAATAATTAAAAGTGAAGCAATGGAATAATTAATAATATTCATATCAGTCTTAGCCTTAGCTTATTTAAATTTAAATACTTTTGAATACGTTTTATATATAAAGAAGAAACTGACATTATTTATAAATTATTTGATACATTTCTCGGTAATAAGGAAAAATTTTCTTTAAAATCATTTATATATAAATATATATATTCAATTAATATAAAATGTATTAGTGAAAGTTCTCAATAAAAAAAAAAAAACTCTGCAGTTCAACAATGAAAGATTACTGAAAATCTTTGTCTAATACACCAAACATGTTAACGTTAAACGTACTTTCATAAAATTGTTTGGATTTATATTTGTCATTGCCATTCCCACACATTCACATATATTTACATATCATATAGTACCTAAAAAAACATTAAATTCTCCAAGATTATTCATATTCCAAAATTCACATGAACTTGAAATGAAATTGAGCTTGAATATTTTATTGTCTATGAACAGACTGTGATTAAGTTTCGGCAATAATCTTAAAGCACAGCACAGCTGAGGTAACTTTTTGGTAAAAAAAAAGAAGATGTATTATATTAAATATATACATATATATACATATATATGTCTACATAGTATATGCTTGGCAATAGCAAGCGCAGCTGCTTGCCATTTTTCTAATACACGTTATATTGATGTAAGTTTTCATTACGCGTGGCGACAAAAACCCGCCGCAAAAAGTCAGTCGACGCAGCCAGACAAGTAATCTCTGTATGTGTTGTGTGTACTTGTGTGTGTGTATTTGTGTGTGTGTGTGCTTGGTACAACATTATGATGATGACGTTGACAAACCTACGCACAAGGCGACAAGGCAAGACGGCGCTTAGCTTAGATATTTTTATTTCTCTGTTGATATACGCTGTAATCCTTATGAGAGGAGTATGCTAAATTAAAGCAGATATATGTAACATTTCTCTGAAATCGATATTAATTGATTAGAATTATATTGATAATAGAGATTACTATATATTTTTTATTTCTCTGTTGAGATATGATGTAATTTTTGTAAAAGCATGATACTGATTTAAGAATATATGTGTGTGTAACAATTAATTGTCTGAAATCGATATTAATCGATAAATAATTCAGCAATTAGTAATTATGTAACAAACCAATTAAAATGTTCTCTATTTATTTATTTTTTTTTTTTTTTTGAAAAGAATATATTATGTACAGAAATATTCTACATCAGCTTTATTTATTATCATTATTTATTATTATTATTATACCTATATAAATCAATATTCATTACCGATATATATTGCTTGGAAATTATAATTTTTTTATTAAATTTCCAACATATCTATATAAAAATATATAGGGTATCTTGCAGTCAACTCATGCTTTCTTATCTTGCTTTGGGTGGGTGTGCTAGCCGGCACGAGGAATCGCAGGAAACT
Source organism: Drosophila antonietae (assembly GCA_030914385.1). Lineage (NCBI taxonomy): Eukaryota > Metazoa > Arthropoda > Insecta > Diptera > Drosophilidae > Drosophila > Drosophila antonietae. The sequence continues at coordinate 62,853 of JAUESO010000049.1, read as the reverse complement.
CATCTAGAAAATTGTCAAAGTGACAGCTGTGCGAAAGTATTGTGACATGTGTTTAAATGAGCTGCATTTGCGATGGCTCTGCCGATGGCTATGGCTCTGGTCCTGTGGCTGTGGCTCTGACTATGGCTGGGAGCCTTAAAGCCACTTCCAAGTCAACTTAATTTTAGCTGGCGGCAACTTTTTTGAATGCCAATTGCAAACAGCGGCAGAGCCTCACAGACGTTTGACAAACAAATACACACACACACACATTCACACAAATATACATATACATATATACAAACACACGCACACACACATACAGCCACAAAGTGGTAGTGGGGAGTCCATTTTGTGTTGCCTGCATAATTTAAACGTTGCATGCTGCAAAGTTAACTGTTTTTGCGTGTGGCCAATGGATTCAGTTGACCAGCTGCTATATTTCAACAAGTCGGCAGCGCCATCTATCGATGAAAACTAGCTTTGAACGCGGCAACTAAATTATCTGCATTGTTTGCGTTTGTCCTTTGCCAGCGAGCACCGTTGCTTATATATTGCTGTTGTTGTTGCTGCTGTTGTTCTTGTTGTTGTTGTTGCTTTGTGGCAATTGTTGCAATTTAAAAGGCCTCGCCGGCCCAGCCCATTCAGTGTGCCATGGCATAAATTTCGTGGCTAAATTGTGTATTCGCTGTGCTGGTTAGTCCGGGCCAGATCGACTAGTTTATTACGATTTTGTTGGCAACTGCAAACTGGCGTCGAACAATGAAATCAATTAACTAGTGGAGCACCAGCAGGAGACATGTAAAGTGGAGCCTAATGAAAGGCAAACATAATGGCATTAAAAAGAAATATATATGGCCAACAATCAAAATGATAGTCTAGAGCCCAAAAGAGCCCAAAATGGCTATTAGTTATAAAACTCTTTAAGTTATCAGAGCTTTCAGATATAGTTTTAATTTACTTTAAATATTTATTATAGAAAAATAGAATTTTTAAGTTCAAAATTGATATAAATTTGGAAAGATATAAATATTTCAGATAGCTTTATTATTCTTATTTATCTGAACTATATTAGAGGTGCATTAAAATATAAAAAATAATTATTTTGTATTTATTTTACCTTTATGAGAAAAAAAAATAGGAAAAAAATATAAATAAAAATGTTTAATTATTTGTAAAAGTAGAGAAATAAAGTTTCGCTTCAAATTTAACAACACAAACGATTTCCCAATGCATACTTTAGCATATATATAATAGTTTACTATATATTTTATTATAAACAATTTCCGCTTTAAATTTAGTTCAATTAAAGCTTCCTTATTATCGTAGTCAACCTTATACCTCATCTTGCCTGATTCTAGCCGATATTTGGCTACTATTTCAGTGTCAGGAAGTCAAGGAATATCTAATGTTGTAATGTTGGCGTTGTTCTCGGCTTGGCACATGACTCGTTAATCATTTGCCTGCAGAAATTACGTATACGTCACGTGTAACCGGTCAGATAAGCGACTCTGTTGGCTGGCATTGGGCAAGGTTAACGTTGCCGACTGACATTTCAGCACAAAGCGGGCTTTCGCATTTGATAAATGAATGTAGTTTTGCACATGTAACGGGTTCAAGGTGACTAACACCAAGCACCTGGCGGCTTGGCTGCGTGCCCAACTCGAAGAAGATGCTTCAAGCTAAAAATTATGCAAATGAGCGTAGACAAAAGAGAGTCAAACAATTTGTCAGCCATGCACTTCGTTCCCTGGCAAGCTCCCATACCTTTCCCCTTGAAAACTTTTGCGCACAGACAAATCAATATAAGCCGCTCGTAGTTGCAATTAAAAAACTTGGCCTAAAAGTTGGTAAAGTCGAAAAACGTGACTGTAGCAAATGTTGTTCACTAATTAGGCAGGCAAAATCAATAGAGACATGTGAGAATATAAAAATGTGTATATATATCTATATATGGGCATATCATGCAAAATCAATCGACAATGCAATTTAAAATGCAGTTGAAGTGGAGCCTAGACAGGGCGTGTTTTTTTTTTCAGCTTACATTGCGCATACGACGCGTTGTATCCAAATCAAAGTCACCAAAATCTGATGTAGCGCAGAAAGCAAAGCAAAGAGAGCTGAGAGAGAGAGAGAGAGAGATGGAGAGAGGGGAGGATATGGAACTGGTTGAGGCGCATTGCAGACTCTGGATGTTGCATTTTATTTCTCCTGCCTTGTCATTTAACTGTCAGTTTGTCTGTGAGTCCGTGTCGCACGGCTGTCGCTTAAATGTCGCCCAGGGAGCTCAGCAAATGCGTTCAGCTTTTTCTTCTCTTTTTTTTTTTTTTGCCACCAGACAGTGGCTATAAAACTGCGCAACATATGTGGCATATACGCACACACACACACACACATGTGTGTTAATTGTGAAGGCGGAGCAGGAGGCGGAGCAGCTGTAGCTGAAAGATTTCGACAAACTCTATTAAGCTTTACTTTGCGATTCGATGCAGCTTATAGCTTAGCTACACGCAACAAGCACACACATATTTTTATATATGTGCAAAGTTATCTATATATTAAATCTTTTTATATATAATATGTATACAAATTCAGAAAGTTTTACCTTTGCTAATTACCTGCAAGAATTAGTCAGCTGCCAAAGACTTAAAAAGTTTAGTTTTTGAGTGGATTGGAATGGAAACTTTTTCAATATGAAGCCTTAAATAAATGTATGAAAATATCATATATGAAAGTTTAGCTTTGCTTTATGGCTTATCTATGCAGAAAGTAACGGAAGTCTATATATAATATATATTTTTTAATATTGTATTCAAATAGATCAACTTGATTAGCTACAATTTTTTTCTACGCAAGCTTTTATTTTCTCTTCTAGAAATTATATTTAAATATAACTATATGCAGTCCCTGGATTTCATCTCTTTGATGTGACACTTAGTTTCAAATGTAATATAATTGTATTGCAATGTACAAGAAGAGTTTTAAGAATGAGAGAGAATTACATATAGGAAGTGAGCGAGCGCTAATTCATCACACCCACTCATAATCTCTCGTACTCCCACGAGTCTTCGGTTCTGTTCGTTTTGTTTTTCAGTTGTGCGCCTCATTCGTGTCAACTTTTCGTGTGATGCTCTTTTTACGAACATCGTTCAGGGAGCGTTACAATTGACGCTCAAATGGATTCTCATCAGTCACATTCACACATGTATTCATGTGATGTGTTCAAAGACGAAAACCCGCGCACACTCACCAATACATAAACAAAAGTTTTCTATCCGAATGCGAACGAACTCGTTGACGAAACGACGCTTTCGTCTGTTCTCTGGGTTTTTTCTCAATTAACTTTACCAGTTGGATATAACAAGTCTTTTCTCTGCCACGCTGATGTAAATGATACAAAGAATTGAGCGAAAAACGAAAACCGAAATCAGCCTCTTAATGATAACGAAACATCTGTGGAAGTAGAAGGAGAAATCATGAAATAATGAACAGTCAGTAATTTTGACATTGTTCATAACTGAGTGTAGATCATTTAGGATGAGCTTGAAGGAAGAGCTTGGAATGATGAGATTGGATAGAAGAGTTTGGAAGGAAGAGCTTGGCAGGAGATAAACAAATCTGTTATGACTCAAGGGATATATTAATCTAAGGAAGAGCATCTTCCATCTCCAAATAAATAAATAAATAATATGTAAACATTGCCGACTCAATCAGGTTCTGAAATGCATTCAGAAAACTTGGCATCAGCAATTCATTGTCTCTTCAGTAGCAAGCCCTATCTACCTCCCAGGAAAAACTTAGTAGTAGTATTGAATATGTTTCTTTAATTCCATTTTCCATTAATTAATCTTCCCTATCCCCTTATTATAGATATACTAGTACTTGCTCCACTCAAGTATCATCAGCTCGTCTACTCATTCCTTTCGCTTTCACACAATCAATGCTCATTAGACTTTGCCCATTTCGCAACGCACTTTTAACAATCATCAATAAATATGTGGCTGCTGCTCGACGATGACGATAAGTGTTGTTTAACAGGCAGTGCAAATATTTAACGATGCCACGCACTCGAGTAGCTGCTTAAACCGGCTAAACAAGCACTCGGCCTGGAGTCGAGAAGCATATGAGGATGTGGGAAGCCGGCACTCATCGTTAAGTAAGTGCCAGGAGCTGTGCTCAGGCTGAACAAAACATGAACAAAAAGGAGAAAACTTCTAACGAAATATTTTATACACTAACAGGAGTGTATATATATGTAAGTGTGTGTGTGTGTGCGTTGGCCTGGTTTCTCAGCATGTTCGACTTTGCAGCCATAAGTAGCCGGCAGCCTGTCTGTGGCAATATCGTGTATCGTGGCTTGCTGCAGTTGCCATTGCCCGTTGCAGTTGCAGCTGCCACAAAATGCCAGCTGGCTCCTTAAAGTATGCAACGCCTCGCTGCACATGTGCGAGGGTGTAAAGACACACACACACACACACATACATACACAACAGTGCTATATCCTTTCGCTGCTGCTGCTCTCCATTATTTTTCAATATTTTCTAGCATTTTATTTGTCTGCTTCAATTTAAGGCCAGCTAGACTCGAGTGGAAATTAAATTTACAAAAAAACAAAATTTCACAACAATTCGCAAGCCTGGCGGCGCAAAAGCTTAATCCTTTATGCCTGTGCTCCTCTCCAAAAGCAAAAAAAAAAAAAAAAAACAAAAAATGAATAAAAAAAACTCAAAAAGGAATGCAAACCGTGGGCTGCTCAGAAAAAAAAAATTGAGAAAAAAAAAGGCAAAACGAAAAGGAAACAAAGTTACCAAAATACTTTGGCGCATTCCGCAGTCCTGAGCGCCGTTGGCTACACTCAAAAATGTTTGCTGGCGGCCCAATAAAATCATCAGGAAATCCGTAGCCAGAATTGCAGCTGCCAGGACACCAACACCGACAACAACAACAACAAAGGCAACAGCAGACACGACTGCCGCTGTCTTTCAGTTTCTTCTCTTTGGCTTGCAGCAGCAGCAGCAAAAAATGTGCCTTTGCTTTAGCAGCTTTCTCTTGCCTTTTACCTCTTTACGATATTTCAGCTTCATCTTCTTCTTCTTCTTCACATCTGCCCTTCTCTCCTTTATGCGCTTCAGTTTTTGCACTTGAAACATTTCCATTGCTTTAATAAGCATGGAGCAGGAAGGCAAGAAGGAAAGGGAAGACAACTTTCCATTACAAATTGGCCTGACTCGACGAGTTCAGGCCTTCAAGTGCCAAATCAAATGCAATTATTCTCATTATTTTTATGTTTTCTTCTTCTTTTTGCAGTTAACAAATTTACATAAGGTAGAAACTTAACACCTAGCTAACAAGGCTAAATAAAAGTCTGATGAGGTATGTAAAAGTCTTTTTTTTTCTATCAATATTCTTAAGCATTTAGAATTTATTTTGAATTTTGATCTATTCAAGCATGTGTATGAAATAGGGATTTCCTCGTTACTTATTTACATTTACTATGCTTTAAAACAGATTTTTAAATGCGAATCGTTTATATTACTTATGCCTGAGTCCACATTTTCACATTGTTTGACATACTTTTCATTAGTTTCCGACTATTTTTAATCATTCAGCCAATTTCTCACACAATCTGCGTCAATCTCTGCATAACTTAGAAAAAAAATCTTTTATATCCTTCAAAACAATTTTTTCAGGATTATTTTACTCAATTTGTTGGTTGAAACTATAATTTTAATAAAATAAAAAATTTTAGCAATTTCACTTTTTTACAAATGGATGTAATTAAATTATAAATTGAATGTTAATGTATGCGAAATTATAAATACTAAATACAAAAAATTCTAAATAAAAAAAATATTTTTTTAAAAATAAATTCCAGTGTTTTCTGCAATAGTTTTGCATTTAAGTTATCTAAATAATATGGAGAATCTTACATTTCACTCAGCAAAATTATTCAAATAATATGTCAAACTTGTGTTAAACATTTTTGTATAATTAATTATATTTTTGGTACATAATAAATAATAAAAATAAAAAAAATTATAAAGAATTTTTATCAGCTTCAAACATATAAATATATTTTATTTATTTATTTATTTTATTTAAATATATTTATTTTTATTATTTATTATTTACAACTCAAATATATGTTTCATCTATTTATAATTATTACAAATATAAATATATTTTAATTTTTATTTTTTAATATTTATTATTTACAACTTATAGTCCTACAATTCTGATATATAGTTTATCTCTTTTTAATTATTAAAAATATATTACAAAAGTTGCTGCTTTTCTTAATTGATTTCAAATATAGATTACAGTATTTACTTTAAGCTCTCAATACTTGTGAATTAAATACAGACAGCTCTCGTAGGCTGCCAATTATGTTTGACAGTCGGCAGTTGAAGTGCAGTTTGTGACTTCGTTTCCATTTTCTTTGGGGAGCAATCAGCTCGAATCCCTTTTTTTCACTAAACACAGCCATAAAAAGCATTCCAAGTTCTTCACCAGTTGAGTGTTAATGCAGGAAAAGCGACAGGGAGAAAGAGAGAGGGAGAGTGAGAGGGGGAGAGGGAGCGTGTGTGTGTGTGGTTTGGCCACAAAGGAAAATCCTTGCCGAATACGTGCGGCATTTTCAACGCCAATAAAATCAGAAAGTCACGTAGGGAACGCCTTGGCCCTTGTCCATCACAGGCAAACGGAGCAACTCCTTTTTCGACTAACCCCTACCCATCCCTCTCGTTGGTCCTTTTTTGCGTCCGTCTGTGTTTGTGTCTGCTCTCGTTTTGTACTATTTTATGGATGTCCTGCGGTCCTCCTCTACCCATAGAAGCGTGCGTCCCATCATGCCCTTTATTATGACAAGCTGCGGTTTTGCGGCTCAACTCAACTTGCCCCAACTCACTTCGTCCCATCTCGCCCTGCCTTGCCTCGTCTAGCCACAATTGCCTTATCGCTGTTGGGGGGCAGCTTGTCATAACTCTGCGTTGTGTTTGTGTTAATAGTTTTTGTTGTTATTCTTTGTGGTTCGTGTACATATTTATGGCAGGCATTTTCGGCGGCTATGCTAAGGTGCTCTTGTGGTTGGGTGGTGTGGTCAGTTATTGGGATTAATGCTGGGCGAAAATATGCTTCACAATTGTTGCTTTTGCCAAGCCAATTTCGGTCACGATGTGTGTGGCAGATGAAGATTGATTTGATAAGGAAATATAGTACTTGAGCTTATTAGTAGATTACCGAGCTGATCAACTGTTTCGGATTTTTTTTGGCATTGTTGTCGAGCTAAGACAAGACATTTTATTTTGATTGTGTTTGCTTTCAAGTGCTTAAAACTTAATTGTGTGATATAATATTCTTTTATAAATATCTATGAGACTTGCATAAATAAATTATAAATACAATTTCAATAATTAATATTAACTATAAAATGAATTTATTTATTTACAATTAATTTATAACTTAAATGTTCTTCATTGAAGTTTCTTATTTAAACATTGCCATAAATCAGCCATAAGCTGAGACAACAAAATCCACAGATTTAGCCATGTAATCTTGGCCTGCTTATTTCGCTTCAAGTTGAGTTTGTTTTGGATTAGTCAATGGTAACTTTCGCTTGACTGGCTTAAAGTGCATATCATGTGCGAATCAATGTAAAGGTTGCCATGATTCGCAACCCATCGCATTGCTTTCAATTTTCCTTCAATCTTTTATTCGCCAGCTGTCTCTCTCTTTCTCTCTCTCTCTCTCTCTCTCTCTCTCTCTCTCTCTCTCTCTCTCTCTCTCTCTGTCTGTCTTGTCTGAATCCTTCACTGTGTGCTTAGCTCTTCAGCTGCGCTGTTGCACACAAACAAACGCGCTTTTAAGCACAAGGTTGTTGGCCATCTATCAACTGATGTACGCTTTAAGAATTTATGAAAACGATGTAGCTGATTTTATGGTAACCCTGCCAACTATCTGCAAAAAGCGAACGCAAAAACCAAAAACGTAACGTAATGTAACGTAACGGAACGCAGCGAAACGAACCAAAGCTGGGCAAACAAACAGAGTCTCAAAAACAAAGATCCTTTTCGCTGGATTGCCACAAAAGGTTGCCAATGCCATTACCACATCCAGTGCTGCACAATCCGTGCTACAATTTTTGTTGTTGTGACTGTGAGATACCCTGTACTCATTGAAAATGTGTATGCTAGGGTATGCTAATTGTTATCAATATATATGTAGACTTGTTGAAATGGTAAACATCAGGAATAGAATCAGGAAAACCTTTCCTATTTTTGTTAAATAAATAAATAAAATAAAAAGTAAGTACTCTATGAGAACATATATACTCATAGAGCATTTATTATTTATTTCTTTTCTTTTTTAAATTAATTTATTTGAATTATTTTAGGTAATAATCCAAGCAAAAATTTAATTTGAACTTGAATTATAACCAGAATATTTCCTGATCTATCACTCTCTTGAATCCAGTGCCTTCATCAAGTTTTTCAAGGATTCCGATTCTAGCATTTAAGTTAGGGTATTTCTTAGTCCGTCACACTCTTTGCACTCTTACTCTTACTTGTTTTCATTGTTGTTGTTGTTTCGGTTATATCCTTGCAATGATTTTCCATCGCTGTGTTTACCCACGTTCGTCCCCCGGCTCATCTGTTTGCCCGTCATTCCGCATGCCCCGCCCATCGGCACACCGGCCCCCGTCCCCCATCCCGCCCCCTGCAGCTAGGCAACTCACTGAGCTGTGCGAAAACCCGCGGCCCTGGCCGGGAATAAATTATTAAATCATACACACAGTTCTAGTTTAAGGCAAGCAGCTTAAAGTTCATCTACGGATTTACGCCCCCAGAGGCAAGGCAAGTGGTGGCTGGTTGAACTGGGATGTGAACTGGTGCCTGAGCCATTTATGAATATTTGCGGCGTTGAAATTTCACAGTCAGCGCTTTGCAAATCTGCTTATGAGCTAGCTGCTCAAGCGTCTAATTGGAGTTGCGGCAAGAAAGTGTAGCGAGCGTCCGCAACGGATGCAGCCAAAGAAATCGCTTTAGTAATCGATAATCGCTTAATTGACCACACGATGGACGCGTTGATGCAGTCTTAGACAAGCTCACAGAATAAAAGAATACGAAATACAAATATTTTCTATAATAACGAAACGACCTAACGAATTCTCAATTGCGGCGTCACGTGCGCGACGCCTAAAAGACGCCAATCGAAATAGCAAATGGCTTAACTAGAAGGCTGTCTCAGCATGAGTGTGTGTGTGTGCATGTTTGTGTGTGTGTGTGTATGTGTGTTTCTTGGCCAAATGAAGTTAAGGACAGCGCTTAGACTAGCATAATTTTTTGCACATTTAAGCTGCCATCTCATAGAGCACTGCGAAAAAAGTAAACAAAAGTGAAGTAAGTGAACTTGATGCAAAAATATAACAAAATATATGAAATGTCTATATAACTCAAGAGTTAATTTGTCAAAGGCTAAAGATCACAGCATATAGTATGTTTGTACTAATTACTTATTGATATTTTTATAAATGACATTATTATTATCATATTATTTTAAAAATCTTATAAGCTAAATAGAATCAAAAGGCTTTAATACTTCGAACTACACTGAATTATTCGTTCAAAATGAATGTAATGTAATATTTATTTTGTTGTTATTTAATGTTAATTTATTAATTATTTTTTCAAATAACCAACTATTTGTTTATTAAAAAAATATTTTATTTAATTTTTGTATTCTCTTACTAATTTTTATATTTTACCACATATTTTTATTAAATTCATAATATATTTTTGTATATAAATATTGCATACAAATCTACATATTATATATTATTGTTACTTCTGCAAATTTTGATTTTTTCCAATGACAATTTGAATTATCTTTTTCTTTTTCTTTCTATGTTATGTTTTTAATATTATTATTTTTTTTTAATTTAATTTAATTTATTTATTATATTTCTTATCTTTTTTTATTTATTTCAAAATTTAATTAGTGTTTTAGTATTTTATTACATATTTTTACATATTCCATTATGAGATAAACATAACTTATAAATAACTAATAGCCCCCTAACATAACAGATGTTTACAAGTCCAACCGAAAATAATAAAAATCTCTTCTTCTCACTCTGAGAAAAACCCTTCGGTTCTTTTCGTTTTGGTTTTCGGTTGAGCGCCTGATTCGAGTGAACTATTCGTGTGATACTCTTTCAATGAACATCGTTTAGCGAGTGATACATTTGACGCTCGCAGAATGACGATAAGTAAGTGAGTTTATAACTAAAAGAGTCTATGCAAACGATCTTCACATACACATGCATACATTCAAAAGGTTTCTGTCTAATAGCGGATGAACTTATTGAAGAACATACGCAATCGGTTGCTCTTTGAGTTTTCTTCTCTAAATATAAGTAAAAGTAATTGTCAATATAAATATACTTACACTTGAATTAATTATTTCTTTTCTCTAAAAAAATATATCTCTAACAAAATTTTACATATGAAAATTTCTCTTTCATTAATTTCTGTATCTCAGTGGCTAGCACCTTTTTTGTATAGTTCAGATTTATGGCATGCTTGAGCAATGCAGCTGTTCGACAATGTTCATATGGCAAGCCTGAGGCAGACAACCCTTACATTCTTGAATTGGCTCGTTAAAGCTTAATGCTTACACATTTTTATGATTACCTGTGCTCTTGGCCAACGTAATTGTCAATTGCAGGGAATTTTTCGAAATTTTCGGCAGCACAAACCGTTTACATATGTTGACATTTTATATGAGACTGGGCTGTAAAATGCCACAATATTTCCCATTTTCACACTTTTCCGGTTTTCCGCCGCCAGACCGTTGTAAATAAAACATTGTAGAGAGACAAAAGGCAAGTGGCATAAAATGAGCAACGACCAGAAGCTCATAAAACAAAATGCCAAAGAGGCAAAGCACGAGCCGCGAGTGCCGTCAAGTGCGAAATTTAAATTTGCATAAATTATACAAAAGCACAAAAAATTTAGCAAGACCAAAAGAAGGCGATGAAACCAAAGCAAGAAAAAAGAAAAACATTTAAAAAATGCTGCTGAAATATCATGAAAAATATATTATGTAATCATGGGAGGCTCGCAGCGCAGAAGGTTGGCCACTTTGGGTCTGGTCAGCAAGCTGACCAGCTCATTATAGCCAAAATTCGCTCATATTTAAATTTATATATTTGAAAAAGAAAAAAAATCATATACTGAAGAGATATTAAAAAAATAATATAGAAAAACCTAAATATCTCAATAATTATTTTTGAAAAATAAATATAAAAATTATAATAAATAACAAATATTATACAGATACATATTTATCAAAGATTGAAAAGATATTAAAAAATAAATTAATAAAAAATGTATACAAAAAAAATAAATAAATAAAAATATATATATTATATATTAAAAAATTAATTTAAAAAAAAAAAATATATATATACAAAAATAAAAATAATAACAAAATAAAAATTAATATTTTATGTTTATATTGTTGATTAGAGAATTCTAAAATAATATAATGAAACATATATATATAAAATAAAAATATATGCTTTAATCATGGGAGAATGAAAAATTAAAAAATAAAAATAATAAAATAAATAAAAAAATAAAAATAAAAAAAATACATATATTAAAAAATATATTTATTAATTTATATCGTAGATTAAAAAGATCTTAGCAGAGCCTGTTCACCTTAACAGACGCTATTAACTACTTTACATAAATATTTGCTGTTAACTCCTTAACATTAACAGCGTCACTTTAAGGCTTATTTGCCTAATGAACTGTCATTTCTAGCATTGCAAATGTTCGTCATGCTGCGACATCAAAGCGCGCTGTTTCCGCTTCTATATTCACATACATATACATATATTTTCTCTGATTTTTTGTGTTTTCCTGTTTGCCTGCCTCTTCGATTAAACTCATTCGCAGCTCAAAGAGATATAATATCTCTTGCCTGTGGTCGCTCAGCATGCAGCGTCATTAGGCTATTGCACTTTTTTGCCATGTCTGACTTTTTTATATGTATGTATGTACATACAAACATAGATATATGCACAACCTACGGAAATCTATCACACACAATCTCGTTCGCACACACACACACTTGCCGTGACGCTGCAATTTTAACACTTTGAAGTCCACTTTGAATTTGGGCGTTGTTGCATGCTGGCCTCCTTTTTTTCTCTTTTTCTCTTTTTTTTTTTTTTTTTTTGCATCACATCATCTGAGCGAAGTAAAAGGCGTGATGGCTGTGGAGCCTCGAAACTGGCCAGCGGGCTGTGTGCGGGTCCTGTCTGTGGTCCTGCGGTGCTTTGGCGCTCGTTTCCTTTTGCAACTATTTCGACAAAGCGCAGTGCAGTTACTTTTATGTTTTGTACGTGCCCCAGCACAGCGACAGCTGAGCAAAAACGCAAAAGAATCGCCAGCTATGATGATGTAGCACGTGTCAACATCAGTTGTGACTCTTCTAGCTCCTGCTCCTGCTCTAACTCCTGCTGCTGCTGGACTGGGCTGGCCAGAAGCAGCGCTGACTCTCGCTGCAATGCTCCAACATGACCGCCTGTCATCATAAATGTCAGAAAAGCTCAGCATTCGAAAAAAAAAAAAAAACAAACACAAACAGAGGCGAAAGAAATGCTAGACGAGACATTTTCACTGACATGTGGCTGCATATCAAAGTGAAATAAGGATCTCTATGCCAGTACGACGACCTGCCAAAAAATATGATGTACATAAAGCAGAAGATGTCGACAACTGATTGAGAACAGTTTAGTTAACAGCGTTGCCATCTGCTTAACATTAAGTTGACGAAATATATATTGGCATTTACTTTGATCACTCTTTAGAAGCAAATAAATGTTCTTAAATATTTGTTTAACATTTTTTCATTGGATTTTTTAATGTATTTTAATTAGTCAATTTATGTTGCTTGGATCTACACACTTTTTTTTCTGTTTTATTTTTATTTTTATTTAATTTTATTATTATTATTATTATTATAATTTTAAAATATATTTCAGGGCATTATCAAATCGCCTTATTAATCCTATATATTCAATTATTTAAATTTCAAAAATTCAATTTACACTTGATTTGTTTTCAATATTTTATTTTCTATACAGTATAGCATATCTCTTCTATAAATATATATTTCTTCTATGTTTATTTTATTTATTTATTTTTATTTTATTTTTATTTTTTTATTTTTTATTATTAATTCATGTTGCTGTGCCTAGTTCCCTCAACTTTATTTATTCAATTATCTCAATTTAAAAATTCAATTTATACTTAATCCTAAATTATTTTACCTCAATTAAAAGCCAAATATTTTCTTTATTCCATTTAAATAAATAAATAAATAAAAATAAATAGATAAAATAAAATGTTTACAACGTAAATTTATGAAATGGATTTGCCTTTGCCTTTGCCTTTGCCATTGCTATTCAGGCTATTTGCTCAGCTTTGTATATGAGCCTGGCATCTGTCTGTTTGCCTATTTGCGTTGTTTACAAATCTCCAACTGCAATTTGTTTAGACCAAATTGGGTGTGCCACAGTTTCGCAGGTGGGCGAGTGCTGCGCGCCACGCCCAGTTGTCCAGTTGCCCAGTTGCACAGTGGTCCAAATTAATTGGCAGCAATGCGGCAATTGGGGGACTTTTGGCAAATTTCGTGGCTGGCTGCCAAAACTGTCAGAAATTCGATGCGCGTTTGCCGCGACAGGCATAATTTCAATTAATAATCAAAAACGGCATAACGGACACGGGTCACGCCCCGTCATGCCTACGCCCTACACGAATCGCTGGGGAGAGACAACGTTGACGACTTTACAAATTGAAATTAACATCGTGTCGTGGGACGTTGTGAAGAGAGTCGAGTACAGCGAGGAGGTGGGCGTGGCACGGCATGGCTACAGATGTAACCAGGTCATTGTGCGTGGCGCTGAAATTAGAATAAGTTTTCGTGGCGGGTTAGAGAGGCCTACGAGAGGCATCCACCCGCATCCCCAGAACTCATCACTGAATTGTGTTAATGAAGGCGTCAGTGTCTGGCACAAGAATCTTTATTATTTTGTAATTAAGTGGCTTGCCAAGTGCCGCACAAGTCTCTGTGGCGCCATCCCCAAACCGTACTCCAGCTCCATTCCACCTCCTCGGTCACTTATAAATGCACAAAAAGAAGACGGCGACAACTCTGGCAAAGAAAATTGTGTTGATTCAATTTGAAAAGCCTCGACGGGCTGTCAAACTCTGTCAAGGAGTCGCAAGACAGACAGAAAGAGAGAAAAAGGGGAGTGTGTGTGTGTGAGAGAGAGAGTGTGTGTGTGGGCAGACAGACAGAGAGCATGACTTGGCCAGAAGTGCTACGTCGAAAGTTGCTTTAGTTCGTTCGATGGCAATCCTCCTGCCAACCCATTCATGTTGTTTGCTGCTTTGTTCTCAGCCACTTTCGTTTGTGGCCCAGGCACTTTTTCTCTATATAGTAGATGTACCTACTATATACACACATATATATATTGTCTTAAGCCGTTGCCAGGTAACTCGCAAAGGAGTCAACAACTTGATGTTGCTGTTGCGTTGCAAGTGGCTCTTGACCTAAGAATTGTAAACTATATTATGTCTTAGAACTTGCTCTTAACAGGGGATTAAATTAAATAAACTTGCTCAATGAATTTACAATTGAAAGTGGGCGTGGCTGCGATACACTAAGCTGAATGCTGAAATACCTCACAACGAGGAAAAGTCTTAAAGGTTTTATACTAATTGCGTTGCAATGTAGGAAATGTCGTGGTGTTTGTTTGTGTTTTTTTATTTTTATCATATAATTTAAAATTTTTAATATTTGTATATGGTACTTTTATTTATACTTATTTTTATTTATAGAATATTTTTATTTATATAATAAAAAATGTATTAACTACTCAGATTTTAGCTTCATACACATTTTATTTATATATGTTTGATTTTGTATATTTTTATTTATTTTTTTTTTTTCAGTTTTTAAAATTTATTTTTTTCTGCTGCCTTATTATTTTTTATATTATATATTAAATTTTTATTTATAAATTCTATATTAAAAATAAAATTTAAAAAGAAAAACTATGAAAAGAATATATTAAAACGAA
This sequence comes from Drosophila antonietae, assembly GCA_030914385.1. Classification (NCBI taxonomy): domain Eukaryota; kingdom Metazoa; phylum Arthropoda; class Insecta; order Diptera; family Drosophilidae; genus Drosophila; species Drosophila antonietae. The sequence continues at coordinate 47,717 of JAUESO010000049.1, read as the reverse complement.
AAAAATTAAATTAAATTTATTTATTTTTCAACATAATTTATAAAAATAATTTTTACATAATTTTCTGCGTTTTAATAGAATATTCTTTTAATACTTTTTATAATTTTCTATTATCTATGTTATTTAATATAGCTCAACAAACTTACGTTATTTTAATTTGAAATTCAATATTTTAGTTTACTTGAAATAGTAATTTTAATAAGATTTTTCTTCATTATTTTTATAAATTAAATTGATCTCTATTTATAATAATTTTCTCAGACAAAATTCTAAATATACGTAAATATTTCTTCTGTCTTAAACTAAAATTTGCAACAATTCGAAATGTCATGAATAGATTCCTAAACAAAGAGATAAACGAGAGAGAAAGAAAAAGAGAGAGAGAGAGAGAGAGAGAGAGAGACAGACAGACAGAGCAGTCAAGATATCGGCATCATCAACGATATCGGCCCAAGTTGAAATAAAGAACGTGCCGCGGGCGAATTCTTTTTATGGGAAATCGAATACGCGGCAGCTGGGAAAAATGGTAGGCAAGGCAAAGAGAACACGCGCGGTTTTTATGTTTTTTTTTTTTTTCTTATCTGTAATGATAGATGCCACGCCCACGTACGCAATGCCGTGCCTGCGGCAAAGCGAGCGACAACAATTTACAATAAATGGAGTTAAAAGTTACAATTCAAATGGTGCAGGAGGCGGGGCGGAGGGGAGACAGCATGCCACATCATCATACTCATTGTTGTTGTTGTTGTTGGTTTTTTTAAACGTGCGATAAGCCGAAGCAATTTAATAGCTAAAATAACAATAAAATACGAGACAGACAGTCAGGCAGGCAGGCAGGCAACGGGACAGAGGCGTGAGGCATGAGGCGAGCGGACTGGCAGACGGCAGCCGTTGGATCCTTGGCAAACAGTCGAAAAATAAATGTAACAGCGCCTCTCACAAGGACACTGGGCGTGAAAAGTGTGTCGTCGCGCATATGTAAATATTTGCATAAAAACGTTGACAACAACAACAAGAGGAAATAGTAGCAAAAGCGAAAAATATAAATCGGGGGCGACAGACTAATGTGGGCATAATAGCTTTCGATTATCGAAAGCATAATCAAAGTCCTTTAAAGCAGTGCAAACTTAAAGAGCTCTAAGGAAGAGCACGATGACAATATGAAGGCGAATTGTGGAAATAATGAAGGAGGAAGATATTATACAGCTAAAATATATTTTAAATATGCGTAATATATACATTTTATATCAAATATAAATAAATTTAAAAATGTATATATTACGTTTTTACGTTTACGTTTTTATTATTATTATTATTTATATTAAGCTTTAAGTATATTCGCAATTCTTAAAGCTTTAGCTAAATCTCATATATTTTTAATATATATAGAGAGATATAAAGACTAGAAATTTATAATAATATCAAATTGATTTTAGGCAAGAGAAATATTAAATTAGGAAAAACAAGTTGATTATTATTTATTATTTATTTTCTTATTATTTATTTTTAATAAATGTTAAATATTGAAATACAAAAAAATTATAAAAATTTTATTATTTATTATTATTATTATTATCATTTATTAAATAATTTTTTAATTTATTATTATTATTCATGCGGAATACCCGACTAGAAGATGGCCTGTAAACTGCTACTAGCTGTAGTTTCTATTATTATATATTTTTGATATACATTAACATATAGACAGACATACATATAAGGAAGATATATACACACCTTCAGACTTATTCATTCACACACAAAATAAGAATTTATATTGATATTATAGAGTTATCAAAAATTATGTAAAAATGCTGCTTATGATCATAGATCGCAGAGAATAGATTCAGAGAGCAGCCAAGTAGGTCGTTTCTTCAACGACTTCGTTTGGGATCGACCAGAAATCTTTTGTGTATGTATTGCTGAGTGTACATGAGTGCGAATGTGTGTATGTGTGTGTGAAAGTGAAGATCATGTACATCGAATCTATGAGAGTTATCCGCTCACTTACTGAATTTCATTATGCAAACGTTAATCGATTCGCTCTCTAAACAATTTGCGTTAAAAAAGCATCACACGAATATTTCCAAGCAAAACGTCAATCGGGAATCAAAACGAAAAGAAACAAAAGCTGCTGGTCAAAGCGAGAGCGAGAGACTCTGATTGTTTATTTAATTAACTTTAATAAACTATTTTATTATTATTATTTTTTTTTTTTTTTAACAATAACAATATATTTATTTCAAGTGAAGAAGCAGTACATTCAGATTTTATTATTATTATTTTTAACTGTCAACATCGAGCTTATGAAATGAATTTGTATATTCATATACATACCATTACCTATACTATAAATATTTTATTTACACACACTCATTATTTATATGAATTGTCTTAAATCTAAATAAATTTGCTTATAGATAAGATACAATATAGATTATTTATTTTCATTTTCTTTACTCGTTTCCTAATTTATAGGCATAAACACACACGCACACAGAAGAAGAACAAGTCCAATTCGTAATTGTTCTAATTCCCATTGCATTGCGGTGTGGCATGCGGCTGGCAGGCAATTTTCATAGTTTGCATTTTCCGACTTTGGCATATTTGTGCGACAAATTGCGAGGCAATTCCATAAAACAGTTGCATACTTTTAGACGCCGCACGAGCACAAAACAAATTGAAAAGAAAAATTATTGGAATGAACAAAATTTCTCGGTGCCTGCCTAACAAGAGCGCCAGCAAAAGGCCAACAAAAATGGGAAGGCGTGGCTTAAAGAAATAGGAATGTGAGAGAGAGGAAGAGAAGCTGAATATGTGTGTGGCAAAGTTTTGTGCGGAACATGTTTGCCATACTTTTTATCTGAGCCCAATTCTTCTTTATGCGAGCAAGTTTAATAAAGAAGGAAGCGCACAACAGGCACCAAGTGTCCTGCACAAAAGAACTTCTGCATGTGAGAGAGAGAGAGAGTGAGAGAGATTGTATGTGTGAGGTAAAAAGTTGTAAGTGCATTTCGCATAAATGGAAAATTGTTCATTTAACGGCGCACAAAGGAGCGAGCACACAAGCTGGGAAATGAATGTGGCCAAGGCAGCAGCAGAACTTGAGAAACTTTACGCAATTGAATAGATAAATGTTTATGTTGGTCAACTGCGCTTTTAACCCTTACAGTTATACATATGAAGTATTCCTGTTATGGGCCATGGCTAAATAATTGCCACAAATGAGGCGCATCAAATTTTATTTTATTTGATTTGAGCTTTTAAACCACAAAGAGACAACGACAACAATCGATGTACAACATTTAAAGCGCTATAAACGGCCATAAGCTGGATGAGCAGAGGATGATAAAAATATCAACAAGCCAGCAATAAAACATTCAGCATTCAAGGAGCTGAGGAGCAGCCAAGTGAACATTGGACCATTGTCGAAATGACATCAATAAAATATTTAAGGCGACAACAAAGAGAAGCAGCCACCACATTCGCATTCACGAATGGCCTTCATGCCTCAGCTACCTCTGCTCCCACCTCAACTCCGACTCCTGCTACGACTCCCGTTGCTGCCACGCCTCCACAGTTGTCAAAACAAACTCAAAGAGAACGCCGAATGGAGAACTCCACTCGACTGGCGTCATGGCAAACGAGCTTAACTGGATAAACCGATGAGAACTGAACGAAGGCGCTGCGAATGAAGGCGAGGGTGAAGATGAAGGTAAGCAAAGGGGTTGAGATTGAGGGAATGTTAAGAGACGAGACGTAGAAACTCACTTGAAGCCAGCAGCTTCAGCTGCTTTTCACTCATCTCGGTTTCAACTCGACTTTGAAGTGCAACATCGGAATTTGAATTCAATCGGAATTGCAATCGCTTCCCACACAGCCACCCCAGGCACAGGCAACTCCCTCTCCAATCCCTACACCGGCTCCATAACTGGCTTTTTATTGCGGCTTCCCATTCTGTTTTCTGTGTATTATTTGTGAGCGAAAGCGGCTTAGACTTGTTAGCAACGTCTTCCGACTGTTTACGGGTCTTAGACAACAAGACGAGAAGGCTTGCTCCGGCAATCGCGAACGACAATCAGGGTTAGCACAGAGATGGGCTGGCAGCGATAGGCGAATGGAATTCGAAACTCGAATTGAGGCTATTTCTACAAATTGTTGACCAAATGAGTTCTTCCCAAACTCTCATTTTCGATTTCTCATAATTCGCTTCATTTGGCGGGATAAGATCTCAAAATGTATTTATATAAAAAATTTACATATCTTAATGCAAACAGCGACGATTTCCCAGAGGCATCAAAATGCGCTGTCAAAGCTTGTTCGGGTACCGAAAAATCAGTTGAGATTATTTGCGCTTTCGATCCAATTTCATTGCATATTTATAAAAAAAAATATATATATTTCTGTAAAGAGAAAAAACTCTTAAAGTTGCACTGAAGCATTGCGGCTTAAGCGCGCCAAACATGGGATTTGGGCTAGGGCTATATCGTTCTGACATCGTCGCGACTGAGGCTTAGTGCAAATGATAAATGGTTGTCCGCTCACTGTTGCTTCGCTTTTTTTTTGGCATTTCGTTTAAAGCCTGGCTGCCCCACTTTGTGCCGCAGAAGTCAAAAGTGTATATCAAATTACCTTTTAATGGGCAGGGCCAGGACAAGCAAGGACAGGGACTGGGACAGTCAACGACAGAGCAGGACTTGAAATCCAAGTGTTAATCGATGCATGAAATGTACAAGTTGAATGCAAATTTAATATAATTAGTGGACCTACAGAAAAATATACAAATTTATATACACACTCCTATATATAACCAATAATCGGGGCCAGGCAAAGTTTTCTCCCCCAACGGATAAGGAGGGGAATGCGACGTGCGAAATGCAATTGGGACATAAATTTCCATTTTCGGTTTTTTGTGCCCCCGGGACTTCGCAGTAATTTAACGCTAAGTTTTTTTGTTGCCAGCTGTTGTTGTTTTGTTGTTGTTGTTGTTACTGTTGTTCTTGTGGTTTTGGCCAACGCCGACGCGCCACAATAAAATAAAATAGTAAACAAGCCGACTATAAGAAGAAAGCAAGTAAAAAGTGGCAAAAGTTGCCATAAGACGACTTGAATATACCCGGCATATTGGGTTGAGTGTGAAATAACAAGAAAAGGAAATATTCATAATCTATAATCTAAGTGTAGCTATGTTTATATCCAGATGTGCAGAGCATAGCCAGGCATTGAGTGTGTAAAGAAATATTTATATTATTTTTATACTTCACAAAAATGTATTTATATAGAAAGTCAATATATTCTACGTATGAGTATATTGAGTAATCAAAAATAGAAAATATTCATAACAAAAAATTTAAAGCTTACACTCTTCAAGTCTTTGAATCATGTTAAAAAAAAGGCGGGAAAAAATATTTTAAAAATATATATAAACATTATAAAAAAATATATATAAAAAAGAAAATAATAATAAGAAGAATAATAACAAATAATTATAATAAATAATAATAATACATATTTAGAAACCGAATTAAGAAATAATTAAAAATGATATATATATTAAAAATTCTAAACTAAATGAAGTTTGAGCTACTAAAGGTAGCAGAAAATTTTTGAAATATGAAATATGAAAAAAAGGAAAAAAAAGTTAGCCCTTTAGCCTTCTTCTGAGCAGTAATTTTAGCCTACAATCAAGGTCCCTCGTATATGGATTAAGATTTCTTAAATAATCTAATATATGTATTTTTAATGTAATTCAAAAGTTTTTCAGTATTTCCTACACAAGGAACAAATATCCCGAATCATCAGTCTTTAGGTAATCAAGTTTTCTAGATAAAAAGCAAGTGAAAAGGTTAAACTTGCATTTCTAATAAGATGTTTTTGTAGAAAATTTATTATCATTGATCTCAGATATTCCATTATGAATAAGTTATATAGAGTGCATAAAGATAACTCAAAATTATTTATGATAATTAAATATTTTCTATTTTTTTACTTTTTTCTCTCCTTTCTTTCCTTCCTTTCCTTTATTTTTTCTCTCCTAGACTTTAAGAGCTAATAGCTTCAAAATTTGTTATATGAAATCTTAATGAGTATACCAGATTTAAGATATGTATAAAATATATATTTATAAATTTTAGGATATTCGACATATCTCCTAAAAGAAATAAAAGATTTGTATGTATATATAAATTCCCAAACTCCTACCCAATGCTAATATACCCAGTCTAGGCGTCTTCAATGAGATCCCGTCTATAATAAGAATGCGACAAGCAACTAAGTGTATTCCTGTCTCACTCTATGGTCTCGCCTCATCTCGTCTTGCCTCGCCTCGCTGATTGCGCCTGTGTCCACATTCATGTCCTGCTCCTCCTTGTTCCATCTGACCGCAAAAACTAAAATGGGCAAAAGTTTTTTATTTCGGGTAGTCCGGGTGGTACGGGGCAGCCCGGACGGAAGAGCTTGCCTCAATTTACGCGGCTTTGAGTGGTTTTTGTTTTGCTATTTATCTTGGCCTGGTTAGCAGCCAGTTGCCTGTTGTCTGTCGGCCGCCCAGTCGCGGACCCTTTTGTTTAGCTAGCCATTTTCCCATTTTGGCGGCAATTTAATGTCATCATAAATACAAATTCCAAGCGCTGAAAGACTTTTTGCAGCTGCTTTAGCTGCGCTTGAACTTCATTTTGTGGTGGCTCGGCTGCTGCTTTAATCCTTTGCAACTCTGCTGCAATTCTATTAACTAGCTCGCCTCTCTCTCTCTCTCTCTCTCTCTCTCTGTCTCACATTCTCTGGCTTTCTCTTTCTCTAACTGTTTCTCTTGGCCACTTGGTAGTCTCTCAATTGGCAATAAATTTAAGCCGTTATCAAGCCAGCAGCGCGTCCACTTATTCATACACGTGCCAGCAGCTGCAGCAGCCGGAAGCGCGGCTTCACTGGAGCTGGAACTGGAACTGAAACTGACTCCACTGAGCACGCATAAGCAAGGACTATAACTGCTTCACTCTTTGCATTTATTTATTTCACTTCTCCTTTTTTTTAGCTACCCATTAAACTAACTAAGCAAAAATGTTGCTACGACTTTTTAGACAGAGTCAAACACAGGAAAAAAATTGTAGGGAATTAATTAAAAAATAGATTAGTTATTTAGTTAACGCTTATTGGAATTTTGTGAATAATTTGACAATTATTATATTAAAAATTTTAGTATTTTCTTAAAACACTGTTTTATAAATTTATATTATTATATCAATTTTAAATAAATTTATATATTTTCTTAATTTATATTAAATTATCAAACCAATTATTATTTACTTCTTTATTATTTAATATAAATTCTAGTTTGAACACACATTTAAAACAATAATTATATGTTTATTATTACAGACATTTATTTTATTTATTTCTATATACATATTATTACTTTTATTCAATCTAACATATTTGTATGTTTCCCTAATTCATTTATTTTTCTATTTTAAAAATATAAATTTTAAAAGAAAATTTATTTTATTTTTTATTTAAAAAACATGAATTTTTTATTTATTTTTATAAATATTTTAATTTTAAGACTTTTAACATATATTTTTTCTTAATTTCTATGTTTATATAAATTTATGTAAATCGTTAAATTGCCCTTTATATTCTTGCTTGCGTAAAAATAAAAGTATATAAAATTGGTTTACAAATATATGAACAAATATATTTATAAAAAAGTTCAAAGTATGTTTTAGAATATCAAAAACGCTATTTGGTTTCCTCTAATGAAAATTTGTCAAATTGAAATAATTGAAATATTTAAAGTGAGATATATTCTAAAATATATATGCAATTCTAAAAAAAAAATTCTTATCAACGTAAATTTAATACATATTTAAATTTTAGCTTAACTAAAATAAATTTTTAAATATAATAAACCTGAAGCATTTGGTACAGCACTCTCTGTAAGACAACTAAATAGATTTCTGCTTAGAGATAGACGAAGTGAACTGTTAGATTGTAATACCTTTATACCTTAGATTGTAATACCTTTTACTGCGTATCTATTTCCCAGTTGTATCCCATGAAATTTCATTGCAACGCATGCCGCAGCAAGTCCCAATAGAGCTGCCTAGACACAACCAGAACGCCTCGTGTCCTTGCACTTGAGAGCAACACAGTGGCAAATATAATAATAAAAATATATATATATATATATACAAAAAATAAAAGTAAAAGAAAATACAAAAAATTGTTCAGTGAAAGAACAAACGAAGAACAAACCACCAGAGCACGTTCTCCAGCGGGAAATGTTTTCCGCTTGCAAGACGCCAGCCCGTCTGCTCCTCCTGCTCCTGCTGCTGCTGCTGCTGCTGCTGCTGCTGCGCCATGTGCTGGAGCTCTACAAGTGCCGAGTTTGGCCGTCGTTTGTTTTGCCGCGTTGAGTGCAAATTATTTATGCCACATGCGGGACGCCAAACAAACACCTGCCCCAGCTCTCAGGCAGCAGCGCCAGCTGGCAATGCAATCAAAGTAAGCAACAAGAGATAGAAATACAGAGAGAGTGAGAGAGAGGGAGCGGCAGTGGGCTAGAGTACAAAAGCCACATTGCCATTTTACACTTTCCACTTTCCATTTTCACTCGAATGCAATTTTGGGTGCTTTGGTTGCTCCTCCATGTGTCTCGCGCCTTGGCCGGAAGTTGAAGTCTTTTGTTTTCATTTCCGTTATTTAATGCAAGTGGCATTGTTGTTGTTGTTCGTGTTGTTGTTGCAGGTGCCGTTGCTGCCAGAGCAGCCTTGACTAACATAATATATGACAATGGCCCGTCTGCAGCAAAAGCTTGTTGCCCTCATCCCTCCTCCTGCTCCCATCCTCCTGCTTCTGACTCTAAGCCCGCTTCGCTTCGCTTTCAACAACGCTTTTTAACGCCGCAAAACTTGTTGGCACCTACTTGTCCTTGGCTGTGGGTGTCCTTTGCATTCGTCGCATCCTTTCGCCACTTGGCAGCATATTTGCATTTTCCGCTCCCTATGTGAGTTGGTTGAGTTGCCTTTTCGACTACATTTGAAAAATGTTCCCTTGGTTGCGTTTCTCCCTTTACTTTGCTTTTATTTCAGCTTCTGCTTGCTAAACGAAGTTAACCAGATTCTCATGCTCAGATAATGATTTTCGTTTTATTTGCGTGCGACTTTTGCCAGAGACTAACCCATGTTGTTGTTGTTGTTGTTGTCTTTTCTCTCGACTCTTAGTCCATATTTTTGTGGTTCATTTGTGTATTTTGTTCTGCACTGTTTTTGAATATTTTATGTAGGAAATTTACGACTTGAATATGTGTTTTTAAAAGAAATTTAATTTTATATTTTAATAATCTTTAATACTGATTTCTCTGTAGGCAAGTAAGAGCGTGATATAGGAGAATAAGAGGGAGAATGTGATAGAGATAGAGATCAGCCTCTGCTTCTGCTTCTGCCTCTAGCCTGAGCTCAGACTCAGAATATGCCTCTGCTTCTGCCTCTGCTTCTGCCTCTACCTTGGCTGTCATTGGCTCTAGTCTGAGATCAGACTCAGAATATTCCTCTGCTTCTGCCTCTGCTTCTAGCCTGAGCTCAGACTCAGAATATGCCTCTGCTTCTGCCTCTGCTTCTAGCCTGAGCTCAGATTCAGAAGATGCCTCTGCTTCTAGCCTGAGCTCAGACTCAGAATATGTCTCTGCTTCTGCCTCTGCTTCTGCCTCTGCCTCTGCCTCTACCTTGGCTATCATTGGCTCTAGCCTGAGATCAGACTCAGAATATGCTTCTGCTTCTGCCTCTGCTTCTAGCCTGAGCTCAGACTCAGAAGATGCCTCTGCTTCTGCCTCTGCCTCTAGCCTGAGATCAGACTCAGAAGATGCCTCTGCTTCTGCCTCTGCTTCTAGCCTGAGCTCAGACTCAGAAGATGCCTCTGCTTCTGCCTCTGTCTCTACCTTGGCTGTCATTGGCTCTAGCCTGAGATCAGACTCAGAAGATGCCTCTGCTTTTGCCTCTGCCACTACCTTGGCTGTCATTGGCTCTAGCCTGAGATCAGACTCAGAAGATGCCTCTGCTTCTGCCTCTGCTTCTAGCCTGAGCTCAGACTCAGAAGATGCCTCTGCTTCTGCCTCTGTCTCTACCTTGGCTGTCATTGGCTCTAGCCTGAGATCAGACTCAGAAGATGCCTCTGCTTTTGCCTCTGCCACTACCTTGGCTGTCATTGGCTCTAGCCTGAGATCAGACTCAGAAGATGCCTCTGCTTCTGCCTCTGCTTCTAGCCTGAGCTCAGACTCAGAAGATGCCTCTGCTTCTGCCTCTGTCTCTACCTTGGCTGTCATTGGCTCTAGCCTGAGATCAGACTCAGAAGATGCCTCTGCTTCTGCCTCTGCCTCTACCTTGGCTGTCATTGGCTCTAGCCTGAGATCAGACTCAGAAGATGCCTCTGCTTCTGCCTCTGCTTCTAGCCTGAGCTCAGACTCAGAAGATGCCTCTGCTTCTGCCTCTGTCTCTACCTTGGCTGTCATTGGCTCTAGCCTGAGCTCAGACTCAGAATATGCCTCTGCTTCTGCCTCTGCTTCTGCCTCTGCCTCTGCCTCTACCTTGGCTATCATTGGCTCTAGCCTGAGATCAGACTCAGAAGATGCCTCTGCTTCTGCCTCTGCTTCTAGCTTGAGCTCAGACTCAGAAGATGCCTCTGCTTCTGCCTCTGCCTCTAGCCTGAGATCAGACTCAGAAGATGCCTCTGCTTTTGCCTCTGCCTCTACCTTGGCTGTCATTGGCTCTAGCCTGAGATCAGACTCAGAAGATGCCTCTGCTTCTGCCTCTGCTTCTAGCCTGAGCTCAGACTCAGAAGATGCCTCTGCTTCTGCCTCTGCTTCTAGCCTGAGCTCAGACTCAGAAGATGCCTCTGCTTCTGCCTCTGCCTCTACCTTGGCTGTCATTGGCTCTAGCCTGAGATCAGACTCAGAAGATGCCTCTGCTTCTGCCTCTGCTTCTAGCCTGAGCTCAGACTCAGAATATGCCTCTGCTTCTGCCTCTGCTTCTAGCCTGAGCTCAGACTCAGAAGATGCCTCTGCTTCTGCCTCTGCCACTACCTTGGCTGTCATTGGCTCTAGCCTGAGCTCAGACTCAGAAGATGCCTCTGCTTCTGCCTCTGCTTCTGCCTCTGCTTCTACCTTGGCTGTCATTGGCTCTAGCCTGAGATCAGACTCAGAAGATACCTCTGCTTCTGCCTCTGCTTCTGCCTCTGCTTCTGCCTCTGCTTCTGCCTCTGCTTCTACCTTGGCTGTCATTGGCTCTAGCCTGAGATCAGACTCAGAATATGCCTCTGCTTCTGCCTCGGCTTCTAGCCTGAGCTCAGACTCAGAAGATGCCTCTGCTTCTAGCCTGAGCTCAGACTCAGAAGATGCCTCTGCTTCTGCCTCTGCCTCTAGCCTGAGATCAGACTCAGATGATGCCTCTGCTTCTGCCTCTGCCTCTAGCCTGAGATCAGACTCAGAATATGCCACTGCTTCTGCCTCTGCCACTACCTTGGCTGTCATTGGCTCTAGCCTGAGATCAGACTCAGAATATGCCTCTGCTTCTGCCTCTGCTTCTAGCCTGAGCTCAGACTCAGAAGATGCCTCTGCTTCTGCCTCTGCTTCTGCCTCTGCTTCTGCCTCTGCTTCTACCTCTGCTTCTACCTTGGCTGTCATTGGCTCTAGCCTGAGATCAGACTCAGAATATGCCTCTGCTTCTGCCTCTGCTTCTAGCCTGAGCTCAGACTCAGAAGATGCCTCTGCTTCTGCCTCTGCCTCTACCTTGGCTGTCATTGGCTCTAGCCTGAGCTCAGACTCAGAAGATGCCTCTGCTTCTGCCTCTGCCTCTACCTTGGCTGTCATTGGCTCTAGCCTGAGATCAGACTCAGAAGATGCCTCTGCTTCTGCCTCTGCCTCTACCTTGGCTGTCATTGGCTCTAGCCTGAGATCAGACTCAGAAGATGCCTCTGCTTCTGCCTCTGCCTCTAGCCTGAACTCAGACTCAGAATATGTCTCTGCCTCTGCTTTTGTCTTTGCTTCTAGCCTGAGCTCAGTCTCAGATTTAATATTTAAATAAGAACAAAAATAAACGCATTACCTTACAAGAGTCCTGAATGGGTCAACTTTTCTAAGGACTTCATTCGAGTCTCTGCATATATGTATGCCCTGCTAATTGAATTAGTTTAGCTAAAGGTTGGCTTACAATGCTCGTATGCTGCTTAATCCGCATTGATGCAGCATCCTTCAGTGCCCCACCCACATTCAGGAAAACAAATTTTTGGGTTACGGGGCAACTTTTAGCTCAGCTGCATTTACGCTCAATCTGCCACACACTTGCCTTGACGGCCACAAATTGCTTTTTAATAACTCAACTAAGCCAAGTTAAACTAGCAACAGCAACAACAACAACAATAACACCCACAGCAACAGCAACGGCAATTGTTGGTACTGTTTCAATTTACCAACTGGCAGTTAAATGAAGGCAACAAACCGCAAACTATGCAAGCAAATCTGTTAACTATCCCCGCCTCCCAATCCCTCACTCTCTCTCTCTCTCTCTCTCGCTATTTCAAGTTCCGTAGCTTAGCTCCCATTTAGGGGCCACGCAGCTCCCTTCCTGCCTTACCCAGTGTATGGCGTAAATCTCTGTTTTTGAATAGTTTCGCCAAACCAAAAATGTGGCCGCTCTCCATCTCTTCCTCTCTACCTCTCTCACTTTGCCTATCCTTCGCTCTTTCACTCTCTTGCTGTCGAAACTTTAAAACTTGAGCAATTTGTGAATTTAGTGCCAAACTTTGCATTCAGTTTTGTTTCTCCACTTTTTCATTATCGTTTGCTGTTTGCATCGTTGTTGCTGTTGTTATTGTTGTTGGTTATGTTGAGGCCAAGTTCTCGTCAGATTCCCATTCCCAATCCCATTGCTCTGTTGTGGCTGACCAAATTGCGATTGTTGAGATTTCTCGACAGCAATTGAGCAAATGATAAACTACTCGAAATAATACCAAAATTATTTGTCAAAAAAAAGAAGATAATACTACTTAAGTAAGATTGTGAAATAAGACGAAAATGTTGTCAAAATTTAATTGAGTTATTTTAATTAGGCTTATCTCAGATATAGAAAATATAAATACCAGTCACACTCGCATAATTCATAAATACAAAAATGTATTAAAGAGTATTAAAAATGCTTTCTGATCTAAGTACACGCACACATACTACGATAGGCAAGTGCCGTTTGTTTGCTTTGGGCACAAAAAACCACTCAGTGTGTAAGTGTAAGCTGTAACTGTAAGAGAACAGATCATAAAGAACTTAAAATCCACAGAGCGAGGCTTGGATCGTAACTAAGAACTGAGTAAAAGCAATGCCTTCAATTAGCTGCGTGCTCACACACGCATATGCATACTTCTTTGCTATGAGCGAGAAGACAATAAGAGAGCGTCGCTTGGATCGTAAGCTGTGTGGGCCTTCAGTAGATTCCATGCTCACACACACACTTAAACATATTCCTTCGCTCTGAGCAAAGAGAAATCCACATAGCACCGTTTGAGTCGTGACGATGAACTGAGCGCACATATTTTAAAGTAGCAATGGCGTGTGTACTATTTTGACTGTTATGAGTGTGAGTAAGAGTGGCGTAATACAAATATACATACATACATATGTATGTAGATGTATGCAAAGTTTGCTAAGTAGTTGTAGAAATAATGAGAGCGCGGGATTTACATATGTATGTATGTATGTATGTTAGTTGAGCGATTATTGAGCTCTATAGAGATTTTGTGCAAATGCATAGCAAAAGCGCTTAAATGTATTTGTGTTTGCTTTCAGTGATTCGCGAACTGTCGCTTTGATCGGAACTGGTGAGCATATCTTTGGATTCTCGTTAATCATTTATGTATGTATGTACATGCCTTGCTTAGGCAAATAATAAATAATAATTCTATAATCGCAAATATATCCAAGAGCAGTGTATCTTCTACTTGTAGACGCGCTATATGAGCACATTTACTTATTGCTCGCTAGTTTACTCTAATTCTATTTTCCCTTTTACTCTTTTCTAGCACCTACCTATGCGCTAAGCACTGTAGAGCCGCTATGACCAGAGCCAGACAGCTTATAAAAGTATGAAACATAAAATGGAACTATTTAACAGCGACACCAACGCCAAATCGCAAAGAGCACAGCCGAACAGGCAGACACAACAACAACAGCAATAAAAGAAACAAGAACAACAACAACAACAGCAATAACTACACCCATGAAATGTTCCATATGCAGCAATGCAACAACAATGAGCGCTGCATTTTCTTTTTGTGGTAATAAAAACTAATTAAATCTGCACGAAAAACACGCCAACAAGCAGCGGCTCCTTGTTACTGCTGCTGCTGCTGTTGTTGTTGTTGTTGTTTTTGCTGTGTTACTTGCAGTGTGTAACATGTTTCAACACTTTGCGTCTGTTGTGAGCCCAAAAACTATGGAATCAGCAGCAGGGAGGTATTCAAATCCACATTGAAAATTTAATAACCAAAAATTTGCAGCCGAGTTGCGCTTCAGTACTTTCATCTTTTTTTTTCTTTCTCTCTCTCTCTTTCATGGGCAACCAAATTGCGAAATTGTGCTGAGTAGTGGTTGCCTCCAACTCACGCTTTCTCTCTCTTTCCCGTTCTCCCGCTCTCTAGTCAGTGCTCTCTCCGTGCAGTTATCTTCATCTACTTTACGCTGACTGTGACTGTGTTGTTGCCGTCACTAGCTGTTATTGTTATACCCTGCTGTTGGAGTCAAGCGGGTAGTGCCATGCTAGGTAGCTGTTGAATGCAGAAATATTAAATGGTACATATTATATATCATACTAATATTTTAATATAATAATATACTTGTATGTTTACATAAATTTCATATATTTTTCTATGTACATTTTATATACAAAGAATTAGTTTGCTCAGCTAATACTCTTAACACTTATTATAGGGTATTTTAATGCGACTTCTACATTTTGTTTTCCCCATTTATTCTAATTGTTGGTATTGTTGCTGTTGCTGTTATTCATTTATGTTTTATGTGGCATTTGTCGTCGACTGTTTTTGGCACACGGAACGGAACTTTTTGGCAGACAGTTGCTGCTGCCGTTGCTGCCGCTGCTGCTGTGATTGTTCTTGTTATTGTAATTATTATTGTTGGCACTTGGGCTCGAGTTGTGCTCGCTTCGTTCTCGTCGTCGTCGTCGTCGTCGTTGTTGTTGTTATTGCTACTAAGTAATAAGCGACCGCAATAACAACTACAACAGCAACAACAACACAAAAGTGTGGACAGACGAAAATGTAATAAAATTGTTGGCAAGTCTGCAGCAGCAGCAGCAGCACAAGGTTGAGGACATAGTCGAGTTGCCAGCGCGCGTTGCCTGCCAAGTGCCCAACGTCAAAGAACACACACACACACACACTGGCACACTTACATACACTTACACACACCATAATGACATTGTAATGCTCGTAAGCAGGTGTAATTGAATGGGCCTGCCGCGTTCCCTCAGTTGCTGGCTGTAAAACTCCCAGCGGAGTTTTCACTTTTGGCACGAGATTTCAAGTGAGCTACAACGTGTAGCAACACAAATGCCCACAGGTGTGTGTGTGGGTGTTGTAGGTGTATGAGTGTGGCTTTCCGGCAGCAGGAAATTTCATATGGATTGTGGCCAGGCATTAAATGTGATAATTGTATTAATTGTCGACTGAAATGTTGTTTAACAAGGCATGGCCAAAAGATGTGGCCCAAATGTGAATTAAGTATAAATTAATTATTATCGATAAATATGCTCAAATAACTTTATTATTTTTAAGTTTTTGGAATTTTATTCAATTTTCATGCCAAAATATGTGGCCTAAATGCGATTGAAACATACATTAATTATTATAAAAATAAAATTTTCAACTAATCTTATAATCTAATCCAATAAAATACTTTTTAAGCCTTATTTTTCATTGGCAACATCTCCAATATATTTTATTTTAATTAATATTTATTTATTTAATTTTTGTTCTTGAATTTTAAAGGATTGAAAAAGTAATCATGAGAAATATAATTTCCAAAATTCAACTTCATTTGTTTCAGATATGTATTCATTGTCATTTAAAGCTTATAAAATTATTTTTAATTAATATATTATTTATTGCAGATTGACGAATTGATAAACAGCTCCTAGTGAAGAGGGTCAAACTTTCCTAGAATTTATTGTGTCTGAGGTAGCTTGAAATGTAAATTAAAATTTTGGATTTTGTCATTATTAATTATTCTAATATTTTTATTGTTTCAGATTCGACAAACTAATGATCAATAGTTACCCAGAATTATATTTAATGTATCTGAGATATATGTACGTGTTAAGAATTTTGATATAAATAAATTAATTTAATAGGAAAATTTTATTTATAAATATGAATTTGTTATGTTTATGCAAATTAATTGAATAATATGTATGCCCTGTTTCAGCTGTCTTCAATAATATTCTTTAATGGTTGCCAGTAGAAATAAATATCATTAGTCCTATCGTACTAAAGATACAGTCCTGACAAAAATCGCAATTGAATGGTTTCAAAATTAGTATTTTATTTCTTTCAGCAGTCTTTCTATACGAGCAAACGACATGAACAGCAACCGCTACTTGACACATATAAACAGCTGCAGTTGAGCATGCGTAGCTGACTGAGCAGACGCAAGTGCTCTCCGACCGAGCCAACTTAGTAGGAGCTGCTCTTCAGCTGCCGACTTAAAAGTGAAGTTGCTCTTGAGCAGTAGTCTTAACTGTGAATGTTCTCTTGAGAAGCTGACTTAGCCGTTGCACTAACTATTGAGCAGTGCATTTAAGAATTGCACTTTCTCCTGAGTATCTTGAGTATCCGGCTTTAGCACGACACTCTCTTTTACAACTGCCGCTCAATTAACATGAGTGATTATCTAACAGTGAACTTACGTTCCACAATGTTAATTAACATTGTCATATTAATTAACATTTTTCACCCTGCTGCTCATTTCTGTTCGCCTGGTATCCCAGTCGAATTTTTACTAAATTTCGACACATTTCGATTTAGTCGACGCGCCCCTGGCGGGTATGCAACAAAAATGTCAGTACGCATATTTTTAGCTGATGGCTGCTCCGCTTGGTACTTCCAGGTATTTTTGGTTAAATTTCGTTAAATTGCGAACAAACTGGGCGTTGATCAGCGACATTTACTCTTTAATTTCAATAAAGCTTTCGATTAAATTGAATTAAGACAGAAAACAAGATACGATTTTAATTGAATTTTCATTTTATTTCATGATTGATTGATTTTTATACAGAATGATAACAACACTTATAGCAGGTACTACTATTAATAATAGCTATATATATTCTTGAATTTAAAGGAACCGAAGAACTGTAGCTGCATGATTGTTAGCAATACCGCATTTTAGTCAGTTTCTGGATAAAGCATGATGTCGTAATCGGCTAGGGTCCAAGCCATTTTATATCCTCCAGCGCAAGGAAAATTTCAATAAGATGTATCTAAGAAAAAAAAAAGTATATTCATGTTAGTTAAGCGAATATTTCGTAGGTTTACATTTATTTACTTATTAAAAGATCAAAATAAAGTTCATCAAAAAGAGTGATACATCTACACAGAAAGATCAAATGTTTTAAACTGGAAAATAAGTTAAATATAATTTAAGAATTTTATCTTAGATTTAATTTACTTACCACACCAAAATAGAATGCAATCCTTACTGGCTAGACAAATTTATTCATCATGTATTGAAAAAAATAAAAATTAAATTACAATGAAGAATAAATATACTGAAATATATGAAATCAAATATCATATTAATTTGTATTTATTTATATTTATTTCTCCTTTTATATGCTACTCATTATCCTCATTATTATACTCTATTCTATGCCACATTAAATATGCATACATATATACATATTGTATATATTTAATTTCTTAATAATTACTATATCAATTAGTTGAATTTATTACAAATGCAATTACACATTTTACATTGTTTTTATTATTGTTATGTATGTATATGCAAATAAAAATCATTACAATAAAGACTCAATAAAGTAATCACTGAAAATATTATTACACAAGTATTAATTCCATGCGAAAAGCTTATTTTCACTCCTAATTAATTTGTCTCAATTGTATAAAGAGATTCATGCGATTCACACGTATATATGTATGCATCTATGAAACAAAGTGGCGCGCACTCTATGTGATCAAATTGAAAGTTCGCAAACAACTGAGTGCTAATTACATTGGTATGCATTATAAAAGCGCTCTCACTTGAACCGAATCTCTCTTTAAAAGCTACCATTGACATATATATCGCTATTACTTCGTTAAATGTGTGTGTGAAGCCTCTTAGGCCATTTGCCTACTACTACTGAAGCACTTAGCTCTACTCTCACTTACGATCCAAACTACGCTCTCACTCGCCCCAATGAGATCTCACGCAATGCCTGCAGTCCACATATGTGTGTATATCACGTCATTGCATCGTTAGATACGTGACAATGTGTGTGTGCGTTCGTATGGACGAAGCCTCTCACAGAAAATATTAGAACGGCGATTCATTTCGTTTCCCACTGAGATACCTTGTTCAACTCTCACTGACAAGATCCTCTCATTAACACTCTCAGTAGTATTCGCCTCAATCCACACGCTATTGCTTCGTTAAATTGTGTATGCCGATGCCTCTCTTAACATTTATTAACTCTGTCATCTGCTAAAGCACTTAGCTCTCACTTACGTTCCCAGTTATATTCTACACCTTTTGCTTGCCGTTATGTGGATTCTGTTGTGAGTGTTTGTTGAGCTACACATTATTTCGTATACCCTTTCAAAGTTTATTTGTAAAGTATTGAAGGATTGCAAATAAATGGGAAATTAATAATTTGAGATAATTTATTTAGTGTCTAAGTTAGAAGGAATAAATTATTTAGCATCTGTAGGAAGTAGCCGTCATACTTTATTGCCACAAGGTGGACGAATTTTAATTATCATAAAATAGAATGATGGTCATCAAAAGCTCAACTAGTTTATGGCTACCATTCAAATATTAGTCCGTCAGGCCCAAAGGGGGCGGCGACCACTTCAAACGGCACTCGCTGGGGGCGTACGCTCATTAGCCGAATGGCCTCCGGGCCGGAATGGTAATTTGATACTTTATTGACTTGACGGCAACCACAACCTCTCAAATTGCCAGCCTATTAATAGTAGTCGGATGGAAGGAAGGAAGGAAGGAATACTTTAAAATTAAATGCAAATTTGCCGAGCAAAGTGCGGCAACAATCGGTAGCGGCAAATGGGAAAAGTCGTTTATCATTTCTGGACGCAGAGTGGCGATTCTAGAGTCTTCCTCAAATATGTGCCTCGTCCTCATGGATAATGCTTAGACTAGACTCTAGGTGTGGACAAAAGCTCAAGTTCAAACTTCAAGCGTCAGCCACAAAATGTTTCGGTTCAATTTGTTGCTGCGCAACGAAATTAGATCAAAGGAAATCCAAAGATGAAATCTTAACTGATTCCATAGTCGAAAGACGAAACGCAAATTGATTGCCGCTGGGAAATCGTCGCTGGCTGATTAAAATATGCAAATTTCATAAAAATGAGAGAAATAAGATAAACTTCAATTCTTATCGTGCGCTCAGCACGGACGAAGCTTATAAAAATAATATGGCAAATCGAAATGGAAGTTGGTGGGGTAAAATCTAAACTTGATTGCCCATTTGGTCAACTGTCCAATTCGGATTTCAAATTCCAATTCCTGTTACTTTCGCCTATCACTGGCAGCCCATCTCTGTGATTGTCGGTCGCGATTTCCAGAGTAAACTCTGACTGAAACCCCCTTCGCTGCGCCTAAGACCCGTAAACAGTCGGAAGACGTTGCTAACAAGTCTAAGCCGCTTTCGCTCACAAATAATACACAGAAAACAGAATGGGAAGCCGCAATAAAAAGCCAGTCATGGAGCGGGTGTGGGGATTGGAGAGGGGGTTGCCTGTGACTGGGGTTGGCTGTGTGGGAAGCGATTGCAATTCCGATTGAATTCAAATTCCGATGTTGCACTTCAAAGTCGAGTTGAAACCGAGATGAGTGAAAAGCAGCTGAAGCTGTAGCTGCTGGCTTCAAGTGAGTTTCTACGTCTCGTCTCTTAACATTCCCTCAATCTCAACCCCTTTGCTTACCTTCATCTTCACCCTCTCCCTCATTCGCAGCGCCTTCGTTCAGTTCTCATCGGTTTATCCAGTTAAGTTCGTTTGCCATGACGCCAGTCGAGTGGAGTTCTCCATTCAGCGTTCTCCTTGAGTTTGGCAGCAGCGGGAGTCGTAGCAGGAGTCGGAGCAGCAGACGGAGTTTGAGTGGGAACAGAGGTAGCTGAGGCATGAAGGCCATTCGTGAATGCGAATGTGGTGGCTGCTTCTCTTTGTTGTCGCCTTAAATATTTTATTGATGTCATTTCGACAATGGTCCAATGTTCACTTGGCTGCTCCTCAGCTCCTTGAATGCTGAATCTTTTATTGCTGGCTTGTTGATATTTTTATCATCCTCTGCTCATCCAGCTTATGGCCGTTTATAGCGCTTTAAATGTTGTACATCGATTGTTGTCGTTGTCTCTTTGTGGTTTAAATGCTCAAATCAAATCAAATCAAATTTGATGCGCCTCATTTGTGGCAATTATTTAGCCATGGCCCATAACAGGAGTACTTCATATGCATAACTGTAAGGGTTAAATGCGGAGTTGACCAACATAAACATTTATCTATTCAATTGCGTAAAGTTTCTCAAGTTCTGCTGCTGCCTTGGCCACATTCATTTCCCAGCTTGTGTGCTCGCTCCTTTGTGCGCCGATAAATTGAACAATTTTCCATTTATGCGAAATGCACTTACAACTTTTTACCTCACACATACAATCTCTCTCACTCTCTCTCTCTCTCTCTCTCTCTCTCTCTCACATGCAGAAGTTCTTTTGTGCAGGACACTTGGTGCCTGTTGTGCGCTTCCTTCTTTATTAAACTTGCTCGCATAAAGAAGAATTGGGCCCAGATAAAAAGTATGGCAAACATGTTCCACACAAAACTTTCGCTCTCTCACACACACACACACAGCATACTGCATTATCAAAGAGCTGCTTGTTTCGCTTTTGTTGCCGCCAGGGGGCGCTGCCGTGGGTTAATAGAAAGTAGCTCGAGTAATAGCTATTTCCTATGCATTTTTCATAAATGTAATTCCATTTATTTTTGTTGTGCGCGCGAACTCGCCATATTCTCTTTACTCTACTCTTCTTCGTCTTCATCGTTTTCTTGTTAGTTGCTTTTGGATGCGTAATTTATTTTTTTCCAGTATTTTGGCTTCATTTGTATTTGTTTGTTGACTTTGTTAACTTTGTTGCTGTTGTTGTTGTTGCTTTACATGCATTTCTTTCTAGCCTTGCGGAAATTGTCGTGAATAGTTCATTTCAGCGTTTTTCCAGCTATTTTTCCTATTTTTTTCCACTTCTTTTCTTTTTTATTTTTGGCTTGCCAAAGTTTGTCCAAGCAGCTGCGATTGCAATTGCCATTTAGTTGCTTGTTGTTGTTGTTGTTGCTGTTGTCAGTTGTTAGCAAAAATAATTTCCCCTTTATGCAGATGAGTCCGGCGCTCTGTCCTCGTTTTGGCCCGTAATGAAATTGACATCTTGTGTCGCGATTTCAAGCTGATTTCCCATTTTTTTGTATTTTTTTTTTATCATACTCTGCTTCTCGTTTCTTCAACTGCCTTCTATTTTCGCTGCTGCTTGTTTTCCCATCCAGCATGGAAATTCAGTTTTCAGTTTTCTGTTTTGCATGCCTTGCAATTCAATTTCCGCGTTTGTTAAGCTTCTTAGCCAGGACCTTTTAATAAATTGTGCAAAATATTTATTATTATTTTTCTTTATTCTATGTAAACATTTCATAGCGAAATTGTTGAATTTGAGCATATTATTATAAGTATTGTAAGTCAAATATTGTTTTGAGTTAATTTTTTGTTTGTTTTCTTATTTTATTTATTATTTATTTTATTAACTTGATTTGATTTAGTTTACATATATGAACTTAATGTACCTTGAATATTACGAAAGCCAAAGACTACTTTGTATTACGATCACATAGCCTTTGAATACCTCATTCCGTGCCCTCAAAAAATCCAATTCAAATAAATAATAATAATAAATAATAGGTTTTTAGCAAAAACTTGGCCTAACACTTAGCCGTACTTTTCCGACTTGAGCTCTCTTATTTGTTTCATTCCAAAGTTTCAATTCAATTTAGAGAAAGAACTCATTGCCACTCATTCCTCATCCCCAGGTAGATCGATAGGAAAAGTGAGTTGGGATTCCCACTTTCCTATCGATCTACATCTCACTCACACACTCATATAGCTTGCTCTTTCTCTGCCACATTCACGCCACTTAAATTCGATATTAAAAATCGAAAAACTGCAATGAAAAATGCATGAAACTGGGTGTGGACCTAACGTTTGTTAACAATAATTAAATTGAAAATGATAAATTTTATTATGATTTTTATTACTATTATTATTATTATTATTGTTGTTGTTGTTGTTGTTGTTGTTGCTCTTTTACATTCTCAATGAGTGTTGGCGTGTAATAAAAAAATGAATAAATTAAATGTCACAACGAATAAAATGCGGTCGAAAATACTCAATATTCGAACGCGCCAAAGTTTCCTCACACTAATTGTTTATTAATGTATGAAGCACTCTCAAATACTCTGTAAAAGTGTATGAGCTTCAGTGGGGTATGCTTGAATTTAACTAAGAGAAATGGTTAAAGAAATTGAAAAGAATTTAAGCAGATCATAAATTTGTTCAAATTTGACCTACTGTTCAGGCATGAACATACAAATAAACAAATGTATACGTATATAGTTGATACCTGATACTGATATAATATAACTAAAAATATATATATATTTGATGTGTAGCTGAAAGAGCTTAAGAGGGGAGAAATGGGTAAGGAAATTCAAGTCAACTGTTATTTAGCAAGATTTTAGAGTGGAAATGAAACATGTTTTAGTATATAATATATATATAAAGCAATATATTATATTTATATAAATTTGATATTTACCTGAAATGGACAAGTATTTGATAGCCTTACACATCCTGAAGCAACAAGCATATAAATATATATTTCTAAAAATTCAACTTTGCCTTCTTAGGGTATCCTCTGATTTGGCCCACAGCTTCGGCATTCTCATTGCTCCTTTTATTATGATGTATTGTTAATGTGTGCTGTTTGTTGTTAATGTTTGTTGCTGTCGTGTTGCATGTTTCCAATATGGTTGGCAATTAAGCATTTCACACATAAAGCGTTTGTTGTTGTTGATTTTTATTTCAATTTGGAGTCGGGGCTTATATCAATGCAGTTGCAACTCATTTCGTATGCTTAAATACATGTTACATAGTTATAGTATATATATATTCATATATATATCTGCATGTTTACATTAACTTGTAAATCATTACAATATATATATATTTATATTTAACATATTTTTATTTTGTATTGAAAGCAACACAACTATTTAGCTTAAATGTTTAACATTCTCATTAAGTATATGTTTTTTTCCATTTAATTCTTTTTTTTTGCGATTTTTCTTTACAATATTTATTCTTGTAAGCTTTAATTACAATTTACCTAATTTAAGCTTTAATATTTTTTCATTTAACAATTTGAAATAAAAACGAAATTAATTTGTTGTAAATTAAATTAAATGATTTAATTTTTTCTTTGATATTTTTTTGTTGTGTGAATATTTTGGTATTCTTGTTATTTTTTGCTTGAAACATGTTTTATGATTTAAATGACATAGAAGTTTATTTTGCAACTCAGATATAGATTTTTGAGAGCAGCATTAGCTATAAAGCGCTTGACCATAGACTGCCCTGTAATTATCATATATCCGTTTATATATTTCGGTCAACTTATATGATTTGTAACTAATTTTTATTCAACTGAATCATTATTAAATATATATATATATGTATATATTAAGGTGCATCAATATATAAATACACACATGCGCACACATCTCTCGTGTATATTTAGTTACTATAATTTAAATGATTTTCGATATGTTGTTGTTGTTTCTGATTTAACAATTTATTTACTTGTATAATTTCGTTTAAGTATGAGATGTGTGTGTGTGTGTGTTTGTCATCAGCGTTTAACGCACAAATATATGTATGTATGTATATACGTGAGTATGTATTTGTATGTATATGCCATCATATAATTATTTAAACATTATTCAACTTGCATACATCAAATTGTTAATTTCTCTTTTCTTTTATGTTTTTATTTTTCTCGTTAAGCACAGCATTAAAGCAAAATTAAATTGCAATTTTTGGTTTTCTTTTTTACCCTTGTGAATGTTTATATAATTGTAACTATACATATATGCATATATATATTTGTATTCTATATATGATAAGCTAGTATAGGTTAACGCAAGCTCTGTTGGGCTTAGTCTGCGCTCTTAATTTTTTGTTTTTTTTTTTTTTTTTTTCTTGGGGGGCGGATCATAACTGGGGTCTGCTCGACTAGGGGCTATACGAGTAATTTGTATTATATATTGTATATATATATATATTTATTTGTTCATATATATCCTTTAGTTGCTAGCCTTATATATCATCATTCGGATATGTAGCTCTAACACACACTTAAGCTAAGTCTTGCATAATGGTTAACAACGTTGGCAGCAGCGCCAGCCACGCTATGGCCACAGCGCTGTTGGCGTCGCTGTCGGCGCCGCTGTCGACGCCGATGCCGGGCGCATTACCATTTCCATTTGCCGCATTCTGTGTTTTATCTAGGAAGGATTTTTGTTCAGATAAACCGATTTCATTCAAATTCGATTGATAGCGCGTATCTGATTGATGACAATGATTTGGGAGACAGCACACAAGTGAGCGAGACAGAGACAAATAGAGAGAGATAGAGAGAGAGAGAGAGAGAGAGAGAGAGAAAGAGAAACAAAGATATAGAGTTTAAGATGGGGAATACAAAAAACGAGACACTGAGATACACTGACAAAATAATCAAATGTGTGTTTGGGTGTAAAACGAACAAGGGTTCGGGTGTCAGGCAACTGTGTTGATGATAGGCTTAAGTTCTACTCACTCTTATCCTGACCGTAATTGGAACGCGTCGCATCTGAATTGCCAAAGCCAAAATTATTGTTGCCGACCTCGCCCCAATGCGATTCACTTGTGTAGAGACCCGAAGAGGCGGTCGTTGGTGGATACGAAACTGTGTGTGTTTGGGAGAGAAGAATAGAAAAGATTGTGATTTTTTTATATTACAAATTTTTTATATTACTAAACTTAAGAGTATATTATATCATTTGTGAAGAAATTTAGTATTCTACATATTTATTATTCTTATTTAAGAATTATTTTACCCTCTAATACTCTAACAATACTTAACCACACCGATCTTAAGTATGAATTATGAATATGTATGAAATACAGAGTTTATATAAATTTATTTTAGATTTTTCTATATTATATTTCCTAATGTTGATCAATGTAGAATCAATATTGTTTCATTTAGTCTTAATGCAAAGCCATAATATATATATTTCATATTCTATTTTGTATATATTATATGTAACGAAACCCACATACCCACTCTCTTGATAATTTTGCCATTATCACCAGAGACCCCGAATAACTCTTAAGGGATTTCAAAAAGTCCACAAATAAGTGTTTCGCATGGAGTGTTATAAATAAAACTCTCAAAATAACTCTTTCAGCATGTGCTTAGGAGAACTCCTTTTACTCAGTGAGAAAGAGAAAAACTGTGGGTTTTTCTGCGGTCCTCAGTGTGATATTTTATTGCCTTGCTCAAAAAAAATAACCCTTTTTTTTGTGTGTGCTGTTGCTGCGTAGATCAATGACGCAGTTTGCTTTTGTTTTCTTTTCTTCTAACTGTTGCTGCTGCGTTGCACTATGGGAGCAAATGCCGATTTAGTGGCATAAACTCAAAATTTAAATATATGGACTTGAAATTTAGCAAATATGCTTAGATTACTTTTTTGGAAATTTGGATTTTCTTGTTTTGGAAATTTGAATGGGAAGTCATATACTTAGACTTTTCCAAAATGGAACTACGGAAATAAATAAGAAAATATAACAAAACACTGTTGGACTTTATGCCGCTAAATCGGTGTTTGCGCCCATAGTGCATTGGTCAGCGATGCAGTTTGTTTTTGCAAAAAAAAAAGAAAACAGTTTTTTTTCTGTATGTGTTGTTGCTGCGTTGATCAATGACGCAGTTTGTTTTTGTGTGTGTGTTTTTTTTTTCCATCTGTTGCTGCTGCGTTGCACTATGGGAACAAATGTCGATTTAGCGGCATAAAGTCCAAAATTAAATATATGGACTTGAAATTTAGCAAATATGCTTAGATTACTTTTTTAGAATTTTGGATTTTCTTGTTTTGGAAATTTGAATGGGAAGAGATATTGTTAGACATTTCTAAAAAGGAACTGAGAAGGTATAATAAAATAATTTTGGACTTTATCCCACTAAATCGACATTTGCGCCCATAGTGCATTGGTCAGCGATGCACTTTGTTTTTGCCAAAAAAAAAAAAAACAATTTTTTTTTGTGTATGTGCTGCGTTGGTGTGTATGCAAGGGTTGTTTTCGCGGAGCAGGTCAATTACGATCTATAATTCTATGTGTGCGTTTGTCAACAAAAACACAGACAGACACACAGTTATAGAGACAGACAGACGGACAGACATAGGGACAGACAGATAGACACACAGACAGACACAGAGTTATAGACGAGCAGGCAGACACACAGAGTGACAGACAGACAGTGTGACAGACGAACGGACAGACAGACATGGCTATATCAATTTTTTTTTCTGCTGATCAAGAATATATATACTATATGTGAATATATATATATATATATACAGTGTGACAGACGAACGGACAGACAGACATGGCTATATCAATTTTTTTTTCTGCTGATCAAGAATATATATACTATATAGTGTCATCCACGCCTCCTTCGGCCTGTTATATACATATATCGACTCTGCTCGTCGCCCTGATCAAGAATATATATAATTTATATGGTCATATACGCCCCATTATGCCTGTTAATTACATTTATCAAAACCATAATAGTTTGATTTCTTATTTTCAATCAGGTTATAATTAAAAGCAAACACACAGCAAACACAAAGCAAACACAAAACAAACACACAAAGCAAAAACATATACAAAGTTTTATAAATGAGGATTTTAGAAATAAGTCACAAAATAACTCTATGTGTGAAAGAGTAAAAGTATTACTCGCAAAATAACTCTTTCAAAAAGAGGAATTGCCTGAATTCCTCCATGCCAAACACTCAGACTAGGAGTGAAAAAAACCAAAAATATCTCTCCTACTCAGAGGAATAAAGTTTGTGTGCGCCTTTTATCTCTTTCTCTCAGAAATGAATGAGACAAGTGAGTCGAGTAACTGTTATTCGGGGTCTCTGATTATCACACATCTCTTATACGATACGAGCGCCGTCAGCCATACCTATTCAACTTGAGTGACTTGTCTGCATTTTGATTGGTTTTCGTTTATAATTTCTAATTGCTATATAGCTAATACTATCCCACTCACACACATGCTTTTTTCATACCATTCTCATACCATTCCACTCACACACGCACTATCGTCTTATTGTCAACTTACACAGCTATTGCCATCTCACTCGCTCTTTAAAAAGTCCAATGGTTTTTTTCTGCTACGCTTGCTCTACTCTACTCTTTGTGTTTCCATCTCTCATTGCATTTCAGTTGATTATTGTCAACAAAATGCCTAACTCTAAATATAGGCTGTGCTCTGTTCGAATTCACTCTCTCACTCACACTCTCACGCTCACGCTTACGCTCCCACTCACTCACTTGCTTTATTACGTATAACAATAACTGAACTTGTTCTGGAGTTTATGTTTTTGTCTTTTTTTTTTGTGTTTTTAGCATTTGTTGTTTATAATTCATTTACATATCTTTTTATTTGTACATCAGATGGTTGGTTGTTTTTTTGTTTCTTTTTTTTTCAAATGGAATTTGCATGCAAATTGTTCAATTTTTGCAATTTTTCGCACGTCTCATTGCATTTGATTTTTTATGCTATTTATTTAAAATTCGTGCTGTCTGTTATTTCGCCGCTCACTCCCAAATATATGCATTCATACATATATTTATATATGCATATATGTATATATTTTATTCGCCCGACTTGGTAAAACAAAATGCTAATTATTTTGTATTTTCATTATGTGACAATATGCACAATTTCCCAGTCCACCTCCAAATGTCCCCAGTTCCCAGTTCGCATTGGTTTATATAATATAAGTGTTCAGTTTTTCCACAGTTACACATTCTCGATATGCATACTCCATATACATATACATATGTATATATGGTTTCAATTAAAGCACGTTTTAATTATGCCCCGCACAGTGAAATTTATTCAGCACGTTTGTTTCAAACCATTTTAAATATGCAAAATCATTTTGATTGTCAAACGCTTTTTGGCCATATGATAGTACTTATTTTATTAAATATTGAATATTCATTCAGCCGACTGAGCAATCTCATTAGAAACTAATTAAAACATTGATTTTCCGACATGCGAAATTGAATAGAATAAATCATTGTAAATAATTGTATACTCTTTCTCTGTCTCTCGCTAAAATATTGAATGATATTTATGAGTAATTTTTATGAAATATTCATTATAGATAGTTATAATATGCATTTGATTAGTTTAGCCTAAAGTCATAGAGACTTTACATTTATATATATTACTCTTAACAGTTAAATCACGAAAACTTGCGATTTAAGGCCATTAATTCACAGCTACAACAAAATGTTACACACATCTAATGAGCTCTGAAGCTTTAAGTCCAATTCGACTAATTAAGAGATTCATGTCCAACAGCAGGAGGAGGAGCAGGAGTTGATGGTGAAGGCGAATGAGAGAAATACGAAAAGAAAAAAAAATTCCAAGCTCCGTGGCACATTGAGAAAGTGCCGCATTGGCCTTAACACGAATTGACAAATTTCCAGCTATTTAGCCATCGAGGCGAAAGCCAGAACAAAAAGAAAATCTCAACCGCAATAGCCCAGAAACGGACCGACTTAATTGCCTGGCCAGGAAACGTGAACTTTTCAGCGTGTCCACAGATGATACAAGGGCAAGGGGCGGAAGCCAAAGACGAATGCTTAACACCTTACAAGGCCCTGGTCGATGCTTGGCCAAAAAACTAAAGGCTGCAGGGCTCAGCCATAATCAAGCCACTGGAAATCAAGTCACGTGCTCTGAGCTGCCTGAGGTGCCTGTGGTGCCTGTGGTGCAATCGGTTGGGTGGGACAGAAGCTATCGTCTCGCACAACCTTCGAATTTTTGGGGCGATATGGCAGGCAAGTCGAGTCAGTTTTTGACTCCACACCACACACATGTGTGGCAGCCATAGCCTCGAGGAAAACTTAAATTTTATTTCAACTACCAAGGCTGGCAGCAGGGAAAGTATAGAACAGTTTTTTGTTTTTTTTTTCGTCTTCTTCTTTTTTTGGCAGCTCAGCAGCAACGCTTCAATTTTGCAGCTCAAGTTGTGAGTTAATATCACGTTTTAAGTTTAATTACGTGATGGATTTGCTGAGGGCAGCTTTAAGCTGCCGAAAACTAAGCGAAATAGAAATCGCATTTCCGAGCTGCACAATTAACTAAATTATATGCTCGAGTCTAGTTACAAATAAATTATCGGAAAGTTAAGTAAGATTTGAGGTGAATCAGCAAAAAAAAAGTTGAAATGGAATTTATTAATAATCCTAATGAATTTTAAAGATAATGAAATAATAATAAATAATAAAATAGGTTTAACAAGATAAAAATAATAAAAAGAAACTGCTAATAAAAATAATGAAATGATAATTATAATGATAATAATACTAAGGAGAATGGTAATAAATATGCTATTTAACATTCGAATAACAATGCTAATGATCAGACGAAAAAATAGTAAGATAAATTATTGCTGGTCAATGCAGTCATAATTTATTTTAGTATAAGATAAGAAATTTATTCAAAATATCCCTAGATATTGAAAATTATATTAAATGAAATCATACATAATGCTCATGAGATAATATCAAAAGATATTTGTGAGTTCTAGATAAGAAACACAATAATAAGAATAGTTATGCCAATGTTAAAAGCAATTAAAAATATTATTGATAATAATGAAAATATTCATGAAGAAAATGCTAATACTAATTATAATAATCATACATAATAAGATTGATAAAGTTTTCTTTTTCTCCTTTTTATAGTATATACATATGTATAAATATCACATCAAATTTATATTTATTTACTTTTCATTATAATTTTCTTTCAATGGTCTCCCTAATAGATTACCCAAAACTTCACTATCTCAACGATTTACTCACATGACAATTTTAATAATAATAATAAAGCATTTTCTGTCCCTAACATAAACAACAGAAATTACTCAGACTGAGAGAAACTTGCTCAGCTGCTGACTTTGCATTTGCCGTACAAATTATGCCACGCTGCGTATGCGCAATATATTTGCAGCTGCCTCTGGAAGAGGCTTATGCTTTTCAGCTGAATTCAGTTTTGCGCAACTTTTGTTTGGCAAACAATTAAAAATGCATTTGACGGCAACTTTTGCTGAACAAGCTGCGAAATTGCATTGAACGAGCACTGAGCAGAGAGCACTGAGTGCCGACTGCCAAGTGCTGAGTGCTCACTGCTGAGTGCTTAAATATGTCGCATAGTTATTTGTTGTCTGTGCTATTTACTCACCATATAATCGTATAATGCCATCCGTCTCGCCCCTGGGATTCTTGGCCACGCACTTGTAGATGCCATCATCCCCGCTGCCCACATTGATAATTGTCAGCTTCATGTGGGTCTTGTATGCGGGCACGCCGACGCTCGATTCGACTCTAGACAATACAAAAAGAAGATGTTAGACTTGCTAAAAAGTATCGAGAGAGACAGACAGAGAGGGAGAGAGAGCAAGTGAGTGCTACTTACTTGTATTTAAACGAGTCGTGTATGATTGGTCCCTCGCCGCGTGTCCAGTAATTCAGAGATGTGGGATGCGCCTCCGTAAAACATTCGATGGTCACATTGAAACCTTCGGGTGCGCCAACCAATTGATGGGGAATTAGCAGCATGGGCGGAACTACAAAGAAAATTTATCAATGTTATAATATTATTCATATATACAATTTATAAAATTCGTATATAGTCTTAAGATATATTATTGAGATGTATTATTTATAAATTTATTCTACAGCTTAAAGTAAAATATATTTGTTAGAGTTTCTAATAATGTTAGCTTATAAAACAGAAGAAATAATTTTTGAATAAAGAACTAGATTAATATTGGGCCCAACAAATCGTATAACATTGCACAATTAGCTTTGCAATGGATTTATTTATGTAAAGAGAATTCGCTTATTAGTTCACTTTTCTCTCTATTGTTTTATTCGCTCTCACTGCGAAATGGTCATGTGATCATGCCAAGTCGGCGCTCATATTTCAAGTCTTTATGTTTCTTTGAGCAATAACTCTGAGAGCAGCCGAATGCATCGATTCTTCAACGAGTTCGTTCGCGATCGGAAAGAAATCTTTTCTGTATATGTTGTTTCCGAGAGTTCTTTTCACTGAACACATCAAAAGCGTACATGAGTGTGAATGTGAGCATGTGTAAGTGAATGTGCAGACAGTTAGTATAGACTCTTTGAGATGTGAACGTATCGCTCTCAAAGCGTAGTTCGCAAATAACAGTTATCCGTTTCTATGCTCACGTTGTACTCATGAGAGAAACAGTGCAAGCACACACACACGCTTTTACGCTGAACAAGACAATTTTATTTAATTCGTTTTCGTCTTCAACTGAGTGTTTTGTGTTAAGCTATTTGAGCAAGGCCACAAACTGAAAACTAAAACGAGAAGAGTCGAAGTCTCTTGCTCAGAGCGAGAGCAATTACAGTTGTTAATATTTTTCTTCAATGCAACAAACTGCAGCTGAAAAGTTTTATAAAATGATAAGCCTATACCATTATATATAAATCTAAATATTGACTATAGTTTACTCTTATGCCTCCCACTATATCCTTTCCCATCCATTTTATTATGCCACAGCTCCAAGCAATTCCCTTTCTCACATAATTATCATATTTTTATAGTACTTCAAAAAATGATCCAATTAGTGAAATACCCAAACAAACATTGTCAATTTTTCAGTGTTAATCCAGACAGCTTTGAGTTTTCACAATGCTTTTGTTTATGGCGTTGACCAACACTGCAAAAGTACTTAATGTCCAGTCAGGTCGTTTAACCCCTTGACAAGTTAATTAAGTTGCGCATTTTGTCACACTTAAGCTGCGTGACACTTAATATCCTTTTGATTAAGGACAAAAAACAATGCATGCAAGAAAGAACGAAAGAGAAGGAGGAGGGGCGAAACGAAAGTGCGGTTAAAGGTGTTCGACAAACTGCGCGAAAAAAGCTTACGGCCACAATTCATAAACATAAAAACGACGCTAATTTGTGTTCAAGCTGATTAAAATTTCAATTGGTCCTGCAGCAGCATTAGCCGAAGGGCGACAGAGAGAACAACAGAGAGGGTAAGAGAGAGGCTTGAAGAACCCTTCAGGTTTGAGCCGCAGCTTAATTGCCAGCTCGTGGCTCGCATAAATCAACAAAAGGTAAAAGAGCCAGCGAAATGACAAGGCAAACTCAATGAATGAATGGAGGAGAAGCAGCAGCAGCAGCAGCAGGAGGAGCAGCATCAGCAGCCGCAGCATCCATTGTGTATAGAGACAGGAGTTTTTCTGAGCTCAGCCTAATGATGATGACAGGCTCACAAGCTCACAGACAATAACTATGGCAGATGTAAAAAAAAAACAAACGAAAAAAGATGTAGAAGAAGAAGGTTCATTAGTGCGAACAGAGGGGAAAAAAGAAGCAACTGCTTCCATTCGCATTTAATATCTTAATTAAAATTGCGCGCTGTAGTGCATTCGAAGTGTGGGAAAAAAAAGAGAAAAGGAAAAAGTTCACTCAGCGATTCGACTATATGACTTTCCCTCTCAAGTATTGCGGTTGACGAATTTTTGTATAGGTGTCCTTCTACGGAAAACTACTCAACAGATGCACACAAATAACAAATAGACTCGAAAGCTGCTCAGGCCGCGAGAGATGCAAGATGCAGCGGAGAGCAACCGAAGAGAAACACAAGAGCCAGCAAAATACTGAATAATGCTATTCATAAGATTTTTCATGAGCTGCGACCGCTGCTGAAAGAAAAAAAAAAAAAGTTTTTTTTTACCATTTTTTTTTCTTCTTCTTACCCACTTGGAGTGTGACTTGTGTGTGTGTGTGTGTGTGTGTGTGAGCGAACTATGGCGAACTTTTTCTCCTGGGCAAAGAAAAGGCGCAGCCTCGTGACTTGTCTTGGCTCTCAATTTAAATGAAAATCAGTTGCATAAAAAATTATACTTAAGATCTGGCTCGACTTGCCATTTGCATAAACCAAAGACAAAAATAAACTCTATATGCATATATATATATACATTTTATATATAGAGGTATAGTCTATATATGTATATATATTCAACTTGAATGCATGCATAAATTGGACTTGAAACTTTGTTTGTCAATATGCAGCAGCTAGAAACTTATAAGTTAACCAAAATGAATTGAAGAGCTTCCAGAGGTCCAGTAAGGAATTGACAGAAGAAAAAAAAAGACAGATAAAGAGAGGGAAAAATAGAGTGTTTGCTAGGCACAATACAATTATTCAAATTGCAAAAAGGAATTGCCCCAAGTAGACAAATTTTGTATTTGAATTTGATGGACAACTTTGAACTTGTAAAGACGGCCTAGGGAACTGTCTTTATAATTATAGTTTGGGTACCTTGATTAAATAACAAATGAAGATTGACAGAAAAGACTTTTTTTAGCTTATAGAAGAAATAAAATAAAAACAAAAGCAAAATAATATAGAAAAATACAAAAATACAGCGCTCTTCAGATAATAATATATATATAACTATATCATAGCCTACATCAATTGTTAGAATTAGCTAAATTCACATATTCAGATTCTAGATATATATAAAAAATGTCATCGACAATTAAAATTGTGTAGGAAAGCTACATGAAAATATGAAAAATGTAGACCTGACTTATCAAATTTAAAATCATATGAACTACAGCTACGACAGCAATTTATATTCCTGCAAATATTAGATGTTGATAAAAAGTTTAATCAACAATGAAAATTTTATAGCAAGACGATATATGTACATAAGTGTCTAATCATAAGTAAAGTTATGCTTGCTTGGAGTAATCATTTGATCAGTCAATTTATGTATGTACATTTTCTACATATATAATTAAACAATTTGCGCTTATGATCCTGAGAATCACATAGAAGGTCGTCATGAAAAAGAGATGGAAATGCTAACCGAATTTTCAAATTAAACCTTAAAATAAATCATGTAATTAAAATTTCTTATAAGATCATGTAATCATGAGTTATCCTTAAGATCATATTATAATAATTGATCATAAGATAATGTTGTCATGGTTTATGATAAGATTATGATAAATCATGTATTCATGATTCATTTCATTTCATTTATCAGAATTTATCATAAAATCACTTAACAGGGAATTTATCATCAGATTTTCTATCAAAGCACACATCTGCAAATTTTACCACTTATGAAAATCGCAGAGAAAGGTGATCAACAAACCCAATCAATAGTATAAATCTAAAAAAAAAAAAAGTGAACTGACAAATACTTCACATCTATAAAACAGCTTAACTCAAATTAAGGCAATAATGAAAATCGCATAGAAAGGCGATTCACGCTGCTAGTATTACTTAGATACTTCAACTATGCACCACTCAAGAGAAGTTAACTCTTCTAATGCAAGACATATACCCGCACAACCGTTATCCGATAACATTTTCATTGTTTCAATCGCATTGTCTATAGCAATTTCCAAAAGTTCTTTAAGTTTCGTTCAGCTAGCATGTGCTGTGGCTTCAATCCTTTTGTCTATCCTTGCAGTCCATTCACCTGTCTCGTTTTGGGCCAATCACAATGCAATCAGCTCATTGCCATCATCTTGTCCATTTGCCATTACACTAATTCCGCACAAATATTGCGCCAACATCCTTTGGCGCAATCAACGTCCAAACAATGGCAACTCAAGGCACTTGAACAGTAATCCTTGACTGGGCGACTGGGTGAATGGGCAACTATGCGAGAAAACCCGACTGCGACCGTAACGAGGCTTCATTAACTGCTAATTTTCAAGTTGTTTACACTCAGCCAATGGCACCTTGCAATTTTTCTATAGACAGCCAGACAAAACTGTCACTCAATGTCCACTGACTACTGAGGCGCTAACAGCAAGCCACTCAGTCGCCCACTCAACCACTTCGCCTCACCACCCCCTCACCACACCACTCTCTCCACCCAGTCAGACTAAATTATTGTTGACTCAAGTCCTTCTCTTATTTTTTTTTTTTTTGCTACCCGACTCGCTGTCCACTTAGCAGCTTCGCTTGCTCGCTCGCCGCCTTCTCACAATATTGTCGCCACTCAATTGTAATTTAAATCAGCGCTAAGAACTCGAACTAGAGCTGCGAACTGAACAGGAAATGCTGCA
Organism: Drosophila antonietae; assembly: GCA_030914385.1. Classification (NCBI taxonomy): domain Eukaryota; kingdom Metazoa; phylum Arthropoda; class Insecta; order Diptera; family Drosophilidae; genus Drosophila; species Drosophila antonietae. The sequence goes on along the minus strand of JAUESO010000049.1, from coordinate 11,895 downwards.
AATGCTTGTCCTGTCACCATGTCGAGAGTGCCTAAAGTCAAGTGCTTTAGTGTTTTTATTTATATGCCCAGGCACTGGCCATTATGGCTTTGGCCAGGCACTTAACTTGGCCAACTTAGCTTGAAGGCGACATTGGCTTATTTATAGAATGCTATATAAGCTCTACAGATCTTTATATATTTAATTTGTAACTTTTTATATTTTGTAGACAAATATAAGTTGCAATTGTCACATTTATCTAAGGCTTTATAGCAAATTCTAATGAAAAGCTTTTGGAATTTGTACATTTTTTATAAATAAAACCAATTCTCGTGAAAAATTTTTATAATCTTTAGCAAGAAATAAATAATATATAAATGGTTTTTATTTACATATTTATTTTTTATTTAATGTTAACCTTCATCGTAGATAATAAAAACAATTCTAGTGAAAGGCTTTACAAATTTGTAACAATACAAAAATTTTATTTTATTTTTTTTACCTTTAAATAATAAAACAAATTCTAGTGAAAACCATTTGAAATCGTTGGCAATAAAAAATTCTTAATCCTTTCTCAAATATTTTTTCGATTCCCTACGGACTGACTGTCTGATTAAAGCCACATGAAAGCCAGTCTTTGGGGTTTTTTTTTAAAGCTCTGTTAAGTACCGACAAATTGTATAAAAAGCCAAAAGAAATAATATGAATGCCAAATATCTGGATTGCATACCAAATTAGCTGCTTAAGTTGGCCCCAAGAAATCCTACTTCGTTTTATTTTCTGTTTTTCTATTTCTAGCTCTTTCTCTCTTTTTTTGCTGAAGTGGGGCAGGTTAAGGGTCGTTCGCAGCATATGTTGTCCTTATATCCTGCTGTTGCTGCTGCTGCTGCTGCAAGCAAATCAGTATGCAGTCACAAATGTTAGAAACAAACTGGTTTACACATATACACACACACTCACACACACACACTCGTACACTAAGCGGAAACAGTAGCTGAATTTGTTGCTTCCTGTTTGTTAAGCAACGCACGCCACAATAAACGTACAAACATGGAGCAAAATATAGTAAAAACAGAAGGAGAGAAAGAAAGTAGGGAGAGAGAGAGAGTGTGTGAGTGTAGAGAGTTAGTTTCTATATGTGTATGTCCTGGCTAAAGGACATATGCAAGCTGTCACAGTTGTTTTAACAAATTGTTTGGGTTGCTGTTGCAGACGAAATTTCCCTCATTTTTTTTCGATTTTTGTTGCTTTCTTTTCGTGTGTTTGAAAATTCGTTTTTGACAATTTTTAAAAATCAGCGTACGATTTTATATTTATGATCGAACACACGAAAAATCGTTTGCTACCAAAAACAAACATAAAATAAACAAAAATAAAACAAAAAGTCTATTTATTGAGCTGCTTTTATGCGAAATTGAAGACAAAGTCTGGAAATTGGATTTCGTGACAAGAAATTGTTGGCTTAAAAGATGGCCATAAATAGTTGGCTTAGCTCAATTGTTGACTTAAGGTATGAAAGGTGCAGTGAAGATAAAATAGACGTGGGATTAAATTGTATTAAATAATTAATTTTAAGAATTAACTTTAAATAACAATGTATTTATAAATTACTAATATTAGTCAAAAATCTATATTTTTTTTTTTTTTGCTTGTCAAAATAATATTTTTTCTATAAAAGATAAAATAAAAAATTTTTAATGCCTATTTCTTTTCCAAATTTATTAAAAAATAATAATACTTATAAATAAAAATGTTATTACTTGATTTGTAGTCTCTAGTTAAATATATATTTAATTAGAGCCAAAAACATTTCTTTTTACATAAATATTACCATCAAATTTGCAGTAAATAAAATTGTTAAAATTCTTCTTTTGCAAAAAATACAGTACAATCGCGATTATTTGTGTGACACTTAGTCCAAAATCTCAACAAATTCGAACATTTTGTATGAAAAAAGTTGGAGTAATCATAAAAAAAAACATTGTCACATTTTCCCATGAAAATAATATTTAATTATATATATATATTATTTAATATTATAGTTATATTTCGAAAAGCAACAATCACAGCAGTTCTTTACAATTTATATAAGCAGCCATAGCATGAAATAATATAATAAAAAATGAATTAAATAAACAAATAAATAAATAATTATTAAAAAGTAAATTTAATATTTACAAATTAAATTTGTATTAAATTTATTATTATATTTTAAATTAAATATTAAAAATATTAATATATTAAATAATATAATAAAATAATATAAGTATAAATAATAAAATAATAAAAAACAATTTTAAAAATATTAAAAAAAGTAAAAAAAAAAAAACAAATAAATAAATAAATAATTATTAAAAAAGTAAATAAAAAAATAAATACTAATAATTATTTTTAAATTTAATATTTTAAAATATAATTTTTTATTATATTTTAAATTAAATATTTAAAAATATTAATTTATAATTTAATAATATAATATAATAAAATAATATATTATAACAATTAAATATATATTAAACAAGTAAAAAGAATCAATATAAAAGAAAATACTAATAAATTAAATATATAAAAAAGCCCATTTCATAGATATATTTTGCTTTTCAAATCGCAAAAATGTTCAAGTTTTGTATTGTTATATTTTGTTTGCCACTTCGCAACATAGAAGCTTTTCGATTGTACCTGTGCTTATTTTGCAAATAACAAGCAACTCCTATTAGCTTCCATTACTGCTTATTTGCCCTCTCTCATAAATCAATTAAAGATTTAATAACTGCTTCTACACAGTGTTCTATGTCAGTCACAAGTTTGTTTAACCTGGCCAAACAATCCATTGTGAGGCAAATCTGTTTAGTTTTTCTACACTCTACATTTTTTTTGTGCTCTCCACTTTGAAGTAGTCTTTTCATATTTTCTATACCCACACACACACACATGCACATTGGGCTCTTTTTTTTTTGCAGTGTATGTCTGCAGCAATCAGGCATTTCGACTTACTTTTTTATGGCTCTCGCTTCGCACACGTGTAATTTGTATTGCACTTTTTCTTTTTCCCCTTTTTTTTTTTTTTTTTTTTGTGTGTGTTCAGCTCTCCAGGGAGTGGGCGAGGTTCAATGGGCGTAGTGTTGGCCGTTGTGCGACCTGGGGGGGTCTGAGCTTGGATTCGGTTCTGTTTTGTTTGGCTCGAAAGCAAGCGAATGAATGTCGTGCACAAAACCAAAATAGATTTATGCTTGCGGCATTTTTAAGTGACAGCAAACGAGCAAATTTTCTGTGACGTTGCCACTGCACCGCCCACAATGCTTGTTGCCACGCCCCACGCCCCATGCCCCAAGGCTCATGCCTCCTGCTGACATGACAGCGCACGGACAGCATGTGATGTGACTGACTGTCACTTGTAATAAATCTTAAAAAGAACTGCACACTGATTTGAACTTTGTTTCGTTTTGAATTTTCGTTTTTTTTTTTTTACGTTTTGTATTTACGTGAGATTTTGCAGAAAAAGTACAGCAACAGCCACAAGTGGGGCCTCCAATTGCAATCAGTCAGTGGACAGTGGGGCCAGCATGTGTGGCTAAATGTGTGTTGCAAGTTTCAGTTGATGAGATTGGACTATTAGCAGATAAAGTGTGAGGCGGGCAAATGTATGACAGAAATGTAATTAGCATTTGAGTGGGCTGAAAGTACACTAAACCTGCTAAGATATTTATTTGAGATGCCTAAATAAAAGAATCAAATATGAATTAAATAATAATTGAATATATTATCTTATTCTTTTTGCTGTAATCAAATATTTGTATACCATTATATTTTTGTTTTATGAAGGACTTTTGCTAGTCTTGTTAGAATAATTTTGTATTTTAAGATGCCTTAAGTTAAATTGAAAAAAAAAAAAGAAATTGAAAATAAAACAGTCAATCCAAATAATAAAAGAAAACAAAGTCTGCTCACCTACATAAATTATTTCAGATTTTCGAAATTTTTTAGAATTTTTTTTTATACAATTTTTATTTTATTGCAGGCCTTTCAAAACTTTTTATTTATAAACATAAAAATTTTTAAATAAAATAAACATAGCATGAAAATTGTGATTGCTTTGAAATTATATTAAAAAAATACGTAAATGTTTTATTTATTAAAAATAATTAAAATATTACATTTATGTAAAGAAAAAAAAACTTTAGGTTTCTATAAAAATATAAATAAATAAACAAACAATAATGTTTTAAAATTACAAATGAAAAGAAATTTTTAATTAAATTCATAAATCTGCTTTTAAAATATAAAATACTTAATAATAAATTAAAGAACATAAAAACTCTAACATCTTAAAAATAAATTTAAAAATACGTACATTTATTTTTAAATAGTTTATAAAAAATACAAAAAGATTTTTTTTTTGTTATTAAAGCCAAAAATGCCTAATATATAAAAAAAAATAGAAAATTATAAAAATCCGTTTAAATAGTTATAAACAAAGTAAAAAATGCATAACTGAAAAGTTTATTTTAAGGCAGTTTTTATAAATGCCTTAATTTATATATAAAAAAAAAATAAAAATAAATAAATATCAAAGTTTTCAGATTATTGTTAATTTATCTGAATTGCTTCTTCTTTAATTGATATCGACAGTTGGGTCCATATTCATACCAGATTCGAATATATCTTTCACCACTGTGGCTGCCATGTGACCGACTATCAGATCAAGCTTAATCCGCAGCCGCGAAATGGAAATATGAGTTGCTAGGGACAACAGTACAAATAACACACAACACTCGAACACACACACATACACACACACACATAGACAGAGAGACAGAGAGAGGGTCGCAGATGTACAAATTTATAACGGTAGTTTTTAGCCATCAAACGCTGTTGGTCAACACGTAACGAAAAACAAATTGAAAATGGTGGCTAACCCAAATCCATAAGCTATAAAAACTGTATTTAGTTTTTGCACAATTTTTGCAATATTTACAATTCTTTTTTTACTTCTTCATTTTCTATTTTTGCAATTTTTCGCAGTTTTCACAATTTTTATAGTGATATAGAATTTGTGTTAACGCTGCAAGTGCTTGGTAAATAGTTGTAGAAAAAAAAAAATCAGTTCAGCAGCAGGAAAGAATCACTTTATCATTTTCGCTTCGACAAACAGTCAAAGAGCAAAAGCGAAAAGCTGATATACCCTTTAAGCTCCCCATCGTCCCGTTACCCACCCCAAGCCCCGCTTACATACTATTCCCCCTTGGTTATTATACTCACAGTCGACGCTGACTTTGATGCGCTTGGAAACCGTTGGGGGCACCCCATTGGATGCGATGCAGAGATAGGCGCCCATGTCCAGGCGCGAGATGCGGGTTATCTCCAGCGTATCGCCCTCCCACTCATTCACTGCAACAGACCGAGAGAGAGAGAGAGAAAGAGAGAGAGAGAGAGAGAGAGAAAGAGAGAGAGAGAGAGAGAGGGGGAGTTTGGCGAGTCTCTTAAATGATTGATGCAGCTGCTGCTCTGATATGCTAGCCAGCTGTCCGTTACACTTTGCACTTACCTATGTGATTCTTATTGATGGCTATGCGCGAGTTATCATCACGCTTCCATTTGATAATGGGTCTGGGACTGCCGCTGGCCCGACAACGTAGCGATATATTGGCGCCCTCGCGCACGATGACATCGCTCGAGCTCAGCGAATCGTCAATATTTGGTGGCACTGCAATGCAAATGCAAAAAAAAAAAAAGAGGCAAAAATTGTTTTTAAAGTAACTCGAATAAACAACCACAAATAACAGTTAAATGCTATAGGCCAAAAGCCGCTTACACTGCAAACAATGCGCCGGACACATTTAAGATTAAAGCGCCAACATAATATATGTATGCACGTATGTATGTCTGTGTGTGTAACTGTGTGAGTGTGCGTATGTATAGAGAGCATACATATAGAGTATCTCATCTACATACACATATCTGTTTGGTCGTCACAGAAGCAGCAGCAAAAGCTAAAATACAGTCGCCGGCATAACTATTTTGACAAAATTTGTTCTTCTATTCTGCGTTTTACTTTGAAGAACTCGAATATAAAACGGTTATTTTTTTAACAGCAAAGCATAAAGCAGATAAGCATAAAACAGAATGCAAAGGCTTTTTTCAATCGCACTTTGCGTTTTCATAATTTTTGCTTTATTGTCTTTCGTTTGCTGATAAGAGATGGACAAAAGTATTTTGACATTCGAAGTATTTAGTCATTATTAGTCTGCTACTGGCTTTACAGCTAACCCACGTGATTTTTGTTGTTCTATCATTTATTCTAAGACGTAAAAAATCGTTTTTGCTTTTCTATTTTGCTTCGTTATGAGTAAAAAAAAAATAATTAAGTGACATTGTGAAGTATCAAATGGTGGAGAAGTATAACGCTGGTATTTCTGTGGAAAATATCAGTATCTTATACAATGTTTCTCGTCAAACTGTTTATTATCAAAAAAATAAATTTAAAAAATACCACACCATCAAAAATCTGCCGCGGAGTGGCAGACCTCGCAAAACAAATAAAGTCATGGATCGTTATATTCTTCGACATTTAAAAAAAATCCTTTACATATGCCCAAAACAGTTTCCCAGGAGATTGCTTATACAACAAATATCATTATTAGCGAAAGGACAATTCGCAGACGCCTCCAGGAAGCAAACTACGGAACATATGTGTCTAGAGTTATCCCTCAAATCAGTGCGAGGAATAAACTAAAACGGCTTGAGTTTGCAAAAAAATATGTTAACAAGCCTCTGTCATTTTGGCATCAAGTCTTATGGAGTGATGAAAGCTCATTTAACTACCACTGCTCTAAAAAAAAGTTTTTGTGAGAATGCCTAAAGTAACACACCAAAAAAGGATACCAACAAGTGAAAGAGTAAGCCATGGTGGCGGGTCAGTAATGTTTTGGGGATGTGTTTCCTATAATGGCATCGGAGACTCAGTTCCTATCGATGGAACTATGACCAAAAACAAATATTTGGATGTCCTTAATGATCATGAATTTCCCTCAGGGGATAAACTAATCGGAGAAGCAATTATTAGCCAGCAAGACAACGCGCCATGCCACAAGGCAAAACTTATTTCAAATTTTTTAAGTGAAATAGGACTTAATGTCCTAGATTGGCCACCTCAGAGTCCTGATATAAGTATAATTGAAAACCTATGGGCTTATATCAAGCGACAGCGGTGTGTAGATTTCACAAGGACACGAGAGGACACTATTTCTGAGATTGGAGACCTCTGGAAGGATATTTCGTTGGACTATATACATAAATTGGTTGATTCGGTTCCTAGACGTCTCCAAAAAGTCATTAGTGCTAAGGGAGGATATATTTTTTATTAATTTTGAGAAACATTAAGTGGAAACATAAAATATTGTGAACTTTTGCATTCTTTTTCATATGTCAAAATACTTTTGCCACCGTACATTTTGATTTCATGATTTTTTTTGTATTGTTAATGTTTATTAAAACAAACCACTTTGGGTTTAAAATACAATAGATATTCATATCTTCTCAGCATAAATATTATTTATTTTTTTATTGGCATTAAAAAAAGTTATAAGCTTATTGGCCTACATTTTTGTTTGTCAAAATAGTTATGCCGGCGACTGTAGGTGATAAATTGCATTGTTTGCGAATATTTGTATATACATATATATACATATATATATGTGTGTACGTGTGTATGTGTGTGCAACAGGATATTGCAACTGAAATATTTTCAATTTCAATTCTATCAGCAATTCAATATGCATTCCATAATTATTTCGCTTATATTTTGCAATTGATCCAAATGCACTAAATTGAATAGAATATACATAGATGTACGTATATGTATCTATACATACATACATACACACATACATATATTCAATATTTACATACATACAATATGCTGCATTTATATTAGTTAATTGTGCGACACTTTTAAGCACATTTCCTTCAATTTCCTTCATTTCCTTCAAATTTATGCTTCATTTTATTCCTTAAATTCTTCAGTTCTTTACTTTTTTAAGATTTTATACATTTAAATGATTTGCTGGAATTTCATTAAATTAAGGTTGACGTACATAGGATATAACAATACAAAAGTCTGCATTTGAACAACTTGAATTTTAGTTAGAAATTTATTATTAAAAAATGTAATAATAAATTTATATTTTAAAAATATATACCTGAATTTATTAATAATAAAGTAAAATATTTTATAAAAACTACAAATTTTAGTTAATAAATTTATATTTTAATAAACCTGAATTTAAACCCAGTGGTATTTTTGTTTTTAATTTTTATTTTATTATTTTATGAATCAATATTTTAAACTCAATTTTCCAATTTTATATAAAATAAGTGTCATACACGCACACATTGCAGAAAAACAAAACTCAGAGAACAACCTAATGGATCGGTTCTTCAACGATCTCATTCGCGATCGGCCCAAATGCTTTGGTGTATAATCGAGGGCTATCTTCGCTAAACACATTAACATAATACTTAAGTGTGAATGTGTTTGTATATGAAAGAGAAGATTGTTTGCAACGACTCTTTAAGTTTACGCTCACTTACTTAGTCTCATTCTGTGAGCGTCAATCGTATCGCTCACATAACGATGACCGTTGAGAGAGCATCACACGAATAGTTTAACGCAAAACGCTTAGCCGAAAACCAAAAACGAAAAGACCCGAAGGATCTAGCTCAGAGCGAAGCGAGTGCATTTGATTCTTATCGGTTGATCTCGTGAGCAGAGAGTTCAAACAGTCAACATTTATTTGCCAGTTATAGTCTTTTGAATTTATTTTTGATTTCTAAAATTTAATTTTATTTGATTTAACATATGATTTAATAAATTATATATTTTTAAAGTATGGTTAATAATGAATACAGACTTTTGTAAATATTTCTTTTCAAAAGGAAATATTTCTTATTATTTTTTTAATTGGTTCTAAAATATTTGAATTTATTTTAATTTAATAAAAAAAAATTAACGACTTTTATATTTATATGCAGTAAGTTTATAAAATCTGTTAAATTAAAAATATATTGTTTATTAATTTTAAAAAATTGGTTAAATTTGTTTAACATTTTTATACCCTGAGTCCATTGAAAATGGGAAATCAGGGTATAATGGTTTTGTTAAAAGTATGTAACAGGCAGAAGGAGGCGTGGCAGACCCCATAAAGTATATATATTCTTGATCAGGGTGACGAGAAAAGTTGATATAGCCATGTCCGTCTGTCCGTCCGTCCGTCCGTCCGTCCGTCCGTCCGTCCGTCCGTCCGTCCGTCCGTCCGTCCGTATGTATGAACGCGTCGATTTCCGAAGATACAAAAGCTAGAGAGTTCATTCTTTTTGTGTTAGGTTCGTATATTTCACGCGTAGTACGAGTTTGTTTCAGAAATTCGATAACTTGTATATTTGCAAAGTTATCGATAAATGAATTTATCGGGGACCAGTTATAAAATTCTAGCTAATTCATCTTTAGAGTTAGAGTCTCCAAGTCTTCTGCATATATATAGATACTAATTTAATACAATTTCGGTTTTTGTCAGATTTTGGATTCCGGTTCCCATTTCGCCCCCACCACCCCCCAAATGTGAAAAAAATGCATTTCAAATACTAGAGACATGCTTTTTGGTTTAGCATGTAGATATGAATATCATAATCACAATCTGAAGAAATCAATACGATTGTCCATCTAGAAACAGAATTATCAGTCATCAAAGTTTTCTCATCAAAACCCATGTGGCGCAGCAACAAAGGCAGCGAGACAGCAAGCCGCCTGCATTGCTCACACACATACATGCTTACAAGCGTGTGTGTGTTCGTGTTTTTGCATGTATAGTTTCTTACGCATAGAGAATCGAAACTAAGCATTCTTGGAATATGATTCGTTCGAAGAAGGGCTCAGGGGATTTCGTAGTCGAGCAGTCTCGACTACAGCTTTCTTACTTGTTTTTCTTTAAAAAACTATGTATAATTTTTATTATGCTTTTTTTTACATTTAACTTAGATTCGTATTTCGGCACTAACTATTTCAAAAAACTTTTAAAAATATTGTTAGATTAATGAAGACAGCAATTGCATATGTTTTTACCAATTATATTGGCATAATTGTTTCGCAGCTATTTTAATTGTTTGTTTCGTTGATTAGATTACTTGCTTTATGACTGAGTTTTACACATTTCTTTGAAAAATTGTTATTCGTTTTTAAGCCGTTTTTTATTTAAATTAAATTTAATTTTTGCTTTTTCGTATTGTTGCACATAATTTTTTAATTAAAAATATTCGCTCCCTTTTCGGCGAGTTTCGAATGCATTTTTAATAATTTGTTTTGTTTGCCAGGCGGGAATATAATTTCGCTTGGCCAAAAGATTCACTGAACTGTACACTGGACACACACACATACACACACACACACATACATACGCACATTTTGCTGTTGGCTCTTCTTGCTTGTGTTTTTGGTTTTTGTTTTGTTTTTCTCTCTCTCTCTCTCGCTGTGTGCACGCTTTAAGGCATATAAATTATTTTTTAATTCGCAGCGTATTTGTACAGGATTTTCGTGGGTACTCTTGCGCCGGGGCGTCGTCGGACCACGTCTGAGGTACTGCTGATTAGACGTTAACCCTTGTTGACCCCACAGACCACAGCAACAACAACAACAACAACTACTACTACTACTACTATGGCTACTCACCCACAACATTCAAATAGCCGAATTGAGTTTTGGCCGTCACCGTATTGATCTGGCACATATAGCGTCCTTTGTCCTCCTCGTGCACATTGTTAATGTGCAGGTACCAGGTGCGATGTCTATCGTGCTTGTCGTGCGTGACACTGATGCGCGGATTACGCGTGATCACGTGATTGTGCACGGTCAATATCGCCGATTGCTCAAAGTGCATCCAAGCGACCTGGCGAAGAGAGAAAGCAAAAAGATAAATAGGTAAATTAATACAAAATGAGATAAATTTACTCTGATTAGAAGTTCAAGCTCCGATAATACTCTTATATTTGTGGACATAAATTTCTCTATCAATATAAATATATATATAACTACTACAGTTCTTATACTGTGTTCTCTTCCAAGCGATAAATAAACAAAAAAAAGTATTCCCGCTTTATGCAAAAAGTTCTGTAAAACGGCGCTAATAAAACGAAATCAAGCTGAAAAAGCAAGAGAGAGTGAGAGAGTAGAGGAAAAGAGAGAGAGAGTGCGAGATGGAAGGAGAGGCCAAAGCATCAACAAAAACAAGTCCTTTTCGTCCTTTCATGCTTCATTTAGCATTTCTATACACTGTTGTCGAAGGCAATTCGAGTAGATTCATGAAAGTGAATGAGGCAAGACTGTGAATTGTATGTATTTGAGATAACAAATAAGTGTTTAAAATAAAATATACATATATAAACTAATATTTCAATTTAAATTATTTGCCTATTTGATATACAAATATTTATTATATATTATATTATATTTTGTTGTTAAATAATATATTTATTTTAATATTTCAAATGACATAATTATATTTATATATCAAGTAAGCAAAAAATTTATATTGAAATTTTACATTATATTTTTTTCCTATACGAAATTGTTTACTAAGAAAATCATTTTTAATAAATAAAAATAATAATAAATCAATAAAAATAAAAATAATACAAATTAAAATGATAAAAAATAAAATAAATAAAAATATTAATAAATAAATTAAAATGAAAGTAGTAAAAAATAATATAGATATTCAAGATTAAATAACAATAAGATAATAAACACATAATATTAAATAAGACTAATATATATCATTCCTAAACCAGAGTATCTCACAGTCATTAACTGCCTTGGGGTTTCCTTGCGGTTTACCAAATAAAAATGAAAAAAAAAGAATGGAAAAA